>OW679198.1:34873686-35473686 GCA_940337035.1 Agriotes lineatus | reverse complement strand
ACACAATTTTCTTCCATTCACAATTTTGTATTTATATCTCATATTTGTTAATGTGTAGTATAATTTTAAACGACTCCCAGTATAATTCAGTTCCTCCCTTGCACACAGCAATAAATTATCGAAAGTAAAAAATTCCAAATTTTCTTCTTCCTTTTCTTTATTCATGTTATCATTCCGTTATTGCTGGAGTTGTGATTTTGCTTCGTTTCGTTTTTTGTGCTGCAATCGAAATCTAGCATTATAAGAAATTGTTAGAAATGTTATATCTGTTTAATTCTTAATACTTACATCGAAGATTTGACCAATTCTTCCAATGATGGCTGTTTTACTTAAGTTACCATTGATATCTTTTATATTAGTAGAACGGTGTTTTATAGCCTCTTTGGTTTTACTATTACCTAATATTGCTTTTTCGTGGCATTTTATTAAGATTTGCTGAAGTGTCAACTTGACAATCCCGGGGATCTGGATTTTGACATTAGTTATATTTTGTAACTAAACTGTTGTACACTGCTAAAATAATATAAATGCAAAGCCTGCTCTAAATCATAAAGCAAAAAAATAGACTATATTCTAATTTCAGCTGTTTGTTGAAAATAAAGATTCTATGATTCTGATGATTTTGTCGTCCAAATTTATTTCACGAAGACTCTCTATTATCTTGCCATGACGAACGCTGTCGAATGCCGTTTCATAGTCTATAAAACATGAAAAACGTCCTTAAGCCTGTCACGACCTTTTTGTAAAAGAATATTTAATCCGAAAAGCGCCTCTCGTGTCCCAAAAGAGTTATGAAATTCGAATTGTGCATCTGCCAGGTCTGCTTCACACTTTAGTTCTAATGCGCTCGTGGATTATTCGTAGGAAGGCGTTTCAGATATGGCTCATAAGAGAAATTGGTCTGTAGTCACTACATTTTCCTTAGATGTAACTTCTTAGGTATTGGTATAAGTGTGGATTTCAGCTAATTCTCTGGAATGTTTCCGGTGCTACATATGTTGTTAAATAGCTTAGTAATAATGCCAATGTTGTTTCCATATATTAATTTTATTAAATCTACAGGAATTTCATCCCTACCAGTGGCCTTTTTGGTTTTTGCTGATAGTATGGCATGTTGAATTTCGGCCCAGTTACACATCTTTTATCCAAGATTCCGATTATCAAGAAAAACGCTTATTTACCAAAACATAATCTATCTGGTTTCAATGGGATTTTCGTTATTTGGATTGTCGTATGCAGCTGTCCACGCATAGAAGCAACACATGGGCAATTGAAACAAGGAGTTCACAACATCCATGTGAGTTTCTTGGCAAAATTCGTAAAGTCTGTCTCCTCTATCGTTACTTAATACTAAACCATAATCTCAAACTAAATCTGCTTGGCGGCCTACTCCGATTTTCGCATTATAATCTCCAATTATAAATGTTATATCGATTTGTTTTTAAATTTATTCAGCGCTGAAATTAACATGTCATAAAAGACTTCAACTTCATCATCGTACTTCTTTTCAGATGAAGATGCATATATCTGCAGTATATTTATTTTGAAGGGTTTCCTTTGCAGCTGCAACAGCATTATACGATTAAAAATTTATATAAAGTTGAGTACATATTTGGTATATGCAGAGGTTATAAATATACTCACTCCATTATTACTTCGATCACACATCCCTGGTAGGTGAATATTCATTCTTTTCATTTCTCATATTTCGGGTTTTAGTTTTCCGGATATATACAGGCTTCTCACATTCCATATGGCTAAACGAAACTTCACTATGTCGAACCGGAAAATCCTTCGCACCCCCTGCCCATTTAGGGACTGCCCCTGACTAGGAGCCATTGTATTTAGGTGTCTCTTTATAGTGACATCTTGGAAAAAAATTACACTGGGATGCTTTTCCGTTGCATTTCAATGTCTTAATCAGCCGCCCTTAACGCTGTTAGCAGCCACCTACTCTAGGACAGACGCTGTTGTTACCTGTTGGTCCACGGAAGGTGTTTTATTTCGCTCTTGCCCGGTATATCTACCGAGCATTCCCCCATCCGCCAGTTGAGGACGCGCCTTCTAGGGGTTGCAGGTTCCCCCCAAAAATAATAAAATTATTGTCACATAATAGCCTTAAACTTGAAATTCGAAAAAAAATACTCAAGACCAATATCAATAAAGTGTTCTGTTCCACAATGTGGTCTTTTATCACCGATGTTAACGATTAATTATATATACAGGGTGTCCCAAAAAAAATGGGACACCGATTAGTCATAGATTTCTTACGTTATAATAAATCGATGAAACCTAATATACCTTAGTACAAAGTCCCTTCAGTAAGAAGTTATAGGGAGTTCAAGTTCAATTTTTTATTTTGTATTTTTTTTTTATTTCCACAAATGTAGAGATATCCATTTGAATTGTGATAATGTACTCTTAGTTCATAAGCGTAAGAACAACCGTTTACCTTAGAATGCTCATCAAAAGTTTTTGGTTGTCATTTAGACTTGCAATTATCAAGTAGCCATGAACACAAAAACAATGGGTAATGGTTGTAATCTCATAAACAACAACAAGAAATCAATTAATAATATTGGTGGCATCAGTTTTTTGTCTTTTGTGCTTACAAAAATGCTGCAACATAACGAAACTTTCAGCATAGGATAATTCGTTATGTAACGGCATTTTCTTCAACATAAAAGAAGAAATTCTTATGTCAATAATGTCATTAATAGATATATCATTGTTTTTTATTAAATGACCCTTGTTTTTGTGATCGTGGCTACTTGATAATTGCACTTCTAAATGACAACCAAAATCCTTTGCTGAGCATTTTAAAGTAAACGGTTGCTTTTAGGCTTAAGAACTAAGAGTACATTATTTTTGTGCATTTTAATTTTCTTTCAGATAACAACCTAAAATTTCAAAAAATATTACAGATAACGAAGTTATAGCTTAAAACAGTTTTTAAAGATAGGCAAAGTGCATCTTACAGTCAAGTCTAATTTATGAAAACGAATTTATTAGTGAAGTACATAGATTCTAACAGAAAACGTCAAAATTTAATCACTATTTTAACACACTTAAACTACTGTTGATTATTTATCCTCAATATTACAGCAACATATACTGGAAATATTTCTACAACATTTTGTGTAAATATTATGTTTCCATAATTACCGATAATTTTGAAATATTTCTTCCAAATATTAGCACAATATTTTGAAGCCAATATTGCAGTAATATTGCCTGCATATGCTACAAACATATTTGGAAATATATAGGAATAATATTTTTCTTCAATCCGTATTAGCCAAATATTTTTAAGAAATATTTATATAATATTGGCAAGGATATATTTGCCAAATATTATATAAGATATTTAGGCAATATTTCCAACAAATATATCCGAAATGTAAGCTAAGTGTCACATCTAGTGTTAACATAAATATTGTTTTCTAATGTTTAGAAAATATTGTATGCTGCTTAGGTATGACCATTGTTTTTGTAATCGTGGCTACTTGATAATTATGCAATTGCACGTCTTAATGGCAACCACCACCCTTTGATGAGCATTTTAAGGTAAACGGTTGCTTTTAGGTTTAAAAACTAAGAGTACATTATGTTTGCGCTTTTTAATTCTATTGCAGATAATAACCTAAAATTTCAAAAAATATTACAGATAACGAAGTCATAGTTGAAAAAAGTTTTCAAAGATTGGTAAAGTGCCTCTTACAGTCAAGCCTAATTTATGAAAACAAATTTGTTAGTGCAGTACATAAACTATTATGTATACCAAAATTCAAATCGATATCTCTAAATTTGTGGACATTTACAAAAAAAAAAATATAAAATTGAACTTCAAGGCCCTATAACTTCTTACTGAAGGGACTTTGTACTAAGGTATATTAGGTTTAATCAATGTATTATAACGTAAGGAATCTATGACTCATCGGTGTCCCATTCTTTTCAGGACACCCTGTATAATGAAGTATGCGACAATTTAGAATCTACATGGTTATCAAATTAGACATGATCTTGATAACTAACGTCTAACTGGACTTGCTGCTGACCAAGCTGTTACCGCTAACAGTATTTCTTCAGCAGCACGAATTATAAATCTAACTAAATGTCTTTGTGAAAAAATTGGCTTTACGATAAATCCACGAAAAAGTTCTGTCATCAATATTATCAAAGACGAACTAATGTCGTACAAGTTAGAAATATTCAGTGTCAAGATCAAGTAGATCGAGAAGACAGACAAAATAAAATATTTGGGTTGTACTTTCACAGATCAGATTATATTTAATGTTAACGTTCTACAAACTTAGAAAAATAAGAAGATAGTTACAGCCCTGCTTCTCGAACCTGAGCAAAATTACCAATACATTTTTTTTAATATACCTTTTTTAATCAGCATCATTAAATAAAGTATCGAACTATAAGTATATCGAACGGTGTTGGCCTTTCTGACTCTACTTGTGCATCAATGCTGTATTCACCAAGAAAATTTAGAGGATTCGCGATATTAAACTGTAGTTGGGAAGCACAAAATTTTACATTGCTAAACAAATGGTCATATATTGATGATCGAGTTTTGCAATAAATATTTGATTGTAAAAGAGAAATACAATTTTGTCTAGAAAAGCTGAAAGTAAATGGGAAAGGAAAAGCTCACGAGAAATACCATCGCTTCTTCGTGAATCTGCATTTCGAGAATAATGTTCCAAAAAATATCAGTGTATCGGTGTCAAACATTTTTCAACTTAACCGCCAGCAAATAACTTTGTTATTAATAAGAACAGTGTAATTTTCAGAATGGACTTCAGACCACTTAAAGTAACTGCTAAAAATTGTACACTGTATAGCATCATGCACATATTTCGCACTTTGTATTTTGTGTAGTCGAGAGCATGCGCTTATGATCAAAGGAAAAACATATTACAATAACCAACGCTGTCAAAAAATTACAATTCTGTTGTATTAGCCACTGCACGTAACTACTACTTTTATTCAATACTAACATGATAAATGGTCTTGTTTCTAGAATATCATCTTCTTTATATCAGTCTTTATCTTCGATAGCTTAAAACGTAGGTCGAACTCAAGTTACAATTGTGTCCAATTGTTCAGTATTTCAGTTTAAGTATAAATTAGTGTGTAACGTTAGCCTCTGCATCAAATCTATCTAGGCACAAATAGTGTGCTAGAAATTTGAATGGCGCTAATTCCCGTTACAATCTTCACATACACCTCTATAGCAGTCGGATTTTCGATAAGACGATCTTTGCCATTATGCGCGGAAGTAGCGTAAACCAGTAAGCCACGCAGTTCCTTATCCCAGTCCCTCTAAAAATAACCTGATAACGGGATGGCCGAATAGTTTAAAAGGAGAATCCGAAGCTAGTTAACTTGACTTGATACTTGAACCTAAACCTGACTACCAACTCTAGGTCTCGGCTCCGGGGCCTGGGCATCCGGGCTTTACCTGAGGCAACCAGTTTAAAACTAAATTTAGCGAATTTTTTTCAAGTTTAAATAAGCACCCTTCGCAGGGACTTGAAAGTAAATTTAAAAATTTCGAAACAATACAGGTAGATTTTAATAGTACTTGATATTTGGCAAACTATTATCTTTCTTCCCAAGTTTATCATCCAAAAACCCTAAACTCTGAAGGACTTTTTTCTATATACGTCGATCACTTCGGTCGTGCCGCTTTGCTTTTGAAAGTTTTAACTTAAATCTAATAGTATGTGTTTTAATTATAAGGTGATCACGCTGAATTGTCAAATAATCTTCGATCTACATTTTGGTAGTTTAGTCAGATTTCGCGACACCAATGATCACCTGTAGTTTGTAATAGTACATTGGGTTTCCGCCTTTATGCATTACTTTGAATTTAAACAAGACGTTTCGCACACCTTAATACTGGAATATTTATTTACCATTTCTAACCCTAGCTAGCTGAGTGAACATGAAACTCTCTTAATCCCTCAGTTGGCGGTTTATGGAAATTTGCTATTTTTCAAGACATGAACCTAGTTCTCCCCTTGCAGTCTTCTTTCGGACTGAAACTGACTTAAATATTGCACAAGAAAAGCAAATTTGTTTACATCAATCTATTGACTGCAGAGCACATGTAAGAATATATTTTAAAAACACAAAGAAAGCACATAAAAAGAAATAAATAAAATAAAACACAATTTAATCCTCAAACAACCTACCTACGTGCTATATTTTTTGGGGTTACTCGCAAGCATGTTGCAAACATAGATGAATAAAGTAAAACTTCATCAAAACTAGCGTTGAAGCAATTGTCTTTGAAAAACGCAAATAAAATACATCTCTTTTAACAAAACCGCAACGTCAAAATTGTATGAAGCCAATACTATTTAAAACTGACTTTGTTTAAATTGGAGAGCGAGCTACATAAATACGAGGAGTGTTCAAATTTAAACAGGAATGTTTAAATTAAAACCCCATCTGAAAACAATTCTAGAAATTAAATTAGTTAAAGGTTAGCCGTGACTCTTGTTAACATATCCATGGCAATTGTTTCGATATAATACTATTTTGACAGTTATAGTTACAATGTATAAAAGTTCTGTTCATTGTAGCGTGGAACAGCGTATAATAATCAATTTTTTTACGAATGAAGGCGTAAATTCGACTGAAATTCTTACAACACTGCGAGCACAATATGGCGATCATTGTTTTTTAAAAAGTCGAGTGTTTGAGTGGTCAAAATCCTTTAGAGACGGGAGAACGCATGTAGCAAATGTGCCTCATGTCTGTACAGCGAGCTGCAGCTTCGGTTAATCGTGAAAATGAAGAAAAAATTAATGGCCTTATTCAGGAAGACAACAAATTTCTCAAAATTTACAAATTAGTGTCGGAAGTGTTGAAGAGATCATAAAAACAAGCTAAAGTGTCGTAAGAATCTTTAACGGGAAAAGATTTTAGTCAAATAATGACGTTATCGAAGCTGTTCAAATACTTCTTCCAGCAAGGTATTAAAAATCTTCCAGCTCGTTGGCGCAAGTGCATCGCTAGGCAGGGAGATTACGTAGAAAAGTAATATAGTTTTCATGGTTGTAATATTGTAATAACTTTTTTATAAATAAATTACTCTTTAAATTTGAACACTCCTCGTATTATTTGCTTTTCGAATTTAAACGTAATTTTATCACGTTGACCCGAAAACACTGCATCTGGAACTGGCTACTTCAGTACATCTTAGATTATTTCCCCAGGACGGTACAACGCATGATACTGGAAATCTCCAATAGTTTGGGCGCCTCTCGTCTGATTGAAGTCAGAAATTGTGACAAAGGCGATGCGTCTTCAAATGTACCCTTAATGTTTGGCACAAAATTGTGTACTTATCGGTACACCCGGAATGTGCGTTTGCGGAGCTATAATCGCTGTTTACTGCACTTTGAATTTATATGCAGCACTAACTGGCTGCAGACTACTTGCCGCTTCTACTTTACGCTCTCTTCGTATCAAGAAATTTACAATGCCGTCAGCACACACTCCAGCAAATGAGCAGCTAGGCACTGGGAAAAAGCCTATAAGCTAATCATCGGTTCTTTTTGCACTTGGTTGAAACTTATTTCGCACCCAACTGTGGATTGGTTGTCATAGTTTTAAAGTTTTTGAATTTCCTTGTAGTCTACTTTTCAACTGTATTTATTTTTAATTCTCAACATGATAGAAAACCCAATCTTGTACAAATACGATGTATATAAGGGCATTAAAGGTGTTAATACCATGTTTAAAATAACTTAATTTTCAGCTCCTTTCTTTAACCAAAAATTGCAAGAGTATATTTTAAACTCATATCTTAGCTTTCCATTACGTCACATATCTATTATCTGAAAACGGTTGCCTTGCCCAGCTTTCATTTCTTAAGATTTCGGAAAAATATAAATGAAAATTTTTAAATTCAACCATTTAATGTTGTTCTTCATCTTAAATCAGTACTTCATTCATTGTTAGCCCGTTTTCACCAATTGGATATCGGTTGTAGTGTATCCATATTAGAGATGGGCGCGTGAGTGATTTTTCGCTCACGTCACGCACGTTTCACGCTGGCTTTAAACAGTCACGTTCACGCACGTTCACGCTCACGTTCACTCACGTTCACGGCTTGACACGCCACTCACGACGTGACACGCAGCTTTTATTTCAAAATTAAAATTCAGATAGAACAGAATGTTCAAATTTTAAAACCAATGAAAAAACCCTAAAGAGAACTAAAAATATGTTTTGCACCTGACATAATTTACGTGATATGTTGCAATCAGAATAGTTGACATAAAAATAAAAAAATGAAAATTGACTACAATAACTTCGACAAGGGATAAATACTGATTTCTCGCTAATATATTTCTTGCAGCTGTCTTCAAAGACATTACTTTTAATACTAAAAGCTGTCATTGGAATTAACGTTTCCTTTATTGGTATGAGTACAGAAGGTATATGTTGCTAGGCAACACTTCTAATTCGTAGATTTGAAAGTACTTTTACTTACAAGGATCAACATTTGCAGCGTTAAGGCGAGTATACAAAAAAAACATTACTTTTATTAGAATAATAAGTTCATCTACACAAGTACACAATAAATTGGTTTAAAAATAAAACGTAATCAACATTTTCAGTGTTAAGTCGAGTATACAAAACAAAACATTAGGTACTTTTCTAAAAATAGGTGCATCTACACATCTACACAATACATTTTTGGTTTAATAATAAAACGTAATTAACATTTTCAGCGTTAGCCGAGTATAGAAAACAAACCATTACTTTTATTAGAATAATAAGTTCATCTACACATCTAAACATTAAAATGTTGATTTAAAAATAATATGTAATCAACATTTTCAGCGTTAAGTCCAATTCTGCGCTCTTCTAAAATTCGCCCGGCTGTAGAAAATACTCTTTCGCTTGTAGCGGAACTTGCCGGTATGTTTAAAATGTCTCAAGTTTTTTTAACAGTGGCGTATTTACACTGTTTTTCCAAAATCCTAAAATGTCATCTACATTTCCGAATTTTAATTTAACATACTAATTTAGTTCTGTTTCGACATCATCCTAATTACATGTGTCATCGTCACAGCTATCTCTAATTGTAGAAAGATAAGAATCTGATGCTGATGTACCAGTTTTGAGTCGTTTGCTATGTATTTCATCATTATCATCTATAGTTTTATTTGCATTATAATCTTCTCTTTTATGTAAAAGTATGAACTTTAAGGATTTATAATTAGGGTCCAAACATAAAACCACATAATGTAACTTGTTTGGCACAATTTGTGATTTAATGAATTTAAAAGTTGCTGCACCCCGCGGTTTTTTATTCGTTACTAAATATTTAACGTGAAATTAACGTGAAACGTGAATCACGCCTTGGAAATTTTCACTCACGTTCACTCACGTTCACGTCACGATTTTCAAATATTAGTCACGTTCACGACGTGACACGCCGTGACACGACGTGACACGACTGTTTTCACGTCACGCGCCCATCCCTAATCCATATCAATCTCGGCAAGGTCGTCGTTTGTACACTTCTCCTCAAAATACAACCTGACTTTAGTGGAGTTTTGAGCAAATTGGATTTTACCCGTTAATCGAACTTTCGTTTGACATTTGAAAGGTTAATGTGATTAGGGAATTTTGGGATTAGTTTGATAGGTTGAACGCTTGCACTAGTAGTGGCTGTGGACACGTCAGGGTGTTTTGAATTGACAGTTCACTCTTAAGAATTCATCACTGATTTGTCTTATTGAATTAATGCGTAATTCCTCGTATTGCCTTTGCTTTTTTTAAACGTGCGTTGTTAAGGTTTGGTCTACCCTATTTAACCAAGTTAGGCATAATATGACCATTGGATTAGATCCGGTTAAGTGTTAACTTCCAGGGAATGTCGAGTATGGTGACTGATCAGCTTTCATAATTATTTCCCGATTCGTATAGTTGAATAGTCTGAATTTAGGGAAACCTCTATGAGACCATCGTTGTTGTGGGGTAAGTTCACTTGAGCTGGCGAATCGGCTTACCATTGTGGTTATATTTTAGGTACAACTCCTCGAGAGATTAGCCCTGCAACGAGATATCGTGTGTGTTGGGCATATGTCGTGGGGCTGATCATATTTAGGGACTATAGAACAATGAGCGATAATAATTAACTGACGTAGGTACACAGCTGTACTCCAACGTTGTTTATGAATATGTAACGTTATTACAGGGCCTTTGCTGCTTTCCTTTTATTTTTATTTTTATTCTTTTTTTTACTTGGCAATTTACATAACCGCACCTTGGTTTGCGAGTTGATGTTATAATTAAATTTTTCTACTCCCGCATGTATATATTCTGTTTTCTTCACAATCTACAGAATGGATATGTAGGCAATTGTAGTTAACCGAACGTATATGATTTCATATCCACACAAGGGTGGATATGAAATACACCAATCACAAACCACGTTAGTCGTGATTACCTAGGCAACTTTCATTAATTGTTTGTTTTGCAATGGGCACGCCCTGCTGTGCCCTGTTTGTGGCAAACGTGATTTTGTTGTAAGATATCTTATTAATTAGCGTTGAATAAATTTTCTTTTAATTTTCCATTCTTTTCCATTGATAGGTCGTAGAAAAAATACACTGTACAACTCGAGTGGAATATCCATATCCACTCTCGTTGTACAAACTACTATTGTGGCACCTTTATAAATTAGTATATAGATTATATACCCATCCCTGCCTCCGCGGATTAGCTAGTGCGCCCTATTGAAGATATTCTCAACTAGTTATTTCATTTACATTGAAGTTTGTGTTTTAGTTAGCTTATTTTATCATTTATCATTCAGAGTTGCTTATTGAAACAATGAGAAAGTTAAAATTTGTATTGCGTTAGAGAGATAGCTGAGCGTAGCTCAAAGAGTTAAAACTTTTGCTGTTGCTAACCACCTAACTTCGTCTAACATCCTGCATGCAGGAAAATATTTTTATGATCAGTACACAAAATTGTAAATTGTCGTGGTCTGGATTTAATAAAATGTACTATCATTACTAATTGGTCTAACACAGTCGTTACTTCCATGGCCATTGATATTGTGACCCATGCTTTACGATGTATGCTTGCAATGTGTGAACTTTACATCTGGAACAATTTCTTAAATTTTATCATAAACACCACTACAACGTTCATTGAAGATACACAGTTTCTCCAATTGATATCATGAACGGTGAGAAGCTCATTTATTTTAATAATACTTTCATCTACGTTAGTATTATTTAGCTGTGATTTGTAGAATAAAAATTTTTCATTTATGACGTGTGTTCTAATAGTATTATCAACTGTGCAAAATTTACTAAATCAGTACTTTCAACTGAATTGTGTTTATTTATATTATTTATTTGAATCTGAATTGTAAAATTATACTTTATATTCTGAACTGGCGCTTCTTTAACTTGAGCTGCTGTTTCATTAATTCTCATAAACACGGCGTCGTTTGATAAAGATATAACAATCAGTTGTGCGCATTGGACCAATTAAAATGTAACTAATCAGTAGAATAGACATTTGTGTCCATTTTTATCTTAAACAATTCGCTCATTTAAAAATTCTAAATAGAATACTATCAAATGTACGTGGCACGTTATGACTTAACTAATTGCGCAATGATTAATAACTATGGACATGGATTTTTTGATAACTCAATGCAAATAACGCATTTTATAACAAGATAAATGATTCGAAATGCACTGAATGCCTGTATATACTATGTTGATCAGCCATTATATTGTGCGTATGATTATTATTATTAATATTATTTGTAATGTAATAATAAATAAAAATTTGAGCACACACTACATTACGACACAGCATAGTTTGAATTTTATTGCTTCTCTCTGTGGATAATTAAAATTATGGTTATTTAATTATGCTTTACTGTAATAAAGGTATGTTGCTCTTTCTATATTTTATTCAGTTGCAACTTATGAAAACGTATGCTCCGGCTAGCAATTTGAAACCTGTATCTGCAGGGTTACGTTGTTGCACTGTCAATAAATTTAACCATTGTATGGAAAATTCTCGATTCTAACCAAGGACAGATAACCTCAAATATTTAATCCCAAACAAAGCTGTTCGAAACACATAGAATTCAACGTACTTTGTACACAAATTAACCAACAATCAATCAGTTCACCTCAGTTCAATTATAACAATGCTTTTCTAATAATCAAGTATTTTGGCCAACCTAGAATATACTGCCAATTTAACCACACACAGGCAAATAAATTAAACGCAAACTGGGCACCTAAAGATTTACTTTTATCAACAAAATTTATCAAAATCGGGGAGCCCAACAACACACCAGCTTTTGGCTCGGCTTCCCAGTAACTATAATAATCGACACTCTAGGTCACCATAGCAACATGATTTACAATTGTTTATCTGTAAGTGTACATTATTTGATCTTAATTTATAATTGTTTTCGTAAATGTTATTCAGGAGACCTTACAATTGGTCGCACTCTTTTACTTTTAGTTAATAAACACTGATTCAGAAGCCATTAGCACATTCTAGTAATGTTCAGTAATTCTCAGGTTGCATGTTTGTGTCTTTTTACACTGCTTTATAACACCGTTAGCTGCGACATCGATTGTTGGCATTTCGAAATGAATGCAAACGCTGCCTTAAACCTCTATAAAGCTTCCAAACGCCTTTGTACTAAAGCGACTTCATTATCGTGTCTTGACGTTACACAATTAATCAGTCAGTCATCATAAACTTAGTTACATTTGCCATATTGAGCACAAATTTGAATACAACCTGATCGCAACCCTGATGATACTGCTTTATTCAATTACTAACTTCTATTAATTAATTGCAGTTATTGCTAATCATGTTTTATGTAATTATCAATGATTACTAGTAATGCCAATTCTGGACCTATTTGAATCTTTTAAAACATTCGTAAGTTAGCAATGAACCCGAATTGTTGTAAGCACCATAACATTACAATACTGCTGCAAAAAATAAGCAGACTTTTTTATTAACAAAGGGCTCTAATTTTCAATAACATAATGTTACACAAAAAAGCTTACGACAACTCTTAAGACTGACCATTAAAGCTATTTTAAAACTTTCCGGTCTCGTACTCGTATCTTCAGAGAATTTCGTCTCACGGTTTTTGAGCAGTTTTGAGTGGTCTTCTTAAGAAAAATTGTACATAAAGCAACCTAAATTAAATGTCTTATAAAGACCTTCACATTAATTATGATTTCAAAGAAAATTTACTACGAACTCGAAATTGTGGTTAGATTTTGCATTAATAAAATTTGGGTTTACATGTCATCTAGTTTATAAGAAGACCTACGATTTAAGATTAAGACAAACTACATGTAGTCGTTGATTGCTATTTGATGTTCCATGGCTTATCTCTGGTTTTAAACACTTTTTTATACGCCATATTTGATTAACCATATAAAGCATCATCTCAAATAGAATATCGTTAAAAATGTGTGTTATAGCGTCTTTGAAAAAAAATACATATACAGGTACTTTAAGGCGTACAAGCCGAATGTAATGTTATGGTAAGCTTTAAACTGTTTCTAGAACAAGAATGGTAAAATTAAGTACTTGCACCTGTCAAATCACTTCGATCAATATATTTTCTATAATTTGAGTTGAAACCTCGTGTAAATTTGGTTGTAGCTGGAAAACAAGCTGTATTTAATTCTTGGTCTGTGTTGAATCCAACGAAGTAAAGTGAAACATTTTCGGATTTCTGTCATGTGGCATATTAAAACGGTTGTAATTTTGCGACCAAGTGTTGGCATAATTTATTTTGTGAATATTTAACTTTAAGGTAGTTATTTGTAATTATAAGTTTTTAATGCATTTTTAGTTTGCTAACCGGTCCTCATTGGTTAAGAAATAATCAGGTCATCCTTGTCCTACTAATTAGATATTTTGCTAGGGAATCTTTCAAACAGAACATAGTTACCTATATAAACTTCGGAAGCTAAAGCCAACGAGAGATTTTTATTTTGCTTGTGCTAAGAAAATCTGTGCAACTTCCTGCTCCCAAAACCAAATAATTGCATAACAATTGCAAATATAAAATTAGTTTTATCTGGTTTCTATACCTCAAAGTGGCAGTTCCTGATAAATAAATAGAATTTCAATATACATCCAAAATTATCCAGCGTTTGATTTGTGAGCATCTATTGGCAAAGTCCACTGTTAAATGAAGAGAGAGTTCGAGTGCTAAACTACAAATAATACATCAATAATAAGCACATATTCGTACTCAGCAATTTCAAGACCGTACCTAAAGATGACCTTAACAGGCGCACCTAAAGGCAGCAATGCAGTGTTAATCTGAATGTAAATGTCTACAACCCTGAGCTTTTTGATGAGATCTTGCAGTAAAGCGGTTTTGCCGGTGTGTCCAAGAAGTCAATATCAACAAGCGGCTGTTCTTACCATTGCATCTGAATTAATCGACATGTGTATCTGTGGTTGAATTAACACTAAAAGTGTACTGGCAATACAATAAAGGTAGATAATTATTTTTTGTTTGATTAATTTACATAATATATGCGTTTTGTTGAATCGTAAGTAATCATCTTTCCTGACACACCTACGCGAGGCCACATAAGTGAATGCTTAAAAACTACGAGAGATTAAACTCTGAATTTTATTTAATTTGTGTAGTGCCAGAGCAGCCGAGGACTATCTTTTGTGCTTGTTAAATTTTTATTGTTTCTCAAATTATGAGCTGTATTTGGTTCCGATTACACTTGCAAAAAGAGTTTGGCGTAAATGATTATAGTTCCGGCCTTTCACAGCAACATATTTATCTTTTTGTTACATCTTGTCTATTACCTGGAACAATGTACTATGTCATTGCTGGTATATGTACTACAGATTGAGAATCCCTGGTTTAAGTAAATAGTTAGTAAAGTTAGTAAAAGTTTTATGGGTTTGCACTCTTCATCTCTTTGCACTAGAAAAAACCTGTATAAATGACTTAGCAATAATAATTTAAAATTTTAAATGTTCGGCAGTTAAGGGCTGGGAAATGAATGCGGGCAATTACATTACATCTGTTTTCAAAAAATTATGGCACAGTCACTCATATTTTATTATTTTTTTCTCTAAATCGTAACAGATCAGCAATTACAAATACAGAAAACATGTGCTGGTGAATGCCTCTTTCTGGAATAAATGAGAAGTTTTCGGCTTTGCCATAAACGAGTTACTCTCTGATCTGTGCTGTGATAATCATGTTTCGCTCACTAGAGGTTTAACGATAATAACTAATGGAGTGACACATCGAATATTCTTCTAATCCAACCATCTATTCTGCCTAAGAAACGCATTTGAAAGTAGGTAACTTGAGTTAGTTCATCTTATTTTGGGCTGAGGAATCTGTGGTTAAGTCGTGTCCACGTATTTTAGGGGCACTCTGTATTACTAGTGCTCTGCATAAATTCTAATTTCTTCCTTCAAATAAGAATTGTCCAGCGAGCAATGCTACTAAAATAAATGTAGGTACATAATTTAACCATTTAAACATTCAGAATAATACAGGATAGAAGTCTATCTGCCGCTCCTTATAAATTGTAGTTAAACGAATACAGGTTGTTAAAACTAGACATTTCGAATAATAAGTACTATCAAATGTTAACGCTTGTAGAAGAAGTACGTAAAACGTCGAAATAAAGCGAGCAAACCTTAACTCTGCAGATTAATTTACTGCAAAAAACTTCGAACGTCATTCATGAAAACAATGACTGACAAAACTATTTCAAGCGAAAACAAGACGCTAAACATCCAAAACATGGAAAATTAGAAGGCTTTTGGGTACGATTACATAACCGCATTAGAATGTATACGGGTTGCACATCGTTCAATATCAATAATTTAAAAACATACAAAATCAATTACTATTAACTAAACGTACACATAGGTCTATTTATGTTACAATATTATTATTAGAAATTGGTTTTCGACATGCGAGCTTCGTCAACTAGTACAAATGTTTTATTAAAATATTTTACAACATAAAACAAACTTTAAAAAGAGGGAACTTTCAATGACAAACTCTATAGA
This sequence comes from Agriotes lineatus, assembly GCA_940337035.1. Taxonomy (NCBI): domain Eukaryota; kingdom Metazoa; phylum Arthropoda; class Insecta; order Coleoptera; family Elateridae; genus Agriotes; species Agriotes lineatus. The sequence continues at coordinate 35,457,567 of OW679198.1, read as the reverse complement.
ACGCTTTTATTTAATTAATTTATAATTGTAATTTCATAATAAATTATGATGCTATGTAGATCTTATAAAAATATATATGATGAAGCACTTAATTGCCGAATTCAATTCACCGACGTGACTTTAGCTTAGCAATGCACAGTGAATGGAAGCTAATTATAGATAAGACAAAATGCAAATAATAATCTTGGAAATTAGTTCTCAAATCATAATTGCAAATTTACACTAAAATCGCCAAATTGGATCAAAAACAATTACAAAATTAATCTATTTTATAGAGGAAAAGAACTCGAGGTCGGTCTGTTTTTACCAGCTTGTGAGCATTAGCGGAGCGAAAAATATGTCGTTTTATTTTTGCACGTTGAACCTATACGAGTATATTATAATAAACGTGTTGTTTCTCATATAAAATGGACGATTATAAAACTTCCGGGTGGCTTTCTTATTCATAAAAATAAGGTCATAACAAAATTTTCCGTAAAACGCACTTTGTATTAATACTTCGTAATATTTCGAAAAATATTTGAGATATCGTCATCGCTCTTGTTTATTTCAAACGCTTCTAAGCGCTCCTCAAATTATTGGCCAAATTTTCGAGGATGCTGTACTTTTTGTAGAAATATACCGAGAGATTGTCAGCCTGCACTTGATGTTCAAATGTTTAACTATGCGACAAACCATCTTATTTATGGAATTTAACGCACAACTATGAATGAACAGAAGAAAGAATAATAGCTTTGAACAATTTAGTGGACTCCATTACTTATTACTCACTTCATAATAATATAATATGTGTTTTAATTTCTATTTGGGCCATTAACGTATTTACGAATTATTTTGAGAAAAATTATTTTTACTTCCCTCGTCTAAAAGACGAAGGAAGTATTGTAATCGCGAAAAATGTATACCTTTTGACAGTCACAATTTTATACCGATTTGTCTATATTGTAATTTATAAATGATTGAAACTAGCAGTATAGTTTTTTTTTAATTTATCATTTCTGTTGCGAATAAACGTGAAATCTAACTGTTCTCAACTTACACTTTTTGGTGATTAAGTTATTTATTACAAAACTATATTTTATTGACAAATTTACAAGTGACAAGCAATTCCATATATCAACAACTCGTTTCTATAACAATATCATCACATATAAACAGTAACACTTTGCAGTTCTTTCATCCTCCCACCAATAAAATTCCTTAGAATTTTATTTATTTACACTCATCTTTTTGACTTTTTTCACACAAAATGCCCTCTTTAAAGAATTTTTCCAAATTGCAGCTATCTTCCAAATTCAATTCTAGAGGAAATAGGCGTTGGATGGGACGAGTAACAATACCGTTTTCAGTCTTCACTTTTGCAACACGTGATATGTTATCCTTTCCAGGGATCAACTCTATAATACGACCAAGTGGCCAATGTAACCGCTTCACATTATCAGATCCCACCAAAACTAGTTCACCTTCTCGAAGTGTACGAGTAGATCTTTCCTTAGCTCGGTTAACCAACAATGCCAAATATTCATTGCGAAACCTTTGGTGAAGCTCCTTTCTCAAGGTAGTGAGATATTTCCAGCGATAACGTATTTTGTCAGCATCAGACTCACACCCTTCAGGAAATTATAATCCACTTGGAGAACTCATAAACATAGATGGAGTTAAAGGCTCTAACTCACCACCATCTTCAGTGACATAGGTTAGAGGTCTTCCATTCATGACCTCTTCTACAATTAATAAAACGTCTTCGAGTTCACCTTTTTTAAGAGTAGCTTTTCCAATAGTTCTTTTCATTAAATCTTTCATAGTGCGGATGAGTCGCTCCCACCATCCGCCCCACCAGGGTGCTGTAGCCACATTGAACTTCCACTGAATGGGTTTCAGTTGAGACAAGTCTTGTATTGTTTTCCAATTCAGCGACCTAAAGAAATTATTTGTTCCGTGAAAATTAGTGCCATTATCACTAAATATAATCCTTGGACGACCATTCATTCGAATGAACTTCTTCAAAACTTCTATAAAAGCAACTGTACTTAGGGAAGAAATAACTTCTAATCGTACGGCTCGAAAGACTGCACAGGTGAAGATCAACACCCAAACTTTTTTATTATTTTTCAAGAATAAAGGACCAGCTACATCCACTCCAATAACTTCAAACACATTAGCATCTTGCACTCGTTCAATTGGTAGCGGAGATGGATTAGCAATAGCAGATCTTACGGAATTCCTTTTACATTTGATGCAACTGTTTAAAACTGATTTTATTGTTTTTCTTGCTTTTAGGATACAATATTATTCACGTAATTTCACCATTAGGAATCCTACACCAGCGTGACAATAACAACGATGCATATCTAAAATCAATTGTTTCACATTCTCATTCTTTCCAGGAAGCACTGCAGGGTATCGGAAGTTTTCGAAATCTTCTCGTAAAATAATCTTCGTTTTTACTCGAATAATATTATTCGAATCCACGTAAGTGTTTAAAGTCGCCAGTTGGCTTTTATCAATAAAGGCTTCTTGTTGAATACTCCGTATGAAACTGACCTCAGCTAGTTTCAATTCTACAGCAGTTAATTTTCCACTTCGTCTCTGTGCAATTTTCCTTACATTGTTGATGAAGCGATGACACCATGCTAAAATACGAATCCATTGTCTGAAGGTGAAGTTTTTCTTCAACTCGTCAAGAAGCAACATAACAGTGCTTTTAGCAGACTTTTTTCTTTCAGCTTGAACACACTCCTCAAATACTTCTTCCTGTTGATATGGCCAGTTCTCTTGTTTATCTGTTAACCACTGAGGACCTTCCCACCATTTATTTTCTACAAGCTGTGTAGGTAAGCATCCTCTTGAGGGCAAGTCTGCTGGATTCATAAACCCTGGAACGTGTCGCCAATGATTAACATCAGTCAATTTTCTTATCTCCGACACTCGGTTACCCACGTATGTACCCCACTGTTCACTTCTTCTTATCCAAGCTAAAGCAGTAGTGGAATCAGACCAGTATACGATAGGAAGATCATCCATATTCAATGTTTTTATTACAGTTGCAGCCAATCTGGCTCCAATTAAACATCCTAGCAATTCCAGTCTTGGAATAGTGACTGGCTTCATAGGAGAAACTCGTGATTTTGCCGCTATTAACTGAACAGATACCTGAATAGGATGTTGTACCCTCAAGAACACCACTGCACTGTAGGCTACGTTACTTGCATCCATGAAAACATGCAGAGTCCAGTGTTGACGATCAGTTTCTTCACGAATGAACCACCGTGGTATGCGTATTCGATTTAAATCTTGTAGTTGAGCTACCCATGTACAAAACAACCTATTTTCATCTTTTGGCAATGGTTCGTCCCATTTCATTTTATTTATCCAAATTTTCTGCAGTATTATTTTAAGAAAAGTAATAGCTGGGCTTACAATTCCAATCGGATCAAATACCCTTTGGCTACAGATAACAGAGTCCTTTTCGTGACTATTTCAGGAATAGAGATATCTTTTACATTTACGAATAATTCGTCTGTTAATCGATCCCAAAGAACTCCAAGAACTGATACAGTATGAGTTGATGGATCTTCCATCTCATCTATATTTGACATCCATAAACGTAAGTCCATCTTAGCTTCACTTAATAATGCAATTGACTTCTTCCGAAAATATTGATACTCTTCAATTGTATCTTCTGAGCAGACACAATTATCCACATAAATAGTTTGTAACAGTTTTTCGGCAAATTGCTTATCTGACGAATTCACCTTCAAATGGAACTCTAATACAGCACCCAATATAAATGGACTACATGTAGCTCCAAACATAACCTGGACATGGCGATATTCAATTAATTCCTGTTTTTCTTTATTCTTCCACCAAAGAAAACGCATGCAATCACGGTCTTGTTTCTTAACTTCAATCATCTGAAAAGCTTTTCGAATATCTGAAACGAATCCTATCTTTTTTTCTCTAAAATGGAGCAAAATCTCCGGTATCAACTGAATATAATTGCTTCCTTTCTTCAAACAATCATTTAACGACGGAGCTTTTCCAACTTTACAGGAAGCATCAAATACTGGCCGTACAGGAGTGGTCATACTGCTTAGCTTTATTACAGCTCGATGTGGAAGATAGTGAACTTTTCCCCGAATCAGTGGCATCTCTGCTGACACCTCTTCAATAAATCCTTCAGATTTCCAGTCTTGTAAAAGTGTCGAATAAGATTCTAATAACTTGTTTTCGCAGAGTTTTCTTGTTGTCAACTCAAGTCTCTTAATCGCTATTTCTTTATTAGTAGGTAAAGGAGGGTGCTCATCAACCCAAGGAAGTGAAATAACATATCGTCCATCCTGCCTCCGGCTCAACCCATCAATAAATTTCTTCTTGTCTTCTTCCTCTCGCTCTGCAAGGATCTTCACATCAGTTTCATCGTGAATACCAATTACATCCAGATCCCACAACTGTGAAATGGAAGAGTCATAAAGAGACATTGACAGTACACACATAGATAAACTGTCTTCATGAACTCCTCTTAACTTCCCACAAAGCGTCCAGCCTAGTTTTGTCTCAATTGCGACGACACCACAAGCAAGAGTATTTATTTTTCCAGTCAATATTCTTCCGTATACATCAGCTCCAAGTAAAATTTCGATAGGAGGACATCCCTCGCCAACATCTGATAATTCTATTTTGTTTTTTCTCAGTTCTTTCAGAACATTCGAAGTTGAGTTCGAAATTCGAGGAATAAAATTACAAATCTTATGCTGGTCTCGAACGTTGATGATGCAGGAATAATTACCATCGACGTTCTCTAATTTCAGATGGTATTTATTATGCCGTACAACTTCCGTCTGTGTCCCTCCAAAAAGATAATGAGATACATCTTCCACTGCCTGTACTTCTAGTCCTAACTCAGCTGCTGTTGACTTTAAGATATATGAGCCTTGAGATCCATTGTCCAAAAATGCACGTACTACCTTTCTTTTAACCCCATTACATATTGTGACGAGAATAGTTTGAAGGGCAATTTGCTTGGAACAGATCTGATTAGCCATGCCAGTCATATTTTCAGTGAACGTCATTAGTACTGACATTACTTTTGGTTTTCCAGTAGAATGCGTATGTTCTTTCTCATGATTCTCAAAGTTTGAACACATCACAGGATGATGTTTTCCTCCGCAGATACTACATGCCAGCTTTGCTCTACAAAGTCTTGCAAAATGTTTTGATCTAAAGCAAGCAAAACATAATTTTTTCTCCTTCAAAATGCTTTGTTTCCTATCCAACGGCCAATATTTAGCAGTCTTGCAGTCGTTGCTCTCATGATTTTTATCACAGAACAAACAAGTAGAAGGTTCTCCTGAATAACAACTTGAAAGTGTGGATGTCTGTTGTGGAGGCTTATATTTTTTCTGAACATTTGCTTTATTTTTCTGCTCCTCAAATCCTCCACGTGCCAAGTTAATTTTTTGTTGAATATCCATTTCCTTCTCCAAAAAACTCATGAGATGATCCAGTCGGCTTCTCGGAGGCTCATCTTTGCTACTATCACAGGAAGACATCGGACTACGTTGCCAAGTAAGCAGTATATCTTCCGGAAGACTTGACTCTACTAATGGAAACAACCAGGTTGCAGGATCTGCCTTTTCTAATTTCAGAGTCTTCAATGCTCTCAAATGGGATTCCAATTTCAAGTGCAGCATATGAAAAGGAATCTTGACGTTAGAATTGACATTTGAAATTACTAATTTTAATAATTCACGTATATACACTTGCAGAAGTAAGTCTTCGTTACCATATCTTCTCTTCAAAACCTCAATCACCTTAGGATAATTTTCATTGCTCAGAGGATAACTACTTGCAATTTCATAGGCATCCGTTCCGGGTGTCAATGATTTCAGCAGGTACTGGAACTTGTCACTGCCATGTAAAGTAGGGTCTGCATCAATCTTCTCAAATTGAGCCCAATATCCAAGCCAATCCTTCAGGTCTCCACTAAACTTCTTCAATTCAAGTTTTGGCAGACGACAACCTCTTCCTCCACCATTGGATTCAATGACAACGCTTGGTGAGGAAAGGGAAACTGGCTCAGGATTTTCCAAAATCTTTTCCGCCTTCATTCGTGTAGCCATAACTTTGCGTTTCATAACGTGAATTAACTCATATTCTACATCTTGTACGTCATCACTAGCATTGTCAATCACCATCTGTTCCGTAATCTTTTGGTCCAGCTCTGACAGTGAATTATAGACTTCATTCAGTAACCGTAGGACAAGACACACGTCTTCTCGTTCTATGCGTTCTGAAGAACATAGCTCTTGCAACTCTACCACCAGCTTATTGACTTCATTACGGACAGGTCTTCTCGCTCTTTGTAACGCATCCATTGTAATCACCAACTTAATCACCGATCACGTCGGAGTCACCACGATGTTGCGAATAAACTTGAAATCTAACTGATCTCAACTTACACTTTTTGGTGGTTAAGTTATTTATTACAAAACTATATTTTATTGACAAATTTACAAGTGACAAGCAATTCCATATATCAACAACTCGTTTCTATAACAATATCATCACATATAAACAGTCACACTTTTCAGTTCTTTCAATTTCTTTAATGATTCTGTTTCTTCCATGCAACATAGCCATACGTAAAGGAGGTTATGACAATATTTCTAGTGGTTTGTATGAAGTAGCCTTATCATAGCTGTTTAATAAAATATCTATCACGTAAGATAATTTGTTGTTTATCAATACAACTAAATTGTTAAAATGAACAGAGAATTGAATATTTTATTTATTGCAAGATAATCACTATTTTACATTAATAAGTGCACTTGATTTGAGCATCAGTAACTAATAATTTGAGGGATAAAAGTTAGCATGAAATAAAGCAAGTCTCAAAATGGTTACGTTCATAGTTTCAGATATGATAAATGAACGGAAGGGCCAATGCAATTTAATTTGCAACTGACGCATTTCAGTCTATTTAGGTCAAACATAATGTGAATAAAATGAGACAGAATGATGTGTTAAGTACAGAGAGTATCTGAGCGTTATGTATTAAAAGTGTATAAGCCAGCAAAGGGCAAATTAGTTGAAAGGTAAACGAAACAGTGCTAGCAAAATAAAGATTGCAATAGAGCAATGAAAAATGAAAGGCAACCGATCGAACGACAATTAGTGAGGCGCTAAAGAAACTCCAAGTGTATCAGTGCATTATAAACCCAAGTTATTTAAAAGCAGACCAAAGTGTAGTGACATATAATCCAAGAAAAAGACAATTTTAGTAGTTAGGCAAAGACATAACATCAAAACTGTAGTCCATAAGGTGAAACATGTTATCAATCTATAATAATAATAATAAAGAAATTTATTATCCATTTTAAGAATTTATCCAGATATTACAAAATGAAAAAACACATTTAAATCGGATAATTGGAGCAAGTTCAGTAACGGTCGACGTTACTGTTCTTCCACTTCTCCAGGTTTAATCAAAAGATAATACCAACAAAAATAAAAATTTATGTATAATCTATATCTCTCTTACAACAAAATATATTATACATATTACATATTCCGCAGTAATTAAAATGTTTCATATTGTTATGGTACACTAGTAGTTGGATTTGGCTGAATATTTAAAATGTAAATAGAATTTGGGAGATCAATGCAATCGCTTTTGACAAATTTAAAAAGAACAGGCTGTTTGAATTAAGTTCATATAAAAACATCTAATCTGAGACAAATTAATATGAAAATGATAACTATTGAGTATTCTATAGGGGTTTTGGAATTTAGTAAGTAAATACATGCGTGTATCACACATGACAAATGTAAATTCTAATGAAAAATAATGTTGAAGTAGGTAAGACTCAAATGAACTTAAATTATAGAAGGCATTAATAATTAACATATGGTAGTTAGTCGAATTTGTTACGATTATTGATAATAACACATTATAAAAATATGTACGTTTTTACAATTTTAGTCTGAATAAAAATATTGACATTTACCCTATTTTGAATGTGTTAGTCTGAAAAAGCTTAAAAATGGTCATTAATAAAATCTACGAGGTGTACCTACGAGTGAAATATAAAGAAGAGTATTACAAATGAAGCATTAGCTATAGAAGAGAATTGAAAGATGGTAGAACTAAATAGAAGCAAGAACAGTTATTAATTATAGAAGAATTCAAGATTTGGATAGAAATAGTTTATTTTAAATAATACAATTGATAAGACGTTACATTGGTTTGAGTACTGCTAAGTGCTGGATTCGTTAAGGCGTTCTGAAGACAAGAGGATCTATTCGGGAAAGGTAGCAGAGGGACGACCGGATCTGAGGTATTCTGTTGGTTACTGACGACAGAGGTTGGTGAAACTTGGAGCTACGGAAGAAGGATATCAATTGCAGATCATCTGTGACAGCTAACTTGCCGTGGAGCTGTATGAAGCAGGGTGTTTCTAGAAGGTAGCAGTGGCACGAGCAGAGAAGGGCGAGGTCTGTCCTGGTAGCTGCCGGGAGTCGACAAGTTGACAGCTGTTGTCAGTAAGCGGGACATCACAGCAGGGCTAACAAGGGGTCCAAGCTGGTAACGTCAGGAGGATTACTATCTTGGAGGTGATAAGAGCAGTGAGAGTAGGAACAGTGCAAGGTGGCTCGTAGTCTTGTTCTATTAACGCTATAGTACATAAAAGACAATTTAAAAAATGCAATTAACTATAATAGTACTTACCGTAGAATATAAAAGTCAACAGCAGATAAATAGAATTGGACATTTGTCATATCTGATTGAGATTGGTAGTAGAATTTTGCTTGACATAAAAGGTGACAGTTCAAGTCAATTCACAGTTGAAAGTCATTTAAAAATAAAATTTAACTTAACAAAGCAACTAGATAATCGAACCAACCATGAAAGAGTCTCAAGACGCTATCATTTTTTAATAATTAAATAATTTTCATATTGAAAGATACAATTCAAGTTATAAATAAGAGCAGTCACTACAATATATACACATGCACACACATCCAGAGTATAGTAACCCACCTAGACATCTCGCTCCATCTACCATTCCTTAAAATCTCTTTTAAATTTACCTACCGATAATCTCTTAAATTTTGAGGTAATTTGTTAAAAAATTTGCAAATGTTATACGAAAAACTTCTTTGAAACGTTGACGTACTATGATTGGGCATAGATATGATCTCTCTGTATCTAAGATTAAGATTATGAATATCTGTTCCGTAAGTTATTTTGCGACTGAGATATGGTGGAACTTTGGTGATAAGTATTTTGTAATGCAAAACAGAATAGTGAATTTCTCAAATTAAGCCAGTTAGTTTCCTTTAATTTATATGTTATTCTTTCGTATTTATTTATCCCGTAAATCAATCTTAAACAATTATTTTGAACAAGCTGTATCCTCCTACAATTTTCAGTGAGCGTACAAGGTATCGGCATAATTAAATCGAGAGAGTACTAAGGAATCACATAACATTACTTTACGGTTTTTGTTTACTCATATCTGTAGGCGTAAATAAGTTTTAAAGCGCAGTAAGCTTTGCCTATGCAATTTCGTATATGTGTTTTAAATCTCAGAGCGTGATCGAGAGCAACTCCGAGACTGGTTACCTCATCCCTCAAGAGCAGAAGGGTGTCATTTAAATATAATTTTACATTATCGTACACAAGAGCCCTATCATTATTCCCACCAAACAGCTTAACATTAGTTTTAGTTGGATTCAACGATAACGAATGTAGTTTAGATTGACCTGCAAAGTGTTGCCGATCGTTTTTCATTTATTTTAATAATGACCGAATCTACACTTTCTGGTGGGAAGGACAAGTAGACCTGCGTATCATCGGCATATAAGTGATACGGATAATGTTGAAGAGCATTTTCCATCAAGTGACATGTATAGATAGTAAATAAAATTGGCCCTAATATGGATCCCTGTGGTACGCCAGTCGAAACCAATGCGGGTTCAGATAGATTCCCATCGAGGCAAACTCTGCATTCTTTGCGATAAGTATGCGCTAAAGATATTGATGGCTGATAACTCAAACCCAATATAGTGCAAAATCGATGTCAGTATATCATGATCAAGTGTGTCAAATGCTTTCATGAAATCCAGCAGTATCAACACAGTTAGTCTACCCCGATTGATTGCACCTATAATATCGTCGATTATGTTGATTAGGGCTGTGGAACCACTCTATCCTGGTCTAAAGCCAGATTGGCACTCAGGTGGTATCCTGTGCCTTTCAATGTGTTGACGCAACTGAAGTGCCATTGCTTTTTCTATAATTTTGGACATTACAGGTAGAATAATAATTGGTCATAAGTCTTTGTGTTCAGTTGGTTGGATTTTGTTAGCAAGGGAATTATTTTCGCCTGCTTCCAGAGTTTTGGATACACTGAGTTACTAAAGCAGAAATTTAATAAATGCGTTATAACAAGAATTATATACGGGCAACAAAGTTTTATCATATCAATGGAAATATTATCTATGCCATAAGCCTTAGTTGTAATGCTGTTAATTATTTTTAAAATAGTTTCGTCATTAATATTATGAAATTTAAACTTTTCAGTAAAATTAGTTTTATTATTGCTACTATAAAAATTTATTAAGTTATGCTTAGAACTACCGCCAATCACAGGCACAGACTCAATAAAATATTTATTAATTTTGTTTATATCTTTTAGATGGCTAAGGATGCTTTCGGTTTACTTACTCTTACTAATTACACTTAGCCTTTTCAATTCGCGCCACATTATCTTTTTGTCACCATTAGATTTATTTAATTTATATTCCATATACGCTTTCTTTTGCAAATTTTCTGTTTTATTTGTAACATTTCTTAAACTCTTTTAATAGTCCCAATGTGCGGCTAGTTTAGTTCTTTTAAATTTTGCAGCAGCCTTGTCTCGCAGAGACGCAAGAAATTTTAGTTGTCGGTAATCCAAGGAGCTTATGTTGTTTTATGAGATACTGATGTTTTCAATGGAGCGTGGAAATCAAATAAATCCAAAATACCCTCGTTTATAAATTCAACTTTATTATCAATGTCATTTAGTTCAGTAACCTGATAAAGCGGGGCATGCTACAAATCCAAATAAACTGCTCAAGGTCAAGATTTTTGAAAACACTATAGCTGTGCAGGGTTGCATCTGTCTGTAGTATATCAATTTCTACAGTGTAAAATATTAACTCGTGACCTTTAACATTGTTTACACTGCACGTACCTTTGTCCCTAACCCGTATCTTTGTGCTTATAAAAATTAGATCAATCAAAGACACACTAGTTTTTTTTTTAAATATGTTGGTGTATCTATTACTTGTTTTGTTGTTTTAAACCTAAAGAGTCGCATAATAGCAATGTTTTATTTGTATGAAGATTTTCTGTACGCAGTAAGTTGACATTAAAGTATCCAGTACAAACAACATAATCGCCCAGTAAAACCGCATTGGAAATCGACTTCTCAAATGAATTAAAACAGTTATTGAACCTAAGTGAAGGTGGCTTATAAATAGCTCCAACAATAGCTATTTATGCAACAAATGCTAAAAGTCGACGTTTATGCACGAGACATGAAAATTATGAAACTCAGCCTTCGGCTTCGTTTCATAATTTGACACGACACGACACTTCTAATTTATGTCATAATAAACAGTAGGCATCGCTGCCCGGGCGCTTGTTAGCGAAGCCAGTACTGTCAAGGGCAGCTACGAAAGGTAATTATTAATACTACACATCTGACTGTATTCATTACATAACGCTTTAATTATTTCAAAAACACTTTACCTGTAAAGCAAGAAGCAACTACAATAACTTTACAACTTCACTTCCAGTTTGAAATTGTAGTTTTATAACCTCACTTCACTTTTAGCGCTTGGGCTAAAAGTAAACAGCTGATTCTTTAACCACGCTAAACTATAAAACGTCACTTTTAGTGAAACAAGCTAGTGCTAAAAGGCCTACTTTTAGTAGTGGTCGTAGATAAAACAATTTTTTTTATTAGTAGCAATTTTTATCCACATCTGCTCGATATCATTATCAGAAGACAAAATAGTACATTTAAAAATTGTCCTAACATACATACCCACACCTCCGCCTCTTTCAGGACGATCCAAACGATAAAAATTATATCCCTTTACGTCAACAGTATTACTAGTTATCCCAGTTGTTAACAAAGTCTCTGAAATCGCAATAATATCAAAGTCATTACTCAAAACGAAGTCTTTAAAATCTGAAAAATGAGCAGTTAAGGAGCAGATGTTCAGATGGACAACCTTTAATAACCTATTATGCATCAATCCAATATATCTTGCTTAAAATTTCAATTAACTACTGAAATATACAGCGTGATCAGAATACTGTGTAACAAAGGGGCAACTTTTTATTATCCATTTATTAGAAAATGTTGTTCTTGTTAAAAGTTCCTGCATCTTCTAAAACTCAAAATAAACTTGCCAAAATTTAAATATCTCCTTTCATATACGGGGGAGGTTCAAAAATATGATAATGGCTTTAGGATAAAATACCCTGTTATTTTTCAAAATACACAATAATGTTATTTGGAAAAGTTGCTTAGAATTAAAGCAAGTTGTCAAATATGAAGTTACATTTACCTACTTCGGAAAATAATTTTCTTCTTATTTTGTTCGTACCACCCTGTGTATTAAGGAAAATAAGATACCTTAAAGTTAATTTATCATCAGATATGGTAAGGATGTTTTGTTAACCTTAAGTTTCACTCACCAAGCAACCAGAAAATTACGTGAATTAAAATTAGTGTTAAAAAATCAAATTTCTTGTGTGCAATGTGAAAAAACACAAGTATCTTCAAAAAATTTAATAACAAATGATCTAAACATCAAACATACAAAATAATAATAGAGAAAGAAACTTCAACAACTTCATTCGTAATATGTGGCTACCTCCCTTCTAAATATTTATTAAGTATAGCATTTCAATTAAAATTATTTTGAATTCTTGTTGATATTCGGATCATTTGTTTTTAAACTTTTTGAAGATATCTGTGTTTCTTACTTTGAGAAAAAATTGATTAATTAACACTAATTTCAATTAATTTTCTTGTTGCTAAGTAAGCGATGCTGATGGTTGACATTATATTCTTACCGTATCCAATAATAAGTTAACTCTGAAGTGTAATACATAGGGTGGTAGAAAAGGGAAAAACAAAGTAAGTGGCTGTGATTTCGTATTTTACAGCTTTTCTCAATTATAAGCAACCTTTTCATATAACATTTTTGTGTATTTTGAAAAATAAAGGTAAGTATTCTATTCTTAAGCCATTTTCATATTTTTGAACCTCCCCCGTATACGAAAGGAGCTATTTAAATTTTGACAACTTTATTTTGAGTTTTAGAAGATGCAGAGACTTTTAACAAGAACAATTTAATAAATTGATAATAAAAAAGTTGCCCTTTTGTTGCCCATTATTCTGATCACCCTGTGTATAAAAAAGAAAAGAAAAAAAATTAAAGATATTAATATATTTAAAAATTATTTGAAGATAAACAAGGAGAATAATTAATGTTAATGAGTACAACACTTACAAACCAAGGTAACCGCGCTACTGGAAAACAAGAAACGCACACAAAAAAAACCCTGCACTTGCATGGTGTCATTATATATTATTAAAATGTATATATATATATATATATATTATTAAAACCCCATTTATTATTTAAGCGAGGGGCTATTACAATACATCACTCTTTCTTTTTCATAGCCCATATAAAGGCTTATACAGTGCCTTCGTAAATGATCGAACGTTTTTGAATGGTCATTATTTTGGCGCCATTTATTTTAAGTATTTGATGTTGGCTACATGTGCAGTGTTACATTTTGACGTTGCAATATTTCATTGGCGTTCGTTCGTTGTGCAAGGTTCTGTACCAAGTTTACAGGCGCTTTCAGTTATGTTCGATTATGTTCTGTGGTTTCAGCGTACTATTCAAAAATTTCTCTAATTAACGTATTAGAGTTTGGTGTAAGTATACACACTAGTTATCAAAGTTGAAGTTTTGAGGTTATTTTCTTCTGTAAAACGCTATGGGGGATGGAAATCGTCGGCTGTCGCTGAAGGTTATGTTGACAATTCTATAAAGAAAAAAAAGTGTCCCAAATGCTTGGGTTTCAGCAAATTAATTTAAACTTATCTGGATGCTCTACATCTCATGCCTCATATATTGAATTGAATTACAATACAAATAACAGCACTACTGTTAGGGCCAACGCAAGGTTTGTAGAGTGTATAGGTTGCCTGGTAACTTTTGACCAATCAGCGTCTAGCATCTAAGCCAGGGAATGACGTCACCGAGAGTGCCCATTTAAATAATTTTAATTTTACTAAGGTGCTTTACTACTTTTATAAAGGCTCTTAAAAGCGCCGATTGAATTTTTAAAGATTCAAACATTTTAGGTAAGTAGATATACGTAGAATTTAAAACAAGATTAGAAAATTGGAATATTGTTTATTTTATTATATTACAAAAATTATCCAGCCGAAAAGCAATCACGTAAGCAATTCACGCGTGCCAATTCAGCCTTAATATACAAAAACAAGAAAGTTATGAAATTAACAAAAAAGAGAGATTGCTTAATTGACATTTAAAAAAAAAATCTAATGTTTTTCTAACTACTCCTGAAGCTTTTCTTTTTTGCATTTTTTTGGTCTTCTCTTTTTATATTAAGAAATTTTATTCTGACAAATATTCTCAAGCGACAAAACGATTTTACAAGTTCTTTTGGGACTTCTTTTACCCTGTTGGCTATATATCTGCAAATTCATCTTTGTTCATTTTCTTAAAATAATTGGCCATCATGGTGACTTGTGATGTCCATTCCTCGGACGGCTGGGTTAAACCACCAAAAGATAAACTTTGAATCCAAGAAGGAATAGCATAATTGTGAAGATTAAGTGCATCTTTTTTTTCGTATGTGTATTTGCCTAATAAATGTGGGAATTTATCTCTATGCTTTTTAGCAAGATATCCCACAATATAGACTAAACCATCTATCTCTGAAGTTTCCCTCTGAGAATTTATATTTTCCTCCCCCTGCGTACTATTCGAAGAGGTAGTAGTAGTACTTTCAGTTTTAATGGTATCTTGAGCAAAGTCTTGTCAGATGCGGAGAGTTGTATACTGCCAAGTTTAGCTTGTTTTATTGCACTTGCTAGTATGTACTGTTCATCCTGCAGTTCCGGAGAGCATTCTACATTAAGCCGGTCCCAGACTACTCGTGAACGTTCGCGAATGCTTGCTTAACCTCCCAGACAATGTTGCCAACCCTACCGATATTTCGGTAGATCTACCGATTTCATCTAAAATCTACCGATCTACCGAAACGACCCTTATTTCTACCGAATTTTGTTACAGCGTATAATTATAAGTAAAATTTTCTTTGAGTACTATTTAAACCAAGAAAAAAACATCAGCAACTCTTTATCTATAAGGTCTACACATTACCCTTTTGCTGTGACGTAACAATTTTCTCTCTTTATTTAACTATAGGGAACAGGACGAAACAAAAAATCGGCAGTTTTTGGTCAGGTTTGCTTTAAGTATGGCTTGTTTTACAATACTGTCAGTGTGACATCTGTCCAAACAGTAAAATAACGAGCAATAACAAGCAAGCGAGCAACCCTAAAATCTTATTTTAAGCGTTAGGGACTTCTGCGAAGAGGATAAACGTCAGATTACATAGGTCAAGAATGTCTTGGTTTGCATAATGTGCTATTTAGAGCATCCCTTACATTAAAGGTTAGGTATATGTCAAATTCTTTCTGAAGTCTACTACAGGTGATCTAAATGATCTTTTTGAATTTCAATGCAATATAAGACAAACGTTTTAAACGCTATGTTTTGTTATTTCTGACGTCACAGAAAAAGGGTAATGTGTAGACTTTATACAATATTCAGAAAAATTTATATTTTAGGGGAATTTACAAAGCGATTCATAAATTAATCTGTAATGACCAGCCCGTCCCGCCACAGTAAATTCGACGAATCACATCCTACATTTACCGAGTATTATTATTTTACATACACGTGCTTGGATTCTAAATGTCTGTGCTAAACGCTGACGTGCTATTTTATATTTGTAAATTTGTAAACTTCAGGTCACGAGAAAATAGTTACATAAACACATAAAGTTAATTAGTAAATAATCCTGTCGTTGCCTATATTTTATTTTTATAGTATTATAGTATTATTTTTCAGTAATGTGGTTCACTAATAACTATTCTTTTAAATGTTTTGTATATAAGTACATAAAACGTTTTCGATTGAGTATGCAATAAGAAAAATTTATAAAATAAGCGCACAGCATTCATAATGACAACACTAACATTATGGTATTTTAAAAAACTGCTTGCTATTTTTTTTATATTGGAGAACTTATAAGAAGAACTTTAATTTGTTCGAGAAATAGGCTTTCAAGTACAACAATTAGTGGTTTATTACATACAAAAAGGTATATAGGGCAGGGCAAGTGTTGCGATTTTGCTGTTGATAAGAATATCCTAACAAAAATGACTAAACAAATGTATTCTGTAAGCGGCGACAAAGATAGTAGTAGCGAAAGTGAATAGAATTGGAACAATTATATATTTTTTATAGTCATATTTTATACGAAAACATTTAAAATATTTTTCATGTATTGTATATTATTGTATACTAGCAGTCCAGTGAGACAAATGTCTCATTTAAAAAAACAAAAAAGACCGTTTTTTCAAATAGAACGCGTATTAAATAAAAAGTGTACCCAGACCTGTAAGGTGTCAAAGTGGTTGCCTAACCGATCGACGTTTTAAGGGGCAGAGGGTCGCAGCTCCGTTTGGCTGCTGAAACAGTTTTTATTTAATACGCGTTCTATTTGGAAAACGGCCTTTTTTGTGATTTCTCGAAAACCGGAAGTGTCACGTGACTGAAATTCGGTTCCTGACCTGACATGACCATTCCAAACATATAACTTTCATAACTTTTTTCTCTATCTCTTACGGTTTGGCTGCTGAAACAGCGTCCCGGACAGACAGAACGGCGTCCCAGACAGACAAAACTGCGTCCCAGACAGACACGTCTATTAGATAAAGGATACTTGCATATATTTATTTGTAGTTAATAGTGTTTTAAGTGAATTAGTGTAGTTTTCCATAATTATTAATTTTAAAAAATGGGTTTTTCATCTTGATTTTATTTATTTAATTAGACAAGGAAATGTAAATATATGTGAATTTTTAAATGCCGGTTTACTGAAACTTGGCTATTGCAAAAATGTAAGTAGGTGCTACATAACACATTTTATTATGCCTACGGAAAATTTGTTGGATATACCGAAATTTTGAGCAAAAAGCTACCGATTGCCTAAAAAATGAGATGGCAACACTGCTCCCAGACTACTCGCATGTACTTGTGCTAGCAACATTCGCGAGTGCGACTACAAGCTCTGATCTGAAATAAGATACCTTAAATTTGTTCCTATTAAAAGAACACTAAC
This sequence comes from Agriotes lineatus, assembly GCA_940337035.1. Taxonomy (NCBI): domain Eukaryota; kingdom Metazoa; phylum Arthropoda; class Insecta; order Coleoptera; family Elateridae; genus Agriotes; species Agriotes lineatus. Next base: position 35,440,040 of record OW679198.1, on the reverse strand, counting down.
TTACCTGACCGAACAAATTTTCCAAACAGTCTTGGTTTAATCGATGCGTTAATAGATATATATTTAATACCATAGTCCTGGTTTAAACTAGTATACAAGCCTTGTACAGATTTAATTGATATTATTATTCCCTTCTGGAAAACTTGCATACTTTTTTTCCCAATGCATAGCATTTTACTGATAGTGGTGGACATTTCTTCTAATATTGTATTTTGCAAATCCAGATTTGTTCCATATGGTGTTTTTGTGGGTACAGAGCTTGATAGTGTGTAGGAATTCATTACATCGAACCAATTATTAACTAAAAAATTCTCCTACTTCCTTTGCTACTTTTTTATTATAACCTGGCAGATAATTTTTTAAAGTTGTGGCGGTTGTATTAGAAAATAATTGGGCAGCTAATCTGACATTTTGCCTTTGTGTCTTCTCACAATTTAAGTGCAGTGGAGTCAATTTATGACCAGAACTGGTCAATTCTAGCAGACGAATTAAAGGTGTTTTATGAATAATCACATTATCTGATAAAATAAAACCTGTATCGATAAACCAATTTCTCAATAATTTTAATAGATATGGCACATCAGCAAAAAAAAGATGGGTTTATGTGTTACAGGATGACGGGTAGAAGTACTGTTTATAGTAACACCAATTGATTTCCACAATCCTTGATTCCCGCTACCACAATCAGATGTGCAAGCAACTACGCCATAATTAATTTTGTGTACAATAATTACACTTTCCACTAACTCTGGGGTCATCTTATAATCGAAACCTATATACACTGGTTGTTTCCAGTTATCGAATAAACCTCTTGCCATAATAACCTGCATATACTCATGTGGTCCCATTACTTCGTCATCTTTTTGGCTATATTCATATGAAGCAGTCACTTTAACTTCATCGAAAGATAACACAGTAATCTTGTATAAAGAGGTTTTTGTTTTACCTGCTGTATCCATAATGCTTAGGACATTTTCTAACATTCCATTTCTTAAATTTATATTTGCAGCCCATTGTTGTAATGTTGATAATCCAGGCAAAAGATAATGTAGGATGTTTCTTAAATAAATATATGAGCGCTTACTGAACTATCTCAGAGTGAAGGCCCTAGATAACTCCTCTTGTGTCCACCTTGCCTTACTTTTTTTCTTTAGAACAACTTCAACTTGATTCGAGGTTAAGACAGGTTTAAAGGCAACTTTTACTCTCTCTTCGAATTCAAGCTGATCTTTTCTTGTTGGCTTTTCCAATTCTGAAATACTTTTTCTTAAAAGAATTTCACACTTTTCCTTTTCTTTAATCTGTTGTGTAAGAAGATCGCGTTCTTTTTCTAATTCTACTAATTTTCTTTTTAGAATAACAGAATCTGATTGCTTGCTACAAGAGGGAATTTCAGAAATATCGATAGTACTTGTCCCCATTTCCATCTCATTTTCAAGTATTTCCAAAGACGTCTCTTTGGAATTACTGAGAGAATTATACTCCATTATTAAGTTTCTTACAGTTCCTTTCTGTTCCTTCCTGCTCATTCGCTTGTCCTGTTAGATTCTTCTAGTTTTTCTTTTTCTAATGGCAAGAACAATGCCGGTGTGGCTGTAAAACCATATTTTAATAATGAACAGAATTGCCTGGAGGCTGTTGATCAGGATTCCGTTGCTTTGCGCTGGTTCTATCTCTCAAGCACGTAAACAAGACTTGTTTACGTTTTAAACCAATGTAGTCAATGGTACTTGAAAGGGATGACAGTAAACCACCCTGGGAGACGCAGCTTCACGTCTCGATGTATTATGGCTTAGTATCCGGGTGGCGACGTAGTGAATGAATCAAACATTAAATGCAGATTGTTTTATTACGAAAATAAACGGTGTATTTATACAAAACAAGAATGCTTAACTAAGTAACAATATCAAAGTTTAAATGTACAGTTTACTGGGTAAAGCGTTTACAATTACAAAACAACAACGTAGCAATTCAGCGGTTTTGTTTCCTGCTGGAGCGAAGGTCGCCCGTTGAACCTGCACTTGTAGGTCGGTTTTGTGCATGAGGTGCAGATCTGCAGTTTTCCTGTTCTTTAACTCGTCTGATTGCGAAATAACACTGGCTTTTAAATTATGAATAATGTTCCGTAAATTTGGACTGACATTTATATATGTTTAATCTAATTTAAACATATTAAATTTCGTAATTATGAAGCAAAGACTGGTGATTGCGGCATTAAAACCTTCTTGCTGTTAAATCAGAATTGCATTTAAAAACGTGCGACTGGATTTCGTAAATTTTAGAAAATAAAATTTAAGCCTGTTTAATTCAAAATTAAACAATACCATTTATCATTAATTGTGTTTTTTTAATCGAACCTAGGGTTTTATGTTCGACTTTAAATTTACCACACGGTTTATGACTTCTACAGTCTATACTGACATTCCTTTTTCAGTTTCTTCGGTTGTAAGTTTAAAAGTCTAGCCTGCACTTGATCAATGTAGTCATCTGGCTTAAAGTACTCGAGACTCCATTTATCTTTGCGATAACACAACCTAATCCATTCCCTTCGAATTTTCAAATCTTTTGGGAATGTGAAAAACATATTTTTTTCTCCCGTTTCTTTTGCCTTTTTAGAATTGTTCTTGTATGTAGCAATACTGCAAACAGTTCCACCGAGCATCTAAATATAAAACAATAATTAAAAATTCGGATTATAGAGAAAATAACCTTTCACCTTATTAATATAAAGCACAATCAAGTTGATAATGTTAATACATGTACGAAGCACAACTCAACTGAAACTGAAACACAAAAGAGAACGGCTAACGATTGATAAACCGACGATCAACCACTTCATAAGAACTGGCACGCTGGCGGATGGCACGCTTGATGACGCGTTATTGTCAATTTCGCTCGCTTTCTGTCAGAGTTACCAGGCAACTATACAGTTTAGGGACCTTGGGGCCAACGGTAGTTTACATCAACATGTTGTGTCTACTAATAACGTACCTGGTGTTACTATAAATGCTCAAGATACATGCAATGTAACTCTTATTAATGTTTACAATAATTGTACATTCCAAGGGCATAGTTTAAATTAAAAGTTTCCATTTGACATTAAAATTTGATATTTAATGTTTCACATCCAATGTTACCAATTTCGAAAACACTAGGTTATTATAGCATTATTCGCTATAAGCGAACTACTTGCGGTGCTCTAATTGCTTTAATCTACGACAGTGGGTAACATTGCCTTTTAGTTGGCAGTTTTAAGTTTGTAAAACGACTGTTTAATAACATATTTTCATTAGTTTACGTCGTCAGTAGTAACGTGTTTAAAAGATTTCATTAGGCACGTTGTCAGTAGCAACGTGTTTTAACATTTTTAAAACACGCAAAATTACGACCGGTTGCTGGTAATCTCAATTTACATTAAACAAAATTATATTTACAGTGTTTTCTAGATTATATCGTAGATAAGATATTGTACGATACATTATATTTACAGTGTTTTCTAGATTATATCGTAGATAAGATATTGTACGATACACATGAGTAAAGCATCTTTGTCACTCGCGGGGCTTAAAACGCTCGCTCACTCGCGTTTTAACTCTGCCCTACTCGTGCCTAAAGAGTAGCTTTACGCACTTCTATCGTAAATTACTATTTTAAAATTTCATTTAAAATAGTAGGCTTTTTTAAATTAATTTGAGTGTGTGAAGTGCCACTTTTCTTCACTCGTGAAGGAGAAAGTGACAATTTGCTTTTAATTTATGAATGAACGATTTGCTTAGTTTCCTTAGATACCAGAACTGACCAACGCACTTGACTAAAATGAAGGCAAATAAAATTATATACAAAATAGGCTTGGATTTGAATATTTAATGAATATTCAAAAAATGTTATAGACAATCCGAGTTAGCCTGCTTATTTTTCACGCGTGTGGATTATTATACACGGCTGCGCCTCGTTTAATAACCCTTCACACTTGTGAAAAAAAGATGCACTTCTAACACTTGTGACCTAAATAACTATTCTCAACGAGCCGCTAGATGCGATGAAGAGTAATTTAGCAGTTATAACTAGTGGGCTGTGGAAAGAAGAGAGGGTGACGTTTTATTAAAAAGTTCAATAGTTTTAATTTCGCTAAATTAGGAACTTGAAATGTTGTTACTTGCGCCAAGATGTTGTTGATCTCATACGAGAATGGTACAAAAACTCAAAAAATCTTGAAAAGGAGACTGCTTAGCGAATTAAATCAACAGTATTTTTGTGAGAAATTAAATTGAGAATAGTTAACATACATTTTTATTAAATACAAGTCGTTAAACGAGTTTATACTAAACATTTATTATAGGCCCCTGAGTCTCTGCTTGTGGATTATTTCAATTTGATTTGAGTATAGTGGGGAAAGATTTTTAATAAAATATGGATTGTTTGAACTTCCTTTATCACGCTGTAGAACGTAAAGGAAGAGGTTTAAAGAGAATTTTTTTATAATTTTTGTGTATTTGGCGAAAATCTACCACCCTTCCAATAACGGTATTTATTCTAAAATCTGCTGTATCATAATGAAGGAAATTCTCATTTCTAATGTATTTGTGTGTGCAGATGTAAAGAGATATATTGAAAAACTATATGTCGCAAAAAACCCATTAAAAAAGATAACAAGTAGAACAAGTAGGATTTCTTACATGAGAAATCTAAGTATGTAACAAATGAAATTGCCAAAAAGTACATATTTTAGAATTTTAGAGGCCAACATCTAATGTTGTATTTAATAACTTATTGCTTGTATTGTTATTTGTCGATTTATTAGATAGGTATGCTGATATTGCTTGATTTACAGCGGACGGTTAATTTCCAGTCAATCATGCACACGTGGAAAAATTTATCTGTATGATAGATGTGAAATATAATGTTATCTTGATGGGGCACCAATCTATTTAAGAACGCGGTACAACCAGTGGCGTAACAAGACGGTTTGGCACCGGTGTGAAAGAATAAATAATAGCAGCTGTAAACAAGAAATTTCAGAAAAAAGAGGGCGGGGGGGGGGGGCAATTTTTGGTCATGCAACACTTTAAATTTAAACGAAAATTAATAAGCTCTTTTCTTAATATGAAAGGTTACTTACTGCAAAATAAAACACATTTAGATGTTTCACTCTTTTATTAAACATAACATAATAATAATAATAATAATAATAATAATAATAATCCCTAAGGGTCCCAATCAAAACTTTTTTGCAAATTTCAGTTTCATTTTTTCTCAACGTATACCCTAACCATCCATATTTTCTTCTCCTAATTTCTATATTAATGTCCACCTGATTTGTTCGGTCCCAAAGATCTTTGTTCGAAATAGTGACTGGCCATCAAACACCTATTTACAAACACCTGCAATTTCTGCTTTACCAGTTCTGTCCACGATTCCGATCCATAAAGTAGAACAGGTTTTACCATTACATCAAACACTCGCAAAATATAACATAAAACATTAAAATTAATATAAAAATACAAAAACAAAAACCACGTAAAAGGAATACAAATTTAAATAATTCACAAGAAAAATAAAATATATACCAGGAGATATTTAAAGTGTTACAAGGCGATATCTCGAAAACGGCTTACAATATTTTCATGAAATTTTTGTGAGGTAATTAGGAGATAAGGAGGACATATAAAAAATATTTTCGACATTTACCTCTTTTTTTTGTTTTGAGGGGTGGGGGGTAGCTTTGGAATTTTAAATAGGATGATGCACTTTTGTTTAGAAAATTCAAATCTACGTAAAAAACTACGTATATGTACAAAACATTCTTTGATTTGGTCTTTCGGTTACGGAATTATGGGGACTAAATTTCGATAGAAATTAAAAAATAAATACATTTTACCAATAAATCAAGTTCACTTATTTCAAAAGTAGAATTCGTTTCCATAGAAATGCGTTAGTTCTACTTAAGTACGTTGAGAATTTTGACGTTTTAACGAAAATTTCATATTTTTTTAAATTTTATAACCTAATAAATCATAATTCCGTAAACAAAAGCAAATCAAAAAATATTTTGTAGACATACGTAGTTTGTTACGTAGATTTGAATTTTATAAACAAAAGTACATCATCCTATTTAAAATTCCAAAGTTACCCCCCCACCTCTCAAAACACAGATAGGAGGTAAATGTCAAAAATATCTTTAAATATGTCACCCCATCTCCCTATTATCTCACAAAAGTTTCATGAAAATATTGTAAACGGTTTTCGAGATATCGCCTTGTAACACTTTCAAAAACGCACCCGGTAGATATACAATAAATATGTAGGTATAGCACTTTAATTAAACTCTCTTTGGCGAGACTTTGCTAAAGCTAACATATCTATCAGTGAATTAACACCAAGAGTACTGGCTCTTACTTTCTCGATACTCAGTAATGCAAAACTTTTTAGGCGTATTTGGCTCATCTTACTTAGCAAACAATTTTTAATAATTTTTAATTTAGAAAAAGATCTTTCAGTGGAGGCTGTAGTGACTGGATGTAAAAAATAGGATATAAGCTGTATACAAATCTGGAAAGCTAGCCAATGATGTGTGATTAGACAGACATTTTTCTCCCACTTCCTTCAGTGATAAGCAAAATTTAATACTAGTTGTGTACGAAGATCGAAATTGTACAATTTACTTTAGTAAGCCGTCATCGAGATCAGTTTCGTACGTAGTTTGAAGTAATTTGGCACTCTCTATGACCTCTGTATCTGAGGCAATCGTCAGAAATTTGCAGTTTAAAACTTTGAATTTATGGTATGTTACTATGCACTATGCACTATGAAAAATCTAAGAATCACAAACACACACTAGAGCTGGAACTTCTAATCTACTCAAAAAGAGAGAAGACTGCGCACTCAAAAGAGCCCAGTGGCGCTCACGTATCATAGTCTGTTGCCGCTTTGAACCACTATTCTAGGAAAACTTTTATTTTCACTAAAAACTCCGCTACCGCGGCGCCTATATAGATTCGGCGCCGAGGTTCTTCGCACCCCCTGCACATATGATAGTTACGCCACTGGGTACAACATGCGTATTCCAGGTAGAAGGATTGGAAAACAGGGTTTACTGACGTCACGCATTTGCCAGACTGAATCCGATGAACTTTTATCTCTGCAGGTATTATACGAAATATTCCATAAATCCTGTTGGGCGCAATAGTTACTTTTACGACCCACATCTTTGCACGTAATGGTAATCATTTTGTACATTTTATGTAAATAAAATACTAACATAGTATCAGAAAAGGTATTCGTTTAGAAAGTTCTCTTTTACTGAAGTGAACAATGGGCAATAGCAATCACATATAGGTCACATGTTTACTTAGACTTTTGACTCTAAATAAGTTTCCCAATTGATTCCTGAAATATTTTCCGGACGTTTGCAAACGCCCTGTATAGTGTAGCAAGTGGAACCCGATTACGCTATATAGGGTGGTTTATAAGTATGGTCATTAAATTAAATGGGTGTATACAGACTTCAGTAGAAGTACATTGCACTAAAAATGTATTTCTTAGGAAAATAAACTCGCATTAAGTTCTAGTTCAAACTTTTGAAAACCACTGTCTAAATCAGATAAGAGTGCATTAATGTAATGCACCAAATGTGATTGATATACTCAAATAAGTGTCTTTTGCTTCTGCATTTTATCCAAAATTGGTCTTAATTTTATAGAAATTCATTCCAGTGACCATCAATCAGTAAAAGTAATTAAGACTTTAATTTCTTGTGAGATTATTATGAAGTTTTTACTTAAAGTTTATTATGCAAAGTTGTTCTGTTTGATGTCTTCTAACTACCGCTAAATGTAATAGCCATACTTATAAATCACCCTGTATATTCTCAATAATGACTGTTATTTTCCATAGAAAATGGATGATTACAAAACTTCTAAGTGGTCGAGACTTTTTTCTTTGATTTTTATTCGAATTATAAAATGTTTATATTTTTATACTTTTTAATAACGGTTGTTGTGTCGTACACATAGCTTTCCAATATTGAATACATGAATGGATTAACAATAAAAATTGTCTCCATTGTTATAGATTATCACTAGTTTCAAGCTCTTGGCTGTTTCATTTGATTAAAGATGTGTGCTTACCCAAGTTATATCAATCAACACTAACTCTATTTCTGTCAGAATATCATTTTTACCTTGTCTAAAAAAAAAGGAGGAGGAGGAGGCCCCATCACCACTCCTGTGGTTGACAACCACAGTCCTCACACGTACGGGAAAAGGTGTTTATCTGGCAATGTGTGCATGTTTAGGAACTGGAAGGGATGGAAGGGATATAAATTTATTAAATTTACATATTTGTTTACAAATAAAATACAAAGATAGAAACTAAGTTGACCAAGTTCCCAAACATTCGAGCCTTAATTCCTATTAGTAAGTATTGTGTGGATGATGGTGGGTTTTTCTGAAGTATTTCAGTTTCGTAGCGGGGTACCTAAATTCTTAACCCCGAATTCCGCATTTACTTCTGCTTCAATTTAAGATAAAGATTCAGTTACGCCCGGATACTCTCAAAGAAAGTGGCCGGGTGTAGTGAAGGTTTGGGCGACCTGAGGTCCTAGGTCCCTTCGCTTTTTTTCCCCTTCATTATTTCGGTAGTAGATCGATTAGTCCTTTTAAGGAAAGTCGTTTGGCTCAAAAACTTCCAACAAATTCAGGTCCACCCAGATACCCTCAAAGAGATGGCCGGGTGAAATGGGAGTTCAGCAGGCTGAAGTCGCAGGTCTCTTCTTGCTTCTTCGTAATTTCAGCAGTGGAACAATCGATGGGTCGGTGAGTCCTCGATTTGGCACGTCGCGCAGTTCGGAGAATCTTGTTTACCTATTCTATGCAAATGTACCATTGAATTTCCGTAGCTTGAAAGGAGGTGAACCACTTTTCTCTTTAATCTGCATGTATCAGTTTCTAACCAAGTCTGAATTGTTGGTATTAGCACGTAGGTGTGTCTGCCTGTATTTGCGTTGTCCCATTCAGATTGCCATGCTTTAATTACAATAGACCACGTCCACTGCTGAACCACAGTCCAATATCTAAATTGTTGGGCTACTATTTCGTTACTAAAAATTGGGTTGTGCCTGTTTTTCGTAACTCACTCATGGATTTAATTAGTTGTAGATGTATATGTAATGGAGGTATTTTGGCTAAAACACACAATGTTTCACATGGGGTGGATCTATATGCCCCAATAACTACCCTAAGGCAGGTTGCTTGGGTACCTTGTCTGTTAAAAGAACTATGTCGTGGGTGAAACGTAAATTACCAGTGCAGTGTCTCAGAGCTATACATTTTCAAAGCTTTTTTTAGTTTAGCCAAAGTGATGGAACCTCTCTGGTTGTGCACAAGTACAAAATTTACAGACGCTGCAATTTACCAACCTTCGTTAATGCATTGAAAATGAACTTGGCTAATTTTCAAGTCCTGCATTAAATTTCCAAAATCTGAAACACACAAATTAGCTACGTCCGCAAAGTACAACAACCGAAAGTAGAATAACATAAGGATGTATTATGTGTAATTCCCCGAACATATGGCATGACGCATCCCTAGGCTATCAGTATGCACGTTTGTTATACTTACAAATGCGTATAAACGTCGGTTCCCGAAATACAATACCTAGCTCCAATAAATACATGCAAACTCGATTAGTAGCTTCTAATGTTACCATTTCTCAAATCTGTCACTACTGTATTTAAGATCGGTATTTAAGATAAGGGAATACCGTTAATTCCCCGAGTAGTTATAAAACCGATAATTTCTATACCGTATTAAGAAATTACATTTAATAAGGACATAATGGCAAAAACACCTGCGAAATTCTACTGCATAGCAGATCATTACGTACTACAAGTTTGAACCTTCTTAGCATCTTGTGCAAGTTGTTTTAAAGGAGTTCTAAGAACTACAAGCCATTCTCTCGGCGGCTCCACGTACTATTGTTCATAGTTTATTTTGTTCACTCCTGAAAGTGCTTTAATAGCAAATATAACTGGAGTAACATTTGCAGCAGTAAGCTTTTATTAGAAGAAACGGGGCAGTGTAAAAAGGAGATTAGAAGCGAATAGATATTGGAGTTGTTTACACGATATATATCTTTAGCTTTGTGTTAATCGTTCAATAAATACGTTTTAAAAAGATTTCTATTTCCCCACCAATTTTCTCTATTGCATTCTATTACAATCCCTTGTTAAGTTTTAGCAGTTGACACTACATCCCAATCCTGGCAGTGGCCATCTACGACTCTACCAACAAGTGTAGCGCGGCAATGACATCCCCACTAAATATTATTCATGTTAGAGAAAAATACAATCCGACATTCCGCTAGCATTACACTATTTAATATATACTTGCAAATTTACAATTTCACAAAGGGTCAAAATCAAACAAAATTGCACATTTTCCTGCATTCTTCTGAAAAATACAATCGACCAGTAGAAAGTCTCCAAACAGCGAATTTCACACAAATGTTGATTTGTAACGTTTTTATGATAATTATAATGTTTTCCTATTTTGCAACCGCGAAATCCACTTGGGCCGCAAAATTCTAACATCCCGAATTTTCCTAAAAATACAATCGACCAGCAGAAAGTCCCCAAACAGCGAATTTTACACAAAATTAATTTTAAGGTTTTTCTGATAATTAGAACGGTTTTCTTCTTTTTGCAACCCCCAAATCCACCTTAGCCGCAAAAGCCTTAAAATCCTACAGATTCATCCACATACTGCCAACAACAAAATTTGACATTTATTTCTTTCCCACTGTTTATGCGAACATCCAATTTGATACAAACCGACCTCAGCTTTATATGATTGTAAATTCGTCCCGTTCATCGCAGACCCCAAAACACAGCCAGTACGATGAGTGTTGGTTCGTCCTCTTTCCAACTAGCCCCAAATCATATTTGAATCTTTCAAAAAGTATGTGATGTAACAGCATCGAAGGCTTTGGTGTGCAAAATACCCTCGTATTTTTGCCCCCTCGAATCTTACATTTAAACAACCTCTCCAGAAAATTCGCCCTTGACGAGATCTTCAAAATGACACCAACAACATTCGCCTGCAATATGTACAGCTTGCAAAAATTTGCGATAACTGCGCATTTTCCAAGCGTCACACAAATCGCTTCTGGAGCCCCGTACAAGCGTCACACCTCCAATTCGTTAAACATTTTCAATGTTAAAAATTAGCATTATGCTACGCGTCATATACATATAAGGTTTTGCCTATTTTCGAAAGAAAAAACATCGAAAAATATTTTTTCCACACGTCAACAGCTACATAAATAAATGTCAAACGGCTGTTTATTCCCAAGTGATGCTAAACTAAACATGCTTACCATGATAGAAGGGTAGAGATGTATTACTAAAAAAGAGCCTGTGACGTATTCGGCGCAGTCTATTAAAATGTGTTCAATGGGATCAAACTTGGTGACTGTGGAGTCCGAACCGTTTTATCATTGGATTGCGTAAAGTATTATAGAAACCACGAAAGATGAGCCCTGCGTCATCAATGCTATCCGTATGATATAAGATTTTACTTGCTAGTCAAATTAGCATCAGTTGTATTCTCAAGCAATCAGGAGCCAATAGGTGGCGCTTTAACCGGAAAACAAACAGCTATCAAGTACTGTCAATGTGAATTATTTTCGTTTTAGTTATTTGCGTTTATTTGGTTTTATGATGACTAAGGTTATATGCAACTTAAATCATTTACCAATACACAATTGCAAACGATATAATAATCTAACCAATAAATATACAACTGTATTTCTTCCGCAACGCAGTACTACAAAAAAGAATTCCATTGAACATAGGAATTTAGATAACCAACTACTAAAATAAAATAATGTAAATATATTAATAATTACAATTTTTAACCACTGTCACTACTTAAACTAGAGCCACTTGAATCGTTGCCAACATGAATGATTAGTTCATCAACAGTTACATCTAAAATCCTTTCACGCTTATCCCAAGTCCTAATTTTTTCTTCAGTGTGACGTACACAATTACCTCACACATCTTTGGTACATTGTTCTAATGCTTCCTTCCACATTGCAAGAACTCGATCATCACTATAACCATCCCTGCCGATGTGATTATTGTAAAATTGTTTTGCATGTGCCCATATTAATTCAATAGCATTGAATTTAAGCTGGTGTTACTGAGTAAAATTTGGCTTTCTTTCACTTCAGTATTCAGTGAATTGATGGTAATGTGCTTTTTTTTCGAATACATCGTGTATATGGTATCCCTTATAACATTTTCGAGGAATCCGGTAAATCAGTAGATTTCAACTTTTTACGTGGTCTTCTTGCCAGGGCTACATAAAACTGGATTCATACTAGAATGACAGTAGAAGGAGGACAGCTTTCCCCCACTCCTTTTAATTGATTCGCGGATTTCGCGGAATTATTCGCGGATTTCGCGGAATTTTCGCGGATTGACCCAATTAATTTCTCGGTTTGATCTAATTAATCACATATGAAGTTTGATATGTAATTTACATATGTGCTACTGATTAAATTACGCATTAGCTTCCGATTAAATTACGCGCGGCCATTTTTAATTTGCTTCCGGAATTACGCGGCGGCGCGCATGAATGGATTAACCAGAGTTCCATTAACCCTACCTACTATAGGAAATTTTTCAGATTTTTTCTAAGTTCAATTTTTTGATTTTAAACTTCCTGGGGTGTCCGCCATTTTGGTTTTCTGCGTGCGCACTTCTCACGGCTGTCGTTTTTAATTTTGAATTTTCGCGGAAATATTTGAATTTGAAACTGCTAAATCTTCCGTCTCCCTCATCGAAGCTGCTCTCTCTCTCTCTCTCACATGCACGGAGGCCCTTTTAATTTCGCGCGAATATTTGAATTTTAAATTTTTTCAGATTTTAAAAAGGGATGGAGACATTGCGTACGTCACACAGCAGACAGGTTGGCTCTTGTAAATTCAACGATGACGCATCACGACAAATAATAAAACGGCAGCTGAGGGTCAAGTCTTTCGATAAAATATATATCAAAACCGATTTAGAAATTTGTACATGGTTTAATTTATATGAAATATTGTATGAAATTGCATGTAGAAGGCTTTTTAAACTATATGTTTTCTTAATTATGCAGAGAGTGCTCGTTTATATAGGGAGTCAGGTTGGCCGAATGGTTAAGGCGTCAGATTTAAGCTCTGATCTCGAGAGAGAATACGGGTTCGATTCCCGTACCTGTCATATATTTTTTTATATATTTATTATGAAAGTCTTTATTTAAAGCTAGTTTATTCACGACGGCTCTACCAGAACAAACGACTGAGCGCCTTTTCGACTAAAATGGACAAAGAGCGGAAGATCTTGATTGTATCGCCGGAATTTGTCCAACGTCTTAAGTCTGGCGATGATGCGGAGAAAAATATATTATCACAGCTTGATGACGAAATGCAAAAAGTTTTAAAGTCCAAATTAACTGATCACGATAAATGGATCCAGTACAATCAAGTGTTACAACGATTCCTTCATTTCACAAACAAGGCGCGGCAGCCAATCAAAATACCTATTGAAACAACCAGTGACAGCCTATCAAATGCCATTATTTTATCTACACTTCCCAAAACTTTTTCCTACGCATTTTGAGTACCTCAAGCGATGTGAGCTGGGATCACAAGGGTACCGTTACTATAAAGGGTGAAATTTTACCGGCGTCTAACATAGTCGATTTAATTCACGACACTCTGCGGCCTCGAAAAACTATTAATCCACCCGGACGCCTACAGTTTGCTGATTACATCAAAGACCTTAACGTTGCTAATGTGCTGCTAGCTAAACCTAAACAGCAAAAGAAGCCAACCCCGACTGGTACTACAGGAAAAACCGAAATGGAAACTGATAACTGTGAGTCCGATTTAGAATATAAATTAAAAACACCAGCTACTCATCCAAGTCCACATCAAAAAGGTTCAGTCAGAAGAACGCCGATAAGGAAACGCCTCCAAAAAAGGGCCGTTAGAAAAACGCCTCTAAGGCAGATGTCATCAACACCAAAAACGAAGGGAATTCTAGATTGAGTGCATCTTAAACTTTAAAATGACACAATGAAATTCTGATTTTATTACTTGCAGCCTTTTTAATTTGAAATGTTGTGCACCTCAAACTACAGTTTTGTAAATTGCTAACGAATTTTTAGAAAATAAGACATTCAGCTGTACATTTATATTTATATTATTAAGTATTATACGAAATAAGAACAATATATTTGTTTATTACAAAGTGTTTGTGTTTTTATTTCTACTCTGCTTTTGTTTTTCACGAATCTGCAATAATTACAAAATCTAAAGCTAAAATATTAGTATTTGAAGTTATTTTACAGTTACAAAGTGTAAAATTTCAAAAAATCAATCTACGATTTCATAATGGCGTGATATAATTTAAAAAATTGTGATTTCTTTTAATTTTGTGCGATACATTTTATAAAAAAGTGTAAAACATTTGCAAATTTTTCAACGAAATTGTGTGTTTTATTCAAGTTTATGTTAATTTGTGATCAACATACATATATTTCCATCAAAAGTACAAGAATTTTTGAATTTTGTTTATCGAAATGCTTGTGGTAAAAGATTTTTTCAACGAAATTGCTATTTCTTTTAATTTTGAGCGATGCATTTTATAAAAAGTGTAAAACATTTGCAAAATTATGCATACTTTATGTAACATGATGTCGTTTTTGTAAAAATTTATGTGAGATGGCGTGTAATTGCGTGATTTTTGTTCAATTTTCGTCGTGTGTTTAGTAAAAATGTCGTTTTTTGTATAATTTCAAGTGACATGATGGCAGTTTTTGTATAATTTATGTGACATGATGTCGATTTTTGTGTAAATTTATGTGAGATGATGTGTGATTGCGTGATTTTGGTTCAATTTTCATCGTGTGTTGAATAAAGATGTCGTTTTTTGTATAATTTCAAGTGACATGATGACAGTTTTTGTATAATTTATGTGACATGATGTCGATTTTTGTGAAAATTTATGTGAGATGCTGTATGATTGCGTGATTTTTGTTCAATTTTCATCGTGTTTTGAATGAAAATGTCGTTTTTTGTATAATTTCAAGTGATATGATGACAGTTTTTGTATAATTTATGTGACATGATGTCGATTTTTGTGAAAATTTATGTGAGATGCTGTATGATTGCGTGATTTTTGTTCACTTTTGAGTTAATTTGTCGTCATCACATGCATATTTAGTCAATTGTACAAGAATTTTTGTAATAAAAATGCACAAAGAGCCCACATAACTGAAGTTTTGTTTATCGGAATGTAGGTGGTAGTAGATTTTTCAATGAAATTGCGTGTTTTATTCAAATTTATTTTAATTTGTCGTCAACACATACGTCTTTTCGTAATTTTTGCGTGCTTTTATTCAAATTTATTTCAATTTGTCGTCAACACAGACTTTTTTTTTTGGTAAAATTTTATTATTTTTTCAATGAAAGTTGTATAAAAATATTGTTTTTTGTCGTTTTTGCAGAATTTAATGTGACAAGATGCCGATTTTTATAAATTTTCATGGGAGATGATGTTGATTTTCTAAAATTTTAAACGAAATGCTTTGGAAATTGCATGTTTTTATTCAAATATTAGTATTTGAAGCTATTTTTCACATACAAAGTATCGAAAATTCATATAAATTGAGCTACGATTTCATAATTGTGTGATGTACTTTAAAAAATTACGGTTTATTTGTTAAACGTTTGCAAAATTATGCTTAGAAATAACTCTTAAAACTGTGTTTACATCATTTTTTCGGTACTATAAAGTCGCTTTGTAAAGATTTTCAACGAAATTGTGCGTTTTTATTTAAATTTTTGTTACTTTGGGAGTCAACACATACGTATTTTCGTAATTTTGCGTGCTTTTATTCAAATTTATTTTAATTTGTCGTCAACACATACGTCTTTTCATAAATTTTTTACAAGAAAAATGGTTTGACTTATATTTTTACAAGTATCCCTTGTTTTATTTGCAAACGATATTGAAAAGCTATTTTTTTCAACGAAATTGTCTGTTTTTATTCAAATTTATGGGGCACAACCATTCTTATACAATAAGACTCGGATATCTTCGGAACACGGTAGCTGAAAGCAACGCACCACCCTTTCTTACCTATATGAGTAAGAAAAAGATAGCCATACAAAAAATTATATCAGTAGGCATGTTTAGTTGACAAATGTCATAATTAAAATTAGTCAAGCCTTCTCCAATACTTGCTACTATGTTTATCTCTTTCTTACTCAAGCAATACGTATATCTTCTTGTTCATGTTATCTTATTGCTGATATATATAATTGTGACCGACAGGCAACGACCTGTTAGGCCATTTGAGGATGACGAAATAGAAAGTTCTGCAGAGTCGGTGATATCATAGCAAATTCCATTGTCTGTGCTAACAATCAAGTTAACTGAAAACGCGCCCGGGGCAAAAACCATTGCGAATAATTACACATTTTATGTTGAAAATTGAAAATAACCGCCGCGTAATTATGATCTCGCTATATAAAATAAAGTAATTATTTCTATTCATATAGCTAGCAGCGGCTAAAAAATAATTCATTAAATTCTATTTGGCTTTTACAAGAAAGCAGCCAGAGCGCGAAAATGGCTGATTTACCAATAACAATTCCCAGCAGGGTGGAGCAACGAGAATATTGCAAATTATAAAATTATTATTTCTAGTACATCCAGTTACAAATCTAATTGTTTTTTAAATTGTATCTACCTTTAAACACAATAAGCTATACATTCCGTTCTTATAATTTGAATTTTTGAAAAAATAGTTTGTCTACAACAAGGAAGCTCGATGTCGAACCCGCACACAACTGTTGAAGTTTTAATAGCATTCAACCACGATGTTCTGTAGCTCAGTCGGTTAAGACTTCGAACTCGTAATACTGCCGTTGCTGGTTCAGATCCGGCTATGGGTCGTCGCAGGAAGCTTTTCTTAAATTAAAATAAATGTGATAAAACCAAGATGGACGACACCCGAGAAGTTAATTTCAAAACAGGGACTTAAAAAAAAATTTGAAAAAATTTAAAATTCAAATATATATATATATATATATATATATATATATATATATATATATATATATATCAAGCGAGTTTGGTTACGGCCGTGGCCGTCTCTCGCATCCCAGTCTCCATAGTTTTCGGTCCCGCCAATCATTATCACGTAAGTTTCTGCTGGCCATTGCTTCTTCAATGTCGTTCTTCCAAGCTCTTTTTGGACGACCTCGCTTCCGTCTATACGGTGGGACCCACATCCATACTTTCTTTGGCCATCGTTGATCGGTCATCCTTTGCACATGCCCGTACCATCTCAAACGCTTAACTTCGATAGTCTCTATTATATCAATATCAATCGCCATTCTTTCTCTGATTTCAGTATTGCGCACTCTGTCCAATCTGGTCAATCCACAGCATCGTCGCCAGTAATCCATTTCCATAGATTTCAATTTATTTTTATTTCCTTTATTAATCTCCCATAGCTCCGCTCCATAAGTGCTTATACTCTCTACGATTGTCTTGTACATCATTGTTTTTGTCTTTTTAGATATTCTGTTGTTCCATAAAACGCTGTTAAGTTGTCTTATTGTAGTTCTACCCTGTCCTATCCTATTTCTTATTTCATTATCACTTCCTCCAACATCAGTTATATTTACCCCTAAATAATTGTACGTCTTTCGGTTTTTAATGGTTTCCGTTCCTAACACTAAATCTTCACCTGTCCCACCAACGACAATATATTCAGTTTTTGATGTATTTATGGTTAGACCCCAGTTTATGTAGTCTTCGTTTAATTTCCTTAGCATGTAGTCAATATCCATTTGATCTTCCGCCATAATTACCTGATCATCTGCATAATGTAAAGTAAACAATTTATCGTCTCCCACAGCTACTCCCATATTTCGGCATTTTTGTCTCCATTGTTCGAGAGCTGCATTCAGGTATATCTTGAACAATGTAGGGGCAATACAACAGCCCTGTCGAAGCCCCTTTGTCACTTTTATTTCATTTGATATTTGTTGTCCTATTTTGACACAACTCGTCATATTACTGTAAAGGTTTTGTATGGCCTGAATATAGATTTCTTTAATTCCTCTCTGTCGCATGACCTGCCATAATTTAATTAATGGGATACTATCGTAGGCTTTCCTTAGGTATATAAAAACCATATGGGTCTCGAGATTACATGCCAAGCGTTTGTCTATCAGCTGCTTTATGCAAAACAGATTGTCTACCACAGATCGTCCAGCACGGAATCCACTTTGCTCCTCTACATCTGCAACTTCATTCTCGAGCCTATTTTTTATTATTTTTCCATAAATTCTTTGTAGCGAATTTGTAACACTCAGTGGTCTATAATTGCTACATTTGGTTTTATCCCCTTTCTTGTAAATTCAAATATTCGCGCGAAATTAAAAGGGCCTCCGTGCATGAGAGAGAGAGAGAGAGAGAGCAGCTTTGATGAGGGAGACGGAAGATTTAGCAGTTTGAAATTCAAATATTTCCGCGAAAATTCAAAATTAAAAACGACAGCCGTGAGAAGTGCGCACGCAGAAAACCAAGATGGCCCACACCCCGGGAAGTTTAAAATCAAAAAATTGAACCTATAGTAGGTAGGGTTAATAGAACTCTGGTTAATCCATTCATGCGCGCCGCCGCGTAATTCCGGAAGCAAATTAAAAATGGCCGTAATTTAATCGGAAGCTAATGCGTAATTTAATCAGTAGCACATATGTAAATTACATATCAAACTTCATATGTGATTAATTACATCAAACCGCGAAATTAATTGGGTCAATCCGCGAAAATTCCGCGAAATCCGCGAATAATTCCGCGAAATCCGCGAATCAATTAAAAGGAGTGGGGGAAAGCTGTCCTCCTTCTACTAACGACTCTTAACTTTTTTCACAGTAGAAACATTAATGCCTTGACCTTCCGCTGCGCTCTACAAATAATTAAACGATGGATGTAAAATATAATTAGGCGAATTATGTTTTATTTAGGTACCTCTTGTACACACGACAATGGAATTATATGACCCCAATTTTTTTTCTCGTTCGAAGTAATCCAATAAATTTAACAAGAGCTGCTGAGATTGCGAACGTAACGTTTTACCTTTAATAGACATAATTTGTATCAAATCGTAAATAATAACTTGAAAACGTAGTTATAACGCGCCGAAAAAACGAACAAGGCTTCACAAATATTATTTGACAGTTGACGTTTTAGTGACGACGCGCGTATGTGACTCAAACTACTTTAATCAAATAAGCACTTTCATCATAACACACGCTTATTGTAATGCTATCACTGTCGTACGCATGGAGTTTGTGAACAAAGGTACATGCATGTTTGTCGTTACTAAATTCAGCGTGTGATGACGCAGGGCTCATCTTTGGTGGTTTCTATTTTAAGGTTGTTTGTTGCTTGTGCCCAAAAACACATGCTTCGCCAGTGGCGGCTCGTAGACAATTTTGATGGTAGTGCAAACCGAATTTTTATTATTTAAAATGCCACTTCCACCCCTCATAGACAAAGGCAAATTTCGATATTCAGAGATCTAAATATTTTGCATATGCGCCGGTGGACTAATAACAATTGGCATAATTGAAACAGTGACTTACAAGTTAATTTTGCTTTTGTCTCAACTTACACAAAGAAATTAGTCAATGGTGTGAGTGTCTTTATTAGCAAGTTGCACGATATATAAAATACATTCTACGTACATTCTTATTTATTCATTGGGTTTCTTAAAAAGGTGCTAATATTTTTTTACATCGAGATCGCTCTGCTTCGAATATAGACATTGATGTTATCACTAACACTTTTAGAAGTTTTAAAGTTTCCTGAAAAGTTTCAGGCATTGTAAGGACAATTTTTGTATTCCCGTATTTCCCCCTTCATTTCAATACATTTTTAAAATTTCATGCGGATACATATAGCTAGTGACATCTGTTGCGTTTATGTTACGAAATTTGATTGGTTGGAAATTCCCGAGCACTTTTGAATAGAGTCACCCTTGAGCTTCCGTACAGAACAGTCGCAACGCCAGCGAGTTACTTTCGGTATGTGTAATGGCGGCCCCTGGCGTTTCTCTAAATTCATCAGGGGCTAGCCTAATTCAGAATTCCGTTGGGATCAAACCAATGTGTTTGACCAGCACCTGTTTGTGTTGTAATCTGTGTGGCAGTTTTTGACTTTTCTGTCAAAATGGATGTTCATTCTGCCAAGGCTTAGGTTGTACGGGAGACGCTAAGAAAGATTATAGCGGCCGAAAGTTTTTATCGAGAGTTTTTCAAGCCCTAATTGACGCATACGCGGATCCTATTTGAGTTTTTCACCTGGGCCAGCGTATTCTTAAGGAAGATCGATTATCGGAAATTGCAATTCATTTGAGTGCGTCTTCCATCAGCCTGTTAGTCAATTTACAGCATTCGCTCCCTTGGCAGATGACAACACCAGCAGCGTCAGCAAAAAAAAAATATATTACGAATTGTATTTCTTTATTGTTAATTTTCCTAATTAGGTATGTATTGTAGGTAACAATTATAATTGCATTGGTTGGTGCTTGAAAAGCTCGTCAATCTTTCTGTAGAAAATATGAGCGCCTTGCATTTTACATTAACTACCAGGAAAACAAAAACCGTCCTAGAGTTCGTTGTAACGACTGGAGAAATGGGAGGCTCGAATATGATGAATATTATTACGATGTGTGTCAACCTCAGACCTGAATATGTTAGACATAAGTGATTTCCCATAACCTATAAGAACGGAAAATTCACAAGGCAGAAGAGAATAAATTCGTTTGACAGTATGCCCAAGAAGATAACTTCTCATTTAAAGTGTTTGAAGAACAATTTAGGTACTGGCCATTGCTTCCGAAGAACATCTACCACGCTATTGTCAGTAGCAGGAAAAGGTATTTTAACATGTTGTGGCTGAGGGGTACGTTGAAGGATTATACAAAAGCAAGAAAAAGATTGCAGGGAGAATTTTACAAAAGAAGAAAACATTGAAAACGGCCAAAGTATCCAACAATAAATTAATAACGCTACAAGATCTCAACAAATATAATAAGTTGTAAAGACTGCACAATAAATATCTATCATAGAAGTAGAGATTTGACTTAATTTAAAGCTGTCATTTAGAAATTCAAATGTCAACTGAAACGTCATCATTATGATATGGAATTTTAAAATAGCTGTTTTCATCATAGGTGTAGTATAGAAAGTGGTAAATGTGCAAATGTGGTTTTTGATAACAGAGGCGCAATCCAGTGAATCGATCATACGAGCAGAGATATTACAATTTTGAGCCAGTTATGAACAATATTTTCTCGACGACCGTATAAAATAATACATAGTTATGTTAAATAATTCTTTTTTGTATTATTTTCCACTGATCGATTATTTGTTTATATCTGCCATGCGAGGTATATGTTTTTGTGGAATGCGTCCACGGAGACATACAGTCGGTGAGTATAGTTACTTTACCTGTTGTGGTACCTCAATTACATGAGGCCACACACAACTACTTGCGTCTCCGCCTTAAATGAAGTAATTTTGTAGGACCAGTCAGAGGACTGAGTCACACAATTTCTTTCCTGTGGACATAAGCTCAAGGGCCAACACTTTGCATCTCTAATAGAAGGTTTTTCACCTTCAGTCACTCCTAGGCTCTCACCGTGCTTAGGGTCACACCTTTTTTGGTAAATTGGAAAAAGGCTCGACAGGTCTAGAAACAGTCGTTGGCTCCATTCCAAAGCTTGCTTTTACCTTCTAGTTTCCCTTTAGTGCTTAACCAAAATTGATTGCAAAACAAGACCGTTTATCGTTCGCTGATAGGACAGAATCATTTGAGCATACAAGACGCGTATTATGTTTGCAACATGCTGCTGATAGCGGTTGTGGTATAGGCTAGGTGAAGTGTGACCCAGTCGTCTGATTGGTCTTCATGCTTCATTTACGGCGGAGACGCAGATGGTTGTGTGTGACCTCATGTAATTGAGGTACCACAACAGGTAGATTATGTATGTATGGCTCAGTGGACGCATTCCACAAAAACATTACACATCATTGTACGTCAGCCGACGTGAAGTCGGTAAAGAATGTAAGTTGACAGTCAAGAGTTTTCCCTCCACATCCTTAAACAAATAAGAGTGCATGTCAGTGCCCTGACGAGTCTGAACATCAAAAGGCGAAACATGTGCCCATCCGATCACAAGCAACAACGAAGCCAGAGGTTTTGCTAAAGGCTCCCAAGAGGGTCGGGCGAGAGGTGACCATCACTTTTGGGGATTGAGTTTTTTCCCCTTGAGGATGGGGTTATAGTAAAAATAAATAACTTCATCTACACCGCAAAAGCTATCAGCAGCTGGTTGCGTGTCTTGTAAGCTGAAATGGTTCTGCCTATAAGCGAACGATAAACGGTCTTGCTTTGCAATCAATTTCGGCTAAACAATAAACGAAGACCTGAAGGTAAGGGCGAGCGTTGAGATGGAACCAACTGCTGTTTCTAGGCCTGTTGAACCTTTTTTCCAATTTACCATAGAAGATGCGACTCCTGGACACGGTGAAAGCCTAGGAGTGGCTGAAGGTGAAAGGCCTTCTATTAGCGATGAAAAGTGTTGACCCTTGAGCTTATACCTACAGGGAAAGAATTGTGTCACTCAGTCCTCTGACTGGTCTTCTTAACACAATTACTTTACTTGTTTCTTGTCTTTCTATTGTCGGTTGTGCAAAAAATAGTATATACTCTTACAGACTTTGCTTCGCCATTGGACTTTAAACTAACCTTGATCAAAACCATGCTTTTCTCTCCTTTGGTGAATAGTGCACTATTATTTTATGGTTTGCTTTGGTAGATGCGATTTGAATTTTATTTTATCGTATTTTTAATTACTAGAAATTATTGGGAATCAAATGCACAAGAACTTTCTCATATGACTACATGCACAGATTATTTTAAATATGTGAATATTTATACTAATAAATCAGGTTTTGCTAGGTCTAGGGATAGGCTTTACTATACAAAATTGTTCCTATTGTTCGTAACATTTTCCGTACACGATGTAATAACACGTATGCACAGACAAATGACACTCAACAATACAACACAGTAACGATACGTTCTATTCCAGACATGTCTAGCAAAATTAGACGAATTGGAAATAGATTTCATGTTGGGACGCTATTCAAAGCCGACAATATATTGCGGCCGATCCTTCCAAAACTTAAACGTTTAACGAAGAACAACATTCATAGAACTGTATAAATGGTATTCCCTGTGAATGCGGAAAATCTATTTCGCTTACACACACATGCCTTTGGAAGATAGGGTTAACAAACATTAAAATTTAATTACAAATATATAAACACTGAACATGGTTCCAACAACCACCACAAACTACAGGGGTATAACACAAAAGTTTTATCTAAATAAGTGATATAACCTAGACGTAAAATTAATTCATTTAGATTAAAATCGACTTTCGATTCTTAAAGATAAAATCAAGTGGTCGGCTATTATTAACAAGAAATTGACAGAAGCTGGTTATTTCTGAGTTCCAATATAAAAAGTAATGTACTACAGGTTTTCCTTGAAAATAGGAATAGATTTGTCTCCCGAAACGTTCGCATTTTTATATTTAGTATTGTTAGTGTTCCCCAAAACCAGCATGAATCAATTTAATTTTCATATTATTGGTGACCTTCAAAGCAATTCTGCAATTCAATTACCTTTTACCTTGTAAAATACCAAGAACATAATTTTGGCATTAATTAAGTAATCAAATTTATTGCGCAATTACAATACCAAAAATAATAGAAGCTTTGGTGAAACAAAAACTTAAAATTACAATACTTCCTTAATCTTTCAGACGAGGGAAGTAAAAATAACTGTTTAGGAAAGTTTATTACAATAATGCGACTGCCAGAAGTATTTATAGTTATATTTCAAGGTTTATGTTGGTAAATTAATTTTTTTGTAGACAGGTGGGTGGAACCATCGTAAAGAAAATTCTACGAAAAGGGCAGGAAAATGTGTACTTAGCAAACGCATCTTAGCACAGGAAATAAAGGGATAACGTCGGGAATAAGTAGGAAAAGCTACATTTTGGCAGATATTAAATCACTACAAGAAATAGGTTTTCTTAAAGGTCCCTCCCTCTTGTGTTTTTTCCTTGTGTCCCCTAAACTTTCCAGACTTTTGAAAACTACAAACTTCACATTCGTCGAATTTATAAAATTGCTTTCGATCTCCATAATGAATGGTCGTAACGATGCATTTTCTTTGTTTTCATCCTAAAAGATAGTCCTAGAAAAATATTTGTATTTAACTCTGTCTCTGATATGTTTTATCGGACTTTTTCCACTGTCTAGGGTGTATATCATACGACGTTTCGGGGAGTTTTTGATCTACTTCCGTCTTTAAGTGTTCCTGGTTGGTCCTGAGAAGGACTCATATTGTATGTTTTTATACGGAAACTTGTGCCTCCCCCGGGGTCTGAACCCGGAACCGCTAGTCGCTGTGATTACTAGTCTGTCACTCTTACCACTAGCCCACCAGCGCAGTTACATATTTTAGTTACAAACTTATATACTTATATCTTACCGCTGTATGCGCAATAGACTATTTTTGTAATTCTCTTAGCAGTAGTGGCATCCAAATGGGCTTTAGTTCTGCGCTAGCCAGGCTAATTGGTTCTACTGCCAGCGCTATGTATGTAGCTTCTTTCAGCTTCCTACAAACTTTAGTTACTGAGGAGCTCTCAAGCCGTCTTCTCTATAAATTGTATTACTGTTAAATCATTCTTGTAACCAAGTTATGTATAGCGTATAACACGCTGATCTAACAAATATTATAAAAAAAAAACGGAACCTGTTTTCCTCTGTAGCTACAATTGATGCGTTATCCCATTGTATGTGGTGGTCTTCGTTCCTGACGTATTCTGCGATCTTGGATTTGATGGTTTCGCCCTTTCTAATATTTTTGCAGTGTTTCGATAAACTCACTCGTAGGGGTCGTTGTGTTTTCCCTATGTATTGTCTTCCACACTTGGTATGCGTCATCATGCCTCTTAGAGTTGCTGTGGACTTGAAGGCAGTTCTTATATTGAATCTGTTTCCAAAGGTACATACATAGCGCTGGCAGTAGAACCAATTAGCCAGGCTAGCGAAGAACTAAAGCCCATTTGGATGCCACTACTGAGCAGAGAATTACAAAAATAGTCTACTGCGCATACAGCGGTAAGATATATATAAGTTTATAACTAAAATATATAACCGCGCTGGTGGCCTAGTGGTAAGAGTGGCAGACTAATAATCACAGCGATCAGCGGTCCCCCGTTCAAACCCCGGGGGATGCACAAGTTTACGTATAAAAACGTACAATATCAGTCCTTCTCAGGATTGACCAGGAACACCTGAAGACGGGAGTAGATCAAAAACTTCCGAAACGTCGTGTGATATACATCCTAGATATTGGAAAAAGTCGGATAAAAATATCGTAATATTCTACTGCCAAAAAATGACATTCAGAGAATAACTTTTTCTCGTTTTCTTAATTGTAATGAAATAGGAAAAAACGGAGAAAAAGTAAATAAATACTGATTGTAGATGATCCCGCCATATGTACAACAAACGGTAATGCAGCATACAGTTTTATGTAAAGTTTATTTTGAATTATAATATCCAAGTTAGTTAATACAGTACATTCATAGAACAGTTGTATGAATGACTGGTGGCACTTATTAAAGAAACCAAATGGTTTCTATTAAAAATGGGAGTTATAAAAACAACATTGAAAAGTAATTCACTTAAAATTACGTTGAGGGTTGAATTCCTTTAATTGTGGGCCTATAATGATTGAATGTTTGAAATAGCAGTAGTAAAAATTGTTTTCTCTGCAATCAAACGTGACAAAGTATCACAATTATTATATTGAATATAGAAGTCAATGTTATTAAATTTGTTTGAAATTGTACTATCTAGTAAAAAGTTCATAAAATATAGTTTATAAAGTAGACCCAGTGCTAGTGTGTGTTCCTGTGCATTGGATTGCAAGTCTATTGTAATTAATAGAATTGTGGAGAGCTACAACGAGCTTTGAGTTAGGCTGGAGCAACCAGGGGTTTGCTGAATGAAGTTCCAACAGTATAAAGATACTGTTTAAGAGATCAGGTACCAAAGAAACAGAGGTCAAGGTCAGTGAACAAGTTATAAGAAGAAGCATTTTGAAAGCGAGTTTGGTGCGACAGTATTTAGAAAGAAACTATTTTAATTATAACAAATATTATATTTAGAAATTAATTTTAAATAATTTAGTTTTCTAAATTATTTGTGAGTAGAGTGCTTGACGTGTTTCGGCATTTATATCTTGAAATTTCGATTATTACGTTACGTTTTTAGGATCGTATAATTTTATTTAATTTTAGATGTATTTATATCAAGTGGTTAAAATTTATTTGACGATTAGATATTTTATTGTATGTCAGACCAAACTACTATCAAAGTTTAATTAATCAAAGATTGAAATAAAAAAGATACCTGAATTGATATTTAATCTATAAAGTAAAATCATATTCTACTGTTAAGTGGAGTTATAATTATAATTGAAATTTAAAAGCAATTAGTTAATAATAGCCCCATTCAGCTGAGAGAAAGGAGTCCCACTGTTCTGACCTAGTTAGTTAAGGTTACAACAGGTATTAATATCATGACATAATATTAAATTTTTTGGATTGTTTAGATTCAACTTGTCAACGTTTTTCTAAGCTTATTGAAATACAAGGTAAATGAATAAGATATAGATAAGTATAATAATTATCATATGTATATTAATACAACTAAGACATTTGGTCAAATTCCAAATTGAAAACTAATTTAGATTTGAAACTAAAAAAGGGGATGCGTTACAGACTTCGGCTACAGAGAATTCGCAAAGGAAACAGGAGTTCATTATTGTAAAGCCTAGACAAAGGAAATCGGCTTAAAATCGAGTCAGCGATTTAACAATACCCAACGGAAATTATAGCGCTAATGGGGCAGAGGGCGCCAATAATGAGGCATTTCTAAGGTCACTATATCAATAAGGTACCGCCATTTCATTCCTCGCGTGAGAATGTGAGAAAATTGTGAGATAAGGATAACAAATACAAATTTCCCAAGTGCAATAGGGAAGACACTAGTTTTTGGGGATTTTCTTTTTGGTGTAATGGCACTTGTAAAGTGAGGAATCTGTTAGGTTATGTGTTTTTATCCCCAGTTGGAGAAAATTGTGCGACAAGGATAGATATAAAAAATCACTAATGGCGGTACCTTATTGATATAGTGACCTTAGGCATTTCAGATTTAAAAGTGAATAATGATAGAAATTTGCATTAGCACATTTCGATAACTTTTCCGAACCGAGATTATAAGGCCAGGCTTCTGGCTCGGCAGTCGACTATGCATCCCACTAGACCCGTGGTCGCCAACTTCTTCAATGTGTTGAGCTACTTGTTAATTTTGGAATAAACAGCGAGCTACCCACACGAAAGCCACGTAACGCAACGTAAATGAAATAATCCACAGTTAATTTATCATTATATGTATTTATTTTACTATTTATTTAACTGGTAATACATAATACATAGGTACTAATAATAACTACATTCCTACCTACCAAACGAAGTTGTTTGAAAAATAAACACAAACTTTTATCCAGCCACAACGGCATGTCACGTAATATTTAAAAATAGTTAATAATAACAACAAAAAAGTAACGCACTATCATGAACATAAACATTGAAAAATAAAAAAGCACGTTCAATGAGAAGGCTGACACTCAGACTCATCGATAATTTTTTTAATGTTTGCAGTATAATTTGATACAGCCATTCGAATACAATTATCCAAATGTTCATCTGTAAGTCGATTGCGATATTTGTTCTTAATAAACTTCATATTGGAAAAAGAAGATTCACACAAATAGGTTGAACTGAATAATGCTTTCACTTTCAAGGCAACACGGCATAGAACTGAATATTTGTCTTTACTTACAATAGGCCAGATACATTTGGTACTTGAGACTAACGATTTTAAGGCTAAATCATTTTGAAAATCAATTACTTCCATTTCTGTTGCAGCGATGTCTTCGCCAAAGTTCTGCATTACACAAGTTGCAAACTGTTGGATATCAATTTCCATAAAGGGTGAAACAACAAACTGCGCTACTAAAGCCATTTCGTTGAAATCCTTAAAACGATTTTTGAAGTTATTCTTCAGGGTAGAAACTATTTCTACATGATATTTGCTGTCATAGGGTTCTAATGGATTTTGAGATATTTTTTCTGAAAGAATAGGAAAATGCTTGGCATCGCTGTTAATTAGGTTTTGTTCCCAAAACTCCAGCTTTTTGATAAATGCTTTTATATCAGAAATCATTTCTGATAGTTCTTTGTCTCTCCCCTGAAGCTGCAAATTAAGTTCGTTTAATTTCTCGGTAATGTCCACGAGAAAACCAAAATCTCTAAGCCAGATTGAATTTTCTAGTTCCGGAGTCGGTTCATCGCGTTTTTTGAAAAATTGAACTATGCCAGATAGGACATCATTAAAACGTTTCAGCACCCGTCCTCTACTTAACCATCGGACTTCAGAGTGAAGGAGTAGGTCCCCGTATTGACAGTCAACTTCATCGGCCAAGGTTTTGAATAATCTGCTTTGTAACGCTTGAGCTCTAATCTTGTTCACAATTTTTACCACCAGTTTCATAACGTTGTTTAGTTTCAGGAAATTTCCACATAATGCTTCCTGATGGATAATGCAGTGGTAAGAGAGAAATTGCGGAAAAGTTTCATCTTTACGACATAACGCCACCAGACCCTTATCAAAACCCACCATAGCTGGAGCGCCATCGGTTGTCAAGCCTACCATTTTCGATATTGGAATTTTCTCGGAAGAAATAATATTTTTTAAATGAGAAAACAACTCCTGTCCAGTAGTGTGTCCTTTCAGTGGAATAAACTTCAAAAGATCTTCTTTAATCGTAAAATCACTAAAAACCATCCTGACGAACACGGCCATCTGGATAGTGTCAACGACATCTGTTGATTCATCCAGTTGAAGTGAAAAATAAACACAGTTATCTAAGTCAGTTCTTAACTGTAAAAAAATATCATTGCTCATTACTTCTACACGTCTCATCACTGTATTAGCAGAAAGTTGCATAGATTTTATAGCTGAAACTATCTCGTCTTGGTTTCTAAAGTTGGCAAATAACGAGTCAGCAGCTTCTAAAAACGCCTGTTTTATCATTTCCCCGTCTTCATAAGGTTTCTTTTTTTGTGCAATTATCTGGGACACACGGTACGATGCTTCAGTTGCAGCCTTATTTTTGTCGATTGTTCTTAAAAATATTGATTGTTGTCCAATTAACTGCTTTTTTAACTGTTTCAGTTTCTCCTTTCTGGCGGCAGAATGTAGTGGGAATGATTTTTCAAAATTAGAATGTACAGTTTTATGATGTCTCTCAATATTTCCTTTTTTAGCAACGGAGACCGAAGTATTACATAACAAACACACATTTTTACCTTTAACTTCTGTAAAAAAGTATTGTTCTTCCCATTCCGAATGAAAGTGGTATGTCTTTACCTTCTTACAACTGCTTGCCATAATATTATTTTTTGTTGTTCACTACTAACCCAACCGCTGGACGTTGGTTAAGGTTGGGACACACATATCCGCACCGTGTCCGATCCGAGAGTCGGCCGAGTGTTGGACCACATGCGGCCAGTCCAGCTAGAGACCACACATCTCCGTAGCTTGTCCGGGTAAAATCAGTGGGTCGGCATACGTTGAGACCTCTCAAATCGTAATTCAGCTTGTCTCAGTGTATTTTTTATAGATTCTTTTAAGCAGCCTGTTTAGCGGAAAAGTTTTTAAAAATGTTTTTGCCTCCAAGGTTATGGAAATTTGTTTCGAAAATTTCTCTTTATATTCACTGTGTTTATATTTTTCTTTAGATTGGTCATAGAGGACTGGAAACTTTCTGACTTCTTCGATTACTTTTTCTACGTCGACCATTTTGCAGGAAAACAAGCGAAAGTACACAACCACTGGCTTCCGACACCGCACCGCGTCCGTCCAAAAGTAAATTAAACTAGTCGTGCTCGGTGCGGACTCGTTGCGGAGAGGGCGCTCGGAGTCGAATCGGTCATGTGTGAACTACTGCATATGTTGCAATTGTGTTAGTAGTCTTCCGGACGACGTCCAACAGTCGGCCGACTTTCGGATCGGACACGGTGCGGATATGTGTGTCCCAACCTTACGCGTTCAGTTTTAAACTAAGCGCAATGTCGCGTCGCCGCGCCGTGCGTATTTATCCCGTTCAAAGCAATCCAGATCGTTCTCGAACACTAACGCACTGGTCCGGCTGGTCGGTTCTAGCCGATTCTAGCCGATTCTAGCTTGATGGCGTCAGCGGCAGATCGCTCGCCGCAACGTTGCCGCTGTTTATGTTTAATATTATGACAATTAGATTTTTTTGTGGAATTTTAGGAAGCTTCTCTGATTTTGTATTTTTTAAATTAAAATCGTTGTGAGAGCTACCAGAATTGCCCCCGCGAGCTACCGGTAGCTCGCGATCGACAGGTTGGCGACCACTGCACTAGACCATACCGATAGCCTAGTTATATTACCGCTTATTACTAGTAATGAAAATACAAAGGGAGAAAGATACAAAGGAACGCGACAGATTTCGTCCAAAAGCTTTCAAGTTCTTTGCATTAATATTCCACACAATCTGGCACAGATATCATCCTGATAGGTTATGTCGTTTTCGAGATAAGATATTTACATTCATCCGGCAGGACCCCTGCCCTAAACGTCTTGCCTTTAACGCCAAAGCGCTTGCTATCTTTAGAAAAGTTATGCAGTTTTATGAGACCTTTTATAACACTTTGCAATGGTTGCTAATGTTGCTATTGATCCAACGGTTGCGGTAAAAACTGAAAATTAGTAAAAATAGTGGAGCCGGTAGGTTGTGGCGAAGTAAAATTAGATTATCGAAACTAGGGTACTGGACAATGGAAAAATCTTTAACTTCATAGAAACAACAGAAATATCAAAAAAGGTGGAGACTCCAACACTAATATTATGATGGTGAATAGTAAAAACAAAAGCCGAACTATTATTATTATTAACATTACAGATAGATCGCAAAACAATATTAACTGCATATAACAATAGGTACACAAGTAAATAAACTTTTCAAACAATTTCATCACATAAATGCATGTTCTACGTACACACTGGATTCAAATATTGAACATATCAATAAATTTTTAAAAAATGTTCACTAATGTGCACACAAAAATAAGATAGCATTCAGTTCATCGTATGCGTTTTTAAAACAATTAATTGAAGATGCGTTCACAATATTGCTATCGAGATCGTTCCATACAGTAAAAAGTGCTGTCGACACAGTTTATGAAATGTGTCGCGCACTAACAAACAATTATATCCAAGCAATCTCTGGTAATTATTATTTAGAAGCATGTTAATTTGCACAGAATAATATCCATGCAAGATATTATAAGTCTCGATTAAGTCACCTCGCAGTCTTCTGGTGCAGAATGGCTGGAGTCCCAACACACTCAGCCTCTGTTCGTATGATAAATAGCGTATAGTAGGAAATGACCGGGTTACCCTTCTCTGCTCTTGTTCAAGAGCATGAATATTCTAAGCGAAATAGGGATTCCAAATTGGCACTGCATATTCAAGTTGGGGACGAATAAAAGTCTTATAAATATTGGTTTGTGTCAAAGGTGACATGTTTGAAGGTAATTAATATTACATATACAACAGAGTTCACTTTTTAAAGTGAAGCTCCCATTTTAAGTCCCTTGTTATTACTATGCCTAGACCTTTCTGACGGGGCACTGCAGATATAACACTATTGTAAAGAGCATAAATGCTATTGGGATTATTAGAACCCATATGTAATACAGTGCCTTTATCTTCGTTTAGTGGTAAGCACCATTCTTCGCACCAGATCTACACTAGTAATACAATATGTCCGTAGATTATCCACGTTGCTTATAGGGTTAGAAAAAAATGGTGTCGTTGGCAAATAAAGACCCGCTTGTTTTAAACTTCATTGCTGGATCACAAATGAGTACATTGAACAGTAAAGGTTCCAAGACAGAGTCTTGAGGGACTCCACTTTCGACAGAAAATGTTCGTAATAATTGACCATCTACCCGAATAATGCTCGTACGGTTAGATAGAAAGTAATTGGTCCATGCTAGAAGATTTCCTGTAACGCCGAAGTGTTCAAGCTTCTGGGTAAGTCTTCCATGCGGCATATTATCAAAGGCTCTTTTAAAGTCCAGATAGATAATGTCAATTAGTTTATTGCGATCGATTGCTTTCGTCCGCTCATTAACACACTGAAGTAAGTTAGTCACTACTGACCTTCCAAGCATAAATTCATGCTGTTCAGTGTTCAGGACATTATTGTCAAAGAAAAAGGTACCGTCAACTTCTTCGCTAAAATTTTCTCCATACTTTTACAATCTTACGAGGTCAGACAGACCTGTCTATAATTGTTTGTATCGAATTTGTTGTCTTTCATGTAAATTGGAATGGCGACAACTTCTTTCCATGCAGTAGGCACTCTTCCCTCTTCTAGAGATTTTGACATTAGCCTCGTTATAGGTTTAGTCAGTCGTTGTATAGTTCTTAAATACAGTTGGCTGCAACTCATCAGGATCGGCGATGAATCTGTTTTCATGGTTTCTAATATTGTATAGACTTGTCTGAAGTAATTTTAACGAACCCAATGCTGTTATTATTGCGCTCATTGTCCGAAAAATTTGGGAAAACATATAAACACTCGTCAACAAAGCAACTTGAAAATCCACTAACAAACAAATTTTCCACTTTCTGTGGTTTGGTTGTAATATTATTCCTAGCATCTGTTAATACCAGCCAGCAAACTCTTGAGAAAAGATTTATTAATATATCTATAATAGCTATTTACGACATTAATTTTCATTCTAAAAGCAGCACTATGCTGTACTGGTACGGTTCTAGGTAAATTGCTCGAATGCAATTGCTCGAAAACGAATTGCTCGAAAGCAGTTGCTCGAAAGTCAATTGCTCGAATGTGACTTTGCTCGAATTGCAAGTTTCTCGATTATCTGTTGCTCGAAAACAATAAAGTTGTGAAATAGTCTTAACTCGAATCAGTTAATATCGAATATAAAAAAAATACAAATTACAAATTATAACCTTTATTACTACAAAATTGGTATAGGTATGTATTACATTCCGATGATAATCACTTTCGTGTCTTAAGAAAAACCTTTTTAACATTATTTGTAATAACAACAAACCCATTATCCTGTTTATGAATACCCGTAATTACATTCCAATGATAATCACTTTTCCGTTACAAGAACATAATACTGTCTTTGACCACTTACTACAAAATATTTTAGTATTGACGCATTATTTAAGACCATATAAATTCGAGCAAAACGTTTTCGAGAAATTGCGGTTCGAGGAGCTTGTATTTCGAGAAAAGTTACATTGGAGCAATTTGATTTTCGAGCAATTGATTTCGAGGAATTTGCCGGAGACGAATGATTTCTATATTGTAAAGTACCACTTTACTAAACAATTTTGAATGTAGATGTTTAGGAACCAAAACATAATTTTAACTTTTAAAATTAAATATGCATACATTTCGTAAGCAAACCGTTGCATGCGGAAATTACAAACAAAGCATCAGCGTTTATTATGAGCACTGGTCTAATGATCGGTCGACAAACTGCAATTTTGCAAACTTGCTATCTATTTGTTATGAAATTGAATATGCAAGTGCATATGCGAGCTGGAACTGGGGCAAAATAACATAAACCTTGTAATTTACGTCATAGTTAATGTATATAAATAGAAAATATTCTAGTCAGTTTTAACATCTGTCTGTATTCGCCACACCTCTGCCTAACGGAAATTAAGTCTTATTAAATTCATCTCGTGTGAGACTACACGAGACCGTTGGTTCACAACCCTTTTTAATGCCTGCACCCCTAAGACGTATCCTGTAAATTGTCCAAATTAAAATCATCCACTATAACCTCCACCCTGAACAGTAGAAATATGTTTTATTGCCATATGAAGTGCTAAAATAGTTATTTGTAAAACTAGTGATGAAAGCGATACCTTTTTATAAGTTTTAAGATCAATCAAAAGAAAAAAATGCCTTCATACGTAACTTTTTTGCATAGTGATATTTTATTCCGAATTTTGTCAAAAAGGACTTCAGAATTTACAACTGCCAAATTGACAATTCACAATTTCAATAACA
Source organism: Agriotes lineatus (assembly GCA_940337035.1). Lineage (NCBI taxonomy): Eukaryota > Metazoa > Arthropoda > Insecta > Coleoptera > Elateridae > Agriotes > Agriotes lineatus. The sequence continues at coordinate 35,405,599 of OW679198.1, read as the reverse complement.
TAGTTAAAAGATGTATTACTTTCTATATTTTGCGTTACAAAAGACGACCGTCATGATTACTATTAAATAAAATGATTTAATAAAGCACTGTCTGAAAGTCTCTCACAACCGATACGCAGGTGTCTCTTTCGTTTTCCACTAATAAACTAGACCAGGCTATACACAGTATAAATGTAGATTTACAAAACCTTTTTGAGTATTCTATGGAGCACTGTTTGTCTTTAAATCAAAATAAAGCAAATTATATATTGTTTGGTAATAAAAAGAATAGATCTAGGTTTCGGGATAAACGAAAACTGAAATTTATAATCTTGGCGTTACTATTCATAATTCCTTAAGATTTAAGACTTACCTACTGACTTGCCTAGGAAAAAGCATATTCTATCTATAGCTCTTCTAAGGAAACTTCCGTTGAACGTAACTATGACGTCAAAATCCGTATTACCATACTGCTCTGAGAGTAAGTTGCATAACCATAATTTTTTATTTATATTTTACTTACAAATGTGACAACTAAAATAATTGTTGAAAGAGGCCCCAGAAGCATTTGGAAAGTCATGCAAAGGAAACTTGTTGCTTCGTTCATAACATATTTCTAACAGGAATGGAGGCTCTTATATACCGTTGCATGCCGTCACGAAGGTAATTTACAGTCTTTTTAATTAGCCAATGTAAATTTATAAAATGTTACTTTAGGGGGTTGAGGCAGCATTAGATATCAGTATTTCAACAGTAAGCTCTCCATCTCGGCGACTGAAATGAAAACTTGACTTCTCCCCTTTCTAAACCTGTTACTTGCATTGATAACTTCACCGAGGCTGCTATTCGAAATACAATTTATGGAATGTAGGAATAATGTAAGCCTAAATGATGTTAATATCTAACATACTTATTTCAAGTAATAATAGATGTATTTGGCTATATTTAAATAATCTTGTTTTAGAGCAACATAGGTAGAACCTTTTATAATTCACGAGAAAAAGTGTGAAAGGAAGAAATTTTTACGGACAGTCAAGCGTCCTGACACACGGTCTTAAAAATGAACGACTTTTCTTTAAAACGAATAAGTTTTTTTAAAGTCGTACCAGCACATAAAATAAAAGCATTTTATCAATTTGTGTTTTTTGATGAGATGTGGATATTCTAAATTGGTACTATACGTCGCTCTACGCATAACATTGATATGGAACTGTTAAAATTCTGCTGTATACTGACCTCAGTAGAACTACATAACTTACCACCCACTCAAACATATTACTGACGTAATATTAGTACCACTTATGTAGGCTATAAACAAATGTATAACTGATGATGTGTTCTCAAAATAACTAACGTTGATTAAAGTTTCTTTTATACACAAAAACGGAAAGCATAGAGATCCTAGAAATTACCGGCCAATCTCAGTATTACCCGTAATCACAAAATTATTTGAGGACACCATAATAGTTGTTTATGTATTAAGGGCATAATCAACAGATTATAGCACGAGGGAATGTTTCAAGTGCAACGCGAAGCGGAGAGCTTTAAATTTCCCGAGAGCTATAATCGCGATTATGCACGTGGTACATACAACGTTTTATTTCTTTTAGTCCTCAAAATGGACAAAATTTGAGGATTCAATATTTTGGCTACAGACTACTGCGTCGTCGTTGTGATGGCGCTGTGCATTTCTGGTGTGCTATGGTTTCTATGCAGATTGTTGGTGTTGCTATACTACATTGTTCGTGCTTGTTATACTGCTTAGAAACTTTATAAGCCGTAGGGCTATAAAAGCCATTTTACGCCCTCTATCGAGGGCCAATAAACAAGATTATGGTTTCAAAATAAAATAAAAGATTAATTACTTACATTGTACACGACACCACACCTTGAACTAGCAACAATTAGGATACATGCAAAGAAATTAACTACTTTAGCGGTAATAGACATTGTCAAAGAAGCGGTGAAAGCTTTTCACGAAAAATATAAAATAGGTTTAACCCAAACTGATCTAAGCAAAGCCTTCGGTGCAGTGGTTTACGATATCTATTAGACAAATTCTATAAAAATGAAATAAGGAAATTATCACATTTACTTATCAAGTTATTTAGAAGCTAGAAAGCAAATCGTGTCCATTACGCAACAAACATCAAGAAAGATGGTGTTAAACTCAGAAGTGCCGCAGGGGTCAGTCTTGGGCCCCTTGTTATTTTTGATTTACCGTTGCCGTAGCAATTTGACATATCCAACTTCAAACATTCCTTCTGAGACCTTTATCGGCAATGCAAACTTATCTAATTAAGGTTTTGGACGCAATCAAGCACTCATGCACTCAAGTTTACGAGATCTAATTTAGAAAAAAGTTAACATTACATAAGTATACTGTTTAATGTAACAAATATAATAACATATATCTTTGTTACAAATCTTTAATAACTTCGAAACACAGGACCTTGGGTTTTTAATAGATTTGAGCAACAACGTGGTACCATCTCGACAATTATCGAAAAATGTAAAAGAATATACATACAACCATGTTGCACAATTAACTCATTTTTCGATATATTGTAACATAGAACTTTATAATTCTAAGGTAACGATGACAACGATCAGCCTGCAAACTTTATCACAGGAAGGTTAATACTATTTGCAAATTATACTTCTGTAATCAACAACCGCAAAAGACTGCTCTAAACTCAACAGCGGACGGAAATATTATTATCATCTATTGAATGTGGCTTATTACGCTGTTGATGGTTTTTTAACGTGTGAAATTTTTCAATATGTACATGGTATACGTCTATTTACCATGTGTGTTGTTTAATGTTGCGATATTATAATTGGTTTGACTTATATACATACTGTAATAAAAATATTAACGTTGGATGGTGACAACTTTGTTATGACATTATAAATAAATAAAATAAATATTACCACAATTACTATACAGTTTCAACATTAATTTTTCTTATTCTCAGATTCTCAGGGTTAATTAAAATTTAGGCTTTGTTTAATTGAGCTTTAATGGCAAAAATAAATGGTATGTTGCCCCCTTATATTTTATTTATTGGCAACTAATTTCAAATTAATGCACCGGATAGCATTTGAGAACTTAAATCAAAGGGTTGGGTTGTAACACCGTCTAACTTTTGTTCTAGTATAGCAAATGCCCCCTTTTAAACGAGTGATAAATAACCTCTAAAATTGAATGTACACGGAACTGTTCGAAAACACAAAAATTCAGCGTAATTTGATCGCAAAACGAGCAACAATTAATAAATCCACCTCAGGTAATCAAAAACAATGCAACTTAAGAAATAAAGTTGTTTAGTTAACCTGTATTTGTTTTATTTTGACGTCACAGGCGACGCTACCTAGCAATTGTTTTGCTTGATGGCTAAATTATTTTTCCAATTCTGCACAATTTGGTGATGCCAACCTCGTAATTTCTTTATGGAACGTTTCTTGCGGCTGCTGCCTATCTCTGTACTATGAACGATGTCTGCGCCAGCTGCTCCACATTGCTGTAAACCTCTCTAAGCTCCCTGCCTTTTGGCATCGGCTTTCAAATGTGGAACTCGTACCTGTATCACGTGTCTAAGGGGTGCTAAGCTCGTTATTTCTTTCTGGAGTGCCTTTCGCTGCTGCTGTCTTCTTATATGCCCAATGCAAAGGACCCTCTACACGCTGCATAACGTTATCTGCTTGCCGTAGCCTCGAAACTCGCCGAAATATCGCTCCGAAGTCAAACACAAATGGGCGAAACTTTCGCATCAATTTCCTCTGGTACTGTACTTTATAACTTTATGGAATCAAGAACACTTGGAATCTAAGCATTAAATAAAACCAACAACTGGCACAAAATAATAACTTTTAATGTTTAAAATCAATTAAAACTTGGGAGCCAATATTATCCACAGCTTTTGGCTTGGTTTTCCTAATAAAAAATAACAATTGAACATCTAGCTATCATAGCAACAAGTTAACAATTGTTTTTCCTTATCTTCTAAATTGTTGCGGCATAAATGTCATTCTGAAGCACACTAACCTCACTTTGATTGTCTTTTTACTTTTAGTTTATTGAAACACTGGTTCATAAGTTTATTTAGCACTGTATTGCATCACCTATCACCTTCAGGTTGCTATTCGCATGCTCTTTGCATTCCTGTGCTTCCTTACACTGCTTTGTAACCCTTCAGCTGCGTTATCAATTGTTGGCATAATGATATGATTACCGAACCGCTGCATAATACTTTTGTAACTCTTCGAAACATCTCTCTACTTAAGCAAAATCACTATCATGGTTTGACGTTATAAAATTAATCTGTTAGTCATCATAAATTAGATGCATTTGCCACACCGAGCACAAATATTAAAAAATAAGCTGAACGCAACCCTGCCGATACTGTTTCATTCATCGACTAACCTCTGCAAATTAAATTACAGTTATTGCTAATGATGTCTTTTGTAATTATCAATGTTTATCAGTGACTTATTGTTGCAATAAATAGAATACCAATTCCGGGCCTATTTGAACCTTTCTTTCATGTTCGTACGTTAGCAATGCAACTAGAATTGCTGTAAGCAACTTACCATTATGTAATGTAATGCGTATTAGCATAAATAAATATTACTTACTATTATTGTTACTATTACACTTAAAATGTATTGTTTATAGAAAAACAATATTAGGACATGGAAAAGCTTTTGAGTACCACTGACTAATACCATATTTTTATTAACGTAAATCAGATAATAGTACATTAACCCCTTCCCAAATGCGATTGAAATAACGGAACAACGGTTTTTTGCTTCTGCATTTTAACCAAATTCGGTGTTATGGCAACCACCTGTGCAAAGTTAAGTTCATTGAAATTAATTCCAGTGACCATGAAATCGAGTTTAAGCAATTGAATGTTTTAATTTTTTGTGAGACTATTATTATTTGTTTACCAATAGTTTACTATGCAAAGTTGTTTTTTGCGATGAATAACTCTGTATATTAATGAAGAGCTTATAATACTGTGTGGCTTTCTCGTTCTGCCTAACTTCAATTACGTGGATGCTTTATACACTCACTGCATTCATGCGGATGGTCATTGGTTACGTTTATATGGCGTGGGAAAGTACTAGAAAATCGTCCACAAATTAAAAAAAGCAAAGTGGCTTAATATAGAGCAGCGGAGAAATATTCACTCTAATATCAAAGCATTATCACAGGGTTCCTCATATCTTTGCCTTGAAGTAAAATACAGAACAAATATTCATACTCTCAGTCTAAAACATAAGAGTCTCTTAACTCTGCCTACGAATCGTAGTTAGTTCAATTTATCAAAAAAGTGTTTAATATAAATTCTGCAAATTATTCAATAGGTTACTCTTTTTTTGGAGTGTAAAGAGCTGCCAATAACTAAATTGAAATCTTTCCACAAAAATAAATGTTGAAGAGTGTTTGATAAGCTAATTTGGTATATTATGTAGGATGACACGCTGCTGAACTCTTCCAGTAGAGAAGAGCATCCCATGACAGGAGAGTTAGCTCAGAATACTCGTAACTCTACACCTCACCGAAAGACTTAGGATTAAATAAAGTAAAGATGCTTTTCAACTTTGAAATATGGGTAAAAGATACGTTAATAATATCAAAATTGTTTTGTGATACTATTGCCATTAACGACATTTATTTTATTTTTCTTGTGATGCGACGAATGGCTGACGTTTACGACCAATTCTTCATTATCTCTCTATTTCAAGCGATATTAAGCAAATCCTGAGCTCCTAGGCAATCCATTTTTTCAAATGTCTAAACCAAGACATAGTTCTCATTTAATTCTCACTTTTTTTCTATTGTATTTATCGCAATAAGTTGTATCATTTTTAAAGATAATTGGTTCCCCATTAGTACGTTGTTTAATAGTATAAGTAATTTTAATAACTTTGTCATTCTTCTCAAAACTTGCTAGATTGGAGAAAAGTTAAAGTTTTTTTCGGCTTGTAGAAGTAATACTTTTATTCTGAACACGCTGTACATTTAGTTGCGTTCTTTATATTTCTAAAAATAAATATAAGTTTGGATTACATCACATTTGAGACAGTTGCAGTTCGATTGGTAGAAATAAGAACATTTCAAATGAACACCACAAAACCCACTTTTTTGTGGTTGCCTCTGTGTTTGCTAAGGTCGTGCGAGACACAAATACGTCTTACCTTTTTTACCGCTAACCAGTAATGGCTCATTACCATTTGGCCTCACCATTGTAGTACTAAACTCTGTAAATCTCGGAAATCGTATATAAGCTGCAGAAGCGCGCCAGACCTGATTTGCATTCGGCACCTAAGGTAGTCAACAGTGTAATCGAAATAAAATTTGGTGAATTGCCATGGGACCAACATTTATAAGTGTGGCTATTTGTCTAGCGTTTGCAGCATCCGCGAGCTGTGGAAATATACGTGAGTAAAAGTACATTTAGACTTACAACTTTAAGGATCTCATTTGAGAAACTCAGATTTCTTCAAAACTGAACGACCGTGAACTCAAATTTAATTCAGATGGATTTTGTAGGCATCGTTATTTAATTATAGGGTATGACCCATTTCTATTGAATTTACAAATTTAAAAAGAATTTTCATTTTAAAAATTTACTTTTCACCTTTGATTTGTTTTTCCGAGAATATTTTTTACCAAACTAACATGATATGAAGATATAATATTGATAAAGAATTGTTTATATTTATTCCCAAATTGGATAGACGATTAACTTTCAAATTGTGCATGCTGCAGTAACAGTGTTAAGGCTGCTGCATTCACCTTGAAAGGCACATTATGCATATTACTCATTAGGTATACACAATACATTGTTGTATTGTGCTCAAATTCGTTGCTAATTTAAGAAAAATCTCGGATGTCCTTGATCATTGTCTTACTTCACGTTTCATAAAAGTAGCTTGGCATTACTCGTAAGCGATTAAAAAGTTAATAAGCTGATGTGTTTTCGAGAAATCGCTTGTAGTCAGATTCGAGGTGCTGATTGTTAATTACCTTGTCATTACTACGAATAGCGGAGCTAATGTACATATTTTATCTTTAAAGCTTTGTATTTTAAGATACTGCCAAAGCTAGAAACAAGCTACTTTCAGCAATTATCATTTTTTTCAATGCATACTTGTAAAGCTGCATTTTATCTACAAAAATCTCCATGATAAAGTAACATTTTAAGGATGAGTGTGGATAAAATGCCACTTTGTTGACTAGTGAATAAAATAATCCATAATCCACAGCAACTAAAAAAATAAATACGTGGTATGGTGGTAACTAGAACAAAAACAGGTAACATGATAATTAGTTGAAATTATTAATTCAATTTCAAAGCATTATTTATCTAACTACATATAGGTATTGGAAAAAAATTGATGTGCCACACGTCAATAAAGAGATGTTATCCAACGGAGAAATTATTTCACTCGTGAGCTAAAGTTTTCGCCTTAGAGATAAAATGCCTCTTTATTCACTAGTGGCATACATAACTATTTAATTATTCAAAAGCTCATGGTCTCCTTGAAGGGTTCTGAATTAAATATATAGTTAGTTCTATACTGTCCGTATATTATAACAGAGCTTGCACCATTTCAAATATTATTTTTATTTAACATGGCTTACAATATTAATTATATGTAGGTTTTTAGGGTTGCTGCCAATGTTAAAATCCAACCTATTTTGATAGCTAGGATAACTTTCTAAAAAATGTCTAAAAATGGAAATAATCTAAATATAAAGTTCTCTTGAGGGTGTGTACAAGCCACCAAAATTTAAAATTTGTATGTTTAAAAATAAAAAAAATTGAAGGCGTGAAATGATAAAGTGGGACACATTGTATGTGTATAGTCCACACTTGATGGAAGTTTTTCCACGCATAACATCCGTTAAAACCCAGTAGGTAGCTTATAAAACCAAGGCTGTATTTATTGTAACTTCAACTGACGTCATAGGTAGTGAAAAAATATACAAACAGGTTTTTAATAACTCAATTAATTTTTTTGACTTCAAAACTTGTTCGCACGAAAATCTTCCTCTAGAGAAAATTAACAGGAAACAATTCTAAATTTACAGCTAATTTGCATACGAAACATTCTCATAAATTGATTTCATTAATATCTTTAATTATGCTTGGGTAGTCACTTAACTAAGCAGAAGCTTGTTTTAAAAGTAAAAGTTTTATTTTGTTGGCTTAAACTATTTGCCCTATTTAATAGCCAACAACAATAACAACAAATTTTTAGTTGAAATATTGTAAACAATACTAATTATTATGGCTACTTTTTTGCCTTTAGGCATAGCGTTTCTATTAGTATACAGTTTAACGAGGTTTTTATGAACGATGACTGGAAGATAAGCTAACTGTTTCTAGAAAGTACTGATTTTACAGCTGACTACATTCATATCTGCAAGAGAACAGATCCGGATGTTGCCAAATGTATCAGATCATCGGTGGACTTCATAAAGCCCCGTCTAAGGAATGGAATCAAAGAATTAGACGTGCCAGGCTTGGAACCCCTACGCATCCCAGACGTAGACATCTTTAGGGGAGTGGATGCTCCTGGATTTAAGGCAGTTCTAAAAGACATAGACGTCTATGGAGCTTCCGAATTCCAGCTGACCAAACTCAAGTAAGCTGTTATATCCACCAAGAGAAAATATTAAAGTGTTTCTTGCAGAGTGAACATCCCCAACTTAACTTTCCGAATTGAGGTTGTGCTTCCTCTGTTAAGACTAGTAGGACTCTACGACATCAATACTAGAATCCTTGTAGTTCCTATTAAAGGAGAAGGCAGATTTTCTGCTAACGCAAGTAGGCAAATTCTTATAATTATTTAGTTAGGGTGCTTATTAACCATGCCGTTGATTTCAGCCAATTGCGTTGCTAAAGGATTACTGCGAGCAAACCTTAAGGATGTTAATGGAGAAAATTACATGGACTTCACTAACTTGGACCTAAAATTGCGGATAGGCGACTACAACATCCGCTTGGATGATTTGTTTAATGGCGATCCTATATTAAGTGAGTGTTGCAGTAAAGGTCATACTAATTATTATGTTGCAGTAGTTGTTAAATGGCTTGATGACATATTCTTACTTGTTTTTAGGTCAGGCTGCTAACAATGTTATTAATGACAACAAAAAGGAGTTTATCGAAGCTGCCAGGCCATTCATCGAGAGGCAGGTTTCTGATGTACTACTAGAAATTGCCAATAAGGTTGTAAAAAATTTTGCATTCAATGAAGTATTTCCGGAAAAGTAATTTTTCCTGGTTGACTATTGTGATGTACTCATTAAAATTTTTATACTAAATGTATTATTTGTAATAACCTTCAATGTCTATATATAGGTAACACATAAGCAACTGTTAAGACCATACAGTATAATTAAAATTAAATCCTACATGTACATGCTATATTACATTTATAACAGTAATTTTCTATTCTCACGTCTTGTATTAATGTGGAAATAATTGCTTAAAAGTAAACCGTTCAACGATCTTGTTGGCAATATTTAAAAAGGTTCCCGAAATCGCCTTTTCTATAACAGGCAGAAGTTCCTTTAAGAAAGTATCCAGATTTTTATTAACGGTGTCGTTAACGATATCGTCTGAAAGAAACCAATAAATAAAAACATTTAAGTGCATCATAAACACGAGTACTTAATAATTTATCGCCATTAAATAAATTCTCCATTTTTACATGGCCGCCTCCCACTTCCACTTTCATCGACATGTTCGTGTATCTCAAGAAGGTGTCCCCGTCTTTTTCGTACAATTCTCCTTGAAGCACCGTTTTTGATTTGCAAGACGCTGAAAAACGATGTTTCAGTACAGCTAACGAACTTTATGAGGATGCTATGCCACTCACTAACGTTGGCTTCCATGGGACCTTCGCCCTTAATGGGCATCAGCACTAATTTTCCAGCGATGTTATATTCAGCTTCTATTCTCAACAGTGGCAAATCCGTCTCTATTTCATAAATCTGGTTGACCATGTCTATCCTAAAACACAACAACGCGTTTATACGATCTGGCTGATAAACTGAAACATGTTTAACTGCACAATTATGCAGTGTCCAAGATAGAATGCACATTGTCCAAACATAGAAAATAATAAAAGCTATAAATTAGCGTAATTGCAAATATGTAGGTAATACTTTGAAAACTATATGAATAATCCAGCTTACCAACGTGTGTTTGCTTTGAACTAAATCTAAAATTGTAAATCTTATATTTAGTTTTTTTCGTTTGAAATAGATGTTAGCTGCAATAAAATTACCTCGAAATTATTAAAATACTTTTATACATTTTTAACTTCTGTGGTTTTAATAGCAAAAATGGCTTTAATACTGTTAAGAAGAACAGTTATCTTTCTTTTATTGATATTATTGATATCAGGATTGCTAGATTGATTTTCTCAAATAACCAAGTTACCCGTAAACACTTTTTTCATTATAGGCCAGGCGTGTTTAATTCAAAAACAAACGAATGTCATTAATTACATAAAGTAATAAAATTACAAATATTTTAGAATCAACAAGAAGAAACGTTATCTTTGACGTATACTGGAACAAAATAGAAAATAAAGGTATCTATTTAAATAAGTATCTATTGCATACAGTAATAAATTATAAGCAACCGTATAAAAAACGTGACATAACGAATGTCTAAAACACTAGTCGAATATTTTGTTTACGTTTCATAGGGTGTATCTTGCACAACTTGGAGCTGTCAGGTTAGTTTAATCTCCAACTTTAAGTGTTTATGTGTCTTTTTTATCGTTTGATATCTTATTTCTGTTTCTACATGTTTTTTTCATTTCCTGTTATTGAATACCAGTAATAATTTAGAAAACAAAACATTATTCAAATATTGTGAGGTTCTATTTAACCATCTTTTGACGTTAACAATGGTTCGTCAATACATAATGTAACATATTATACAGTACATGCACTAGAAACATTTTTCAAAGAACCCGTTTTATTTTGGATAGCCGATAGTGCAATGCACTAGGTGCTAGATACACGGTTATACAGAAAATTATTGCCATACAAACCAAAGATAACAAAGAAATCAACTGAGAAAATTGTCAAGGAAATCATGTGCCAAGCTGGTACACTAGGAATTTCTATAAATTCAATAAATGTTCAATAATGCTTTATGAAAACAAAACACTGTAATCCAAGAATTGTTTAGCGGTGCAGCAAAGTTTTGCCAGCTAGTTCTTGAGAAAGATGGCGTGGGTTGTCCGGAAGCGCCACTGGTTCGAGACGTTCCAAACCAGTAGATCTACAGCTGTTAGTATAAATTCCCAAACGACATAACACTTCATAAAGCACAGAAATAGAACTCCGAAATTGCTGTAACCCAATGTTTATTTACAACATGTATAATCAGCTTCATGACATAAATCTTGCACAAGAAAAAATATGCGTAAGGGAAAAAGGGAAATTACAAATGCTGCCCTCATTTAAATACCCATAAGACGAAATGGTGTATAAACTGTTAATTTTACGGATATTAATGTATTTGCAATCATGCAATTTTAACTTAAGATTTTATTTTATTGCGAATGTAGTAATTATGGCCCATATCTTATTCTGTTTTATCTTAATATTTACTAGCTGTGAATGTAAAATTCCTTGTCTGTACACAGTCCTATTGTCAAAATAAAATGCAAATTGGCCTACGAATTTTGCCGCAATCGTTACACGAGCACGAGTCTCCCACCCATAAACGCGAACCATGCGAAAACGGAAAACGGGTGCTAACATTTGCATGTGAGTTCGTTTACTTTAGAAACCAAGTTCATCTCAGAAGGCCTGGTTAGAAACCAATAAGAATACATACTTTTCCTGGGTTTCCATGTATTACAACAGTTATTTCAGTAACTATGGCGGTATCGATTATACAAACCTTTGTATAACCGTTGTAATACTAACCTTTGTATAATCGCAATTATTAAAATCGCATAGCCGTGACTAAAAAATTGGACAAGTACACTAAACCAATACTAAATAATATAATAATATAAAACTACAAAACGTAACTCTATAATACCGATAGGGCCACAATTATATATAACAGCAATGCGATAACATGAACAAGAAAATAACTCGTATTGCTTGAGTAAGAAAGAGATAAACATAGTAGCAAATATTCGAGAAGGCTGGACGCTTAATTTAATTATGACATTTGTCAACTAAACATGCCTACTAAAATAACTTTTTCGTATGGCCATCTCTTTCTTACTCAAGCATTTTATTTTGCTATTCATGTTATCTCATTGCTGTTATATATAATTATGGCCCCATCCGTATATATTTTTAAAGTAAACAGTTGAGTATTATTGCCGTTAATTAAGAAAAATCGACTTTTATCGATGAAGAAACTTTTCGATTAATCGAATTACATCATAGATCGATTCAAATTGTGAATCGATTCCACTTGTACAATATAATAACAGTCGTGATTCGATTCTATCCAAAAACCTATTTTAGTACTGAATCGAATCGGATGGCGAATCAAATTGAACTGAATTGTGAATCAAACTTAATCCTAAATTGATTATAAATATGACCTGAATTAAAACATAAATGAATTAGAATCATTTTAATTTTTAATATGCGTTTTGAATATAAAACTACAAAATTAGATATACATACTCGTATAATATAGATATTCAAAACGAAAAGTTGACTATCATTGTTACTAAATGTTAATAATCAATTTTCTCACTGAAGCAGCTCTCGATTCTTTTCGATTAACCATATTAAATATTCAATCGATTTAAAATGCGAATCGATTCGAATCGTAAATGGACTCAAGTGGTAAATGGATTCCAATCTTGAATCGAATCGGACTAGGTCATGATAAGAGTAGAAATGTGAATAAAATTGAGTCGTTAATTATTTCCACGAATCCACAAATGTTTAGTCCATCTCACCTCTTGTAACATCAATTCTGGGTACACTGTATATATTTTTTATAAATTAACGCGCTTTTATTGGGTTTTATTCTCTTTTTATTATATGAGTTCGATCTGATTTCATGCAAATCGATTCGATATATTAAAGTCGATTAATCGATTTTGATTCTACTACCGAGTCCAATAACTGTATCGACTAATATAGATTTTTTGATATCTTGCTTGAGCTGCTACTATTATAGTTACTTTTAGAAAATGTGTGATTCTATCTGCCTGCAAATGTATATCTTCTTTTGCTTTCCTCGTCTAAAAGACGAAGGAAGTATTGTAATCGCGGAAAACATCACCTTCCGAGATTTCTTCAGATCTTCATGTTTCAGGGTCTCTAGATGAGAAAAAACAGGTTCTCTCAATTCCGTCCGCCTGTCTCTCTGTCTGTTCGAAGTATGAGTCAGACTATTTTTAAAAGAAGACGATATTTTGCATGCAGGTTATATGTCTACCTGGCATAAAACCAAGAAACTTTCGGAGAAATATACTTACACAGGGAAAGTGCCTTAAAAATATAAAATGTTGTTAATTTTTTATTTAACTGAAAAATGGATAAAAGTAATCATTTGCACATAGCTCAAGATTTACCCTTAACGAAAATGGGATCCGACAGATACAGGATAACTAACGTAAGAGACTAAAAGGAGCAACGAATAAGCAAGTTGTGTTTAATGAAACTGTATCACAGAGATTCGAACGGTCCCGTGTGGCAGCGTGCGATAAATGGTCGAGCTTTAAAATGGCATTGGCAGGCACCAAAGTTCGAATCCCGAAGCCGCTAACGTTTTTTATTTGAAATTGAAGCAATTCGCATTACCAAGTGTTTTCCCTTACAGCTTTAGTATTATTAGGAACGTGAAGATATTTTTACAGCTAATTTCCTTTGATTTTTAAAATTGTTTAGTTTCACAACGTCCACTTGCGCGGGAGTTCTGAGTAAAGCCCTTTACAGATTTCTTTTAAAAGGTATAGTTTGTCAGAAAATCTCAAAATTATATTTTAACAAAATTTACCTCAAAATCCAAAAATTAATAATGGGAATAAACGTTCTTACATAATGTTCTTATTTATTATGTAATTACTTATTACTTTCGCCAAAAGAGTTATTAGAAGATGTATAGTGTTTGAAAAAATCCCAAAACTATACTTTTACAAGTGGATATATTCTTTCAAAACATTACTATAATTAAAAATGTTCAGGCAGAAGGTATTTATGATGTGTATTATCAAGTAGACTTTAGAGTTTTGTTTTAATATGTGTTGTTACTTCAAAATTAATTCGTATTCCATTTAATAATAGTTATTTGTATACCTAGGCACTAAATTAAGCTTTTTATTAGGAATGTGTGACACCTAACCTGCTAACGTCGAATATGACATAGACCTCCAGTTTGAGAGACTTTCACGACATACTTTGCTTTGCATGTTCGCTAGGAAAAAGGTTTACTGGTAAATTTTGCAAAAACTAACAGCAAAATTGCTAAATCCATTATTTATGGACTTTTTTGTTCAACCTTTCATGATAGTTTTGAGCCTGCAATGGTTAAAACCGTTTAAAACATTTTTTCTGTAGCTTTTCTATTTATAATTCAAATTTAAAAAGCAAAAAGCGCCTAATAATGAATTACAATCATAATCAATTCAACGCGAAACGAGAATAATAATAATAATTAAGCTTAATTCCATAAACTTGATGTAGAATTCTAGATATAATGTGACAGTTACTAAGGTATTATTCTAAAAGTTGAATTTAAATTGCGAAAAAATAGGTGTAAACATTTTTTTGGCGACAACCGTACATCGTAGTTGTCTAATGTATAAGCGGCTAACTTACATTGCAACCCTCAACTGCAAGTAATGTATCCCGGCTATGTGGCCCCAAACGTGAACTGGCATAATGCCTTTCGCAAGAACGGAATCCAAATACAGTATTTAATCACAAAGGAAAGGATGCTTGCGTCCAAAACAAGAACGAGCGTTTACCCATATGACAAAGAGCTTTCGTCCGTAACTGAAAGGAGCCAGAAAGCAGAATTCTCAGAATATAACCAACATGTTCTTAGTATCATTTAAAACCCACAAAATCTATGTTAGTGAGAAATTTTAAAAATACTACTTTCAGGGACATCACCCAGGTTCCACAAATTAAACGGGACCAAAAAATTTATTCATCAAAATGGTTGTATACCGATAAACCCAAATTAATGGACATTTTGAATTAAGCAATTTATTTCACATAGCAACTTTCTTACACCTGCACGAACTGGCAAATGGCAGAAAAGTTAAGCTCCTAATCAAAATTTTTGGAAATCCTAGAAAATTCAAGATAAGAAACTATGATACATCAAAGTTTAATATGTTGTATAAGAAGACTGTTTACATTAATTAGGAATATTTATTCGACACAGAAGCACAGACCTATGACTTATTGTTAAATTATGTTATCGGTACTATGTCGGTTTCTTAGCGATAAGATAATTAACCACCTAAATGTTAGTAGGTGACCCTTAACACGTAAATAAGTGTACAGATGGCGCAGCCATCGTTCGCATGCTTTACGCAGACGCTCATCTGTCGTAAGAACACCAACAAAAATTCAAAGCAATCCATCAGGAAGTTTAGTGTTGACTGGTTTAATAAGTCATAGTGTTCCAGATTTAAGAAATGAATGTTATATGACTAAATATCTCGTAAAGAATGATTCAACTGTAAGTGCCATAAAAACTGCTATGTACAATGAGTTGGGACAAGAGTCTCCACTACTACACCAAGTGAAAAGCTTGGCTCTGATGTTTAAGAGTGGACGTCAAAGCTGTGAAGCTGACCCCCGCAATGGACGCCAGTCAACCGCGGGTACTTCAAAAATTGTTGAAAGATTCCAAAATAACGTTTTAACCGATCACTATGCTAATGTGCTCAATCCACAAGTTTCTTAATTGAACGGGCACGTTACATAATTACCGAATGTTTTTAATATTAATAAGATCTCGAGCCATTGGGTGCGGCGTTTGACGTTTACGGAGTAAAAGCAAAACGACAAAGATTTTATGCGCCGATTTGTAATTATGGATGAGAGTTAGGTTTACCACTACCGACAGTAAAGAAAGCGAAAAGCATTCCATCGATCGAAAAAGTGATGGCTGTTTGGAAAAGGGAAGATCACAGAAAAACGTCCTCAAATGAAGAGTTTTTTTTTTCAATTTTATATTGTTAGGTTCACATACAATACCGGCAAATTCACCACCGAAAAACTTGTTAACTTGCATTTCCAATTGATGCCCCATCTACGATATTTTCGGATTTTGCTCCCACTACAGCCTTTCCCCTTTCGTTGCCAACCTTTTTATGTCAAAATTCGAAACTGAATTTAAGAATAACACAGAGTATTTCCCAAGAATTTGGTTTAGGTATGTGGACGACATTTTTGCTGTTTTTGATTTATCTAAATGTAGTATTGATCATTTTTTGAATCAATTAAATTCCAAATTTCCTAGCATAAAATTCACATATGAAATGGAAAACGAAGGACAACTACCATTTCTAGATACCTTAGTAATAAGAAATAAAAATAAGTTGGAATTTGATGTTTATAGAAAAGAAACCAATGTAAATAGATTCATTTTAGCGGATTCAAATCATTGTTTTCAACACAAAATGGCTGCTCTAAATTTCTTGGTGCATAGATTGTTAACCTTTCCTTTAAACAAAGATCGATATATCATTGAACTTCAGACCATAAAAAGCATCGCTGTGTACAATGGTTTCTCTTCTAAAATTATCGATAATTTGATTAGGAAACAAAAAACAAAATTGCACGTTCGAAATTCCACAACTCTTGTCAGTCTTAGAAGTGAAGCACTCAAGTACATCAAAATTCCTTTTCACCCGGCTACAAAGGGCCTAGCAAACATTTTTAAAGAATCGGGCCATAAAGTTGTGTATGGTTCAAACAACAATATTAGAAATTTGTTGGGAAATCCGAAAGACAAACTAAGGACTTTAGAGAGATCTGGAATTTACGAAATTAAATGTTCCCATTGTGATTCTAAATATATTGGGCAAACACGTCGTAGTTTTGGTACCAGGTTTAAAGAGCATTTAGCTCATTTTAGATTCAACAGATTCGAAAAATCGAGTATAGCCCAACATATTTACGAAACAGGTCATAGTATTAAAGAGGACGACCTAAAAATTGTAAAGGCTTTAACTTCAACAAAACAACTAAATTCTTTTGAAAGCTTAGCCATTTTTAAGAACCGAGATAATAAACTTTTGAACAAAGATGCTGGACCAATCCCGTCTTCAGTCTTATATCATTTGTTGAAATTAAATTGACGTTGGCCAATTTCATTGGCCTTCGGCCACGCCTCTGGGTCAGACAGTATAAATAGATGTAACATGCGCGCGCTCGTCCACTTCCATTTGCGATTTGGTCGCGAACACGTCGCCTTTTCGCTGTGTAAGTTTTCTTAGCTACCGATGATGACAGCGTGGCTGTCGAAATACGTATTTAGCAGTTGTTAAATATATTTGTGGTGAGGGGTTTTAACGAATTTGTGATGCCTTAATTTTGCCTTAATTTTAAACTAAAAATATTCAGTGCGTTAACGAGATACTAGTACAGAATAAATTAAAAATACTGCATATACCTTTACTCATCCTTAATTAAATATCCTTTATCTAATAGACTTGTCTGTCTGGGACGCTGTTTCAGCAGCCAAACCGTAAGAGATAGAGAAAAAAGTTATTAAAGTTATATGTTTGGAATGGTCATGTCAGGTCAGGAACCGAATTTCAGTCTCTAACACTAATTATTATCTTAATTATCCTAATCCTAACTTTTTAGGTTAGATTCTAGGCAAATTTTATCCAGGCGAATGCGACTGGTAGTTTGCTACCAACAATGACGTCATATACGTACGTGTGGTGAATACGCGTTCTATTTGCAAAACGGTTTTTTTGTTTTTTTTTAAATGAGACATTTGTCTCACTGGGTTGCTAGTTTTCTTTAATATGTAAACATATAATTTTATTGAAATGTGATAACTATATATTATCACTAGAACTTTTGCAATTACACTTTGCACGAGAATTATTCAATAGAAACACGTTTGGATCACATAGGCACGACTTAATCATCGTGGCACATGCATGAGGTTATTGAAATTGTTTATTGGCATATTAATGAGGTGTCTGCCAAATTTGTTTGCCATTTTTATAGAGCTAGGAAATGGCGTCTACTATAGAAAATCCGTCCAAAGATAATGTGCATACTGGTATTCAATTTTTAACCGCCAAAGGACGTCAACCGCAAAAATTCCATAAGAGAATGAAAACTGTCGATGGTGACTATAGTTTGTTATTCTCGCATAGTAGTGGTTTAGCGGTGCAGAAAATGTTCCACAAGAAAGAGTTGACAAACACTTCGCCCATCCAGGACAGGTTCGAATTGCAACTGATGAAAATGTGAGGCGTTTGAAAACTGCTTTACGTGCAAATAGGCGCATTAAAATCACATAACTTTCTGAAATGATGAGCATCAGTATAGAAAGTGTTCGTTCCATTATTCATACTTTTATTCTCACAAAGTTCATTAAAACAATCACTAAAGGGGCAGCAATTCACTTCGGACGTGGAAGTGCAGACTGCCATTCGAAAATAGTTTCGTCAATAGTAGAAAACAATTTACCAGCAGGAAATCTGTAAATTAATATAACACTGAGGCTCATACCTTAATATTAAGAGATATTTTTTTTAAATTGAGTTAGAAGATATTATGCTACAGCCTCCAAACGTGTTTCTATTGAACAATCCTCGTACAAATGATATTTTTTCCATTGTGTATTTTACATACGGTTTGACCGTATTTTGAACAAATTGTCTTAGTTTTTGTAATAAATAGAAAATTAACAAGTGAAATATTTTTTAAGATGAAAAAGCAAAAATATTTGAGAACTAACTAAAAGGTGCTGAAGTAAAACTAGTGACAGACAATTTAAAAACATCCATTCAAATTCATAAGTAAATAAATTGTACCCAAACACAAAAATAGCGGGCAACATTTGCCTCCACCCCCTTGGGATTTCTATAGATAATAACTTTTAAACATTTTTGTTCCAAACCAGAATTACTTAAGAAGTAATTATAGACAGTTTTTATGGTTTCAGGGTGTGGCAAGATAAGGCAACATTTTATTTTTATTTCTTTCGTAATTTTACCACAATCATTTTTAATCGAAGTATTGGTTGTCGAATTAATTATAACGTTTGCTGTTCATTCCTCACCCAATAAAATTAAATAATGAAGTTTTGTAAGGATATTTAAAACCAGCTGCGACAAAATATTTCGTTTGTTATGAACATTTCAAAACTGTTCCTCAAAATGCTCATGCAACTCATTGAATACAACATAATAAAACAAAATTAAATTTACTGCAGCATTATGTGGATGCAACAAACCCCCACGATTTAAATTCTTAATTAAACTGTAATTGTCTTTTGCCGCAGTAGCAAAAAAAAATATTACCTACAAAATGTTCCTACCGTGTATAATTGCCTGGAGACACAGAAACACATTTACATGATTAAAATATCTGTCTGAAAAACACTTGCACAAATATGGTATATATCATTGTACACTATATTTAGTTCAATAGCTCGAAATGTTTTACAGAGTCAGCAACCAGCCATTAGAAGAAAATGTAATGACCTACTTATAACAATTTTTAGGTGGTTAATTGTGCAGAACTGACGGCAAATCACTCTCATCGCATACTACCAAACATTAACAAAGCCACTAGTTACTTGTCTATTACAAAAAGCTCAATTATAATCGATCATTTTAATCAACGCCTAGCTGTAATCTGCACCAGAAATTAACTATCGAACCTACTTCGCCCTTATGTCTAGTCGGTATTCATTGAGCTCCGAGGTGGGTATGTTAAATATAAAACACATTTTACCCTAAATTTGTGTTTTGACGTGGCTCAGTGGATATTTCATACATTTTTCGTATTTGTGCTGAAGGTAAAGGCAAGTAAATTTAGTTTAGATTGTTTTTAAATATTAGATTTCGATTACATACGAATACATCTACATCTCTGATTTTGTAGGCACTAGTTGAAGAATAATAGAAAATGTTACTAATGATCTTAGTCTAATAATAATGTAATTTCTAAATAGTAACTAGTTAAATAGTCTATGCATTATTCTATATAAAAAAGACACAGTCGTGCATAGAGAGAACTAAAAGGGTAATGAAACTATAAAGATAGGTACTTACTTTAGACTTCGGATAAAGTAATCACTACATCCCCAAGTTTTAACGTTTTTCACGTTAATGTGCAATCCCGCAGATTCCTCAGATATAAGTTCTTCTATGACGAGAGGCTCTATACTCGGAATATGGTATTCTGGTACTCCTGGAAATTTAAAACAAGAAAATTCAGCAGTTTTGTTGTTGCTATTATCATTGAGTGCCAATATAGCTATTTCTGTATCAAGTTGCAACATGCAAGTGTTTTTCACATTAGAGATGAAGTTTTCCCTACGAGCACTAGCGAGTTGGGCAACACATTGTGTGTGAAAAACACTAATGTTGCATACAAGATTTCTGTAATTTTGAGTCATATTAATTTTTATAGCAAATAAATTTACTTAAATCTACAAAGTTGTTCTAAATTTTTATATTAGCATTAGTGTCAGTAGAAACTCTCAAATTGCAACTAGTGCCAATATATGCATCATTTTGCCGTTGAAAACGACAACCAAATGTTATTATATTTGGTCAAAATTACAGAAAAACTATTTTTCGTACTATACCAACTGAGTTGTGAACGAAAGGATTTCATAAAGCAAGACGTTTACCTTTTACCAAATACGGTCGTAATTCTTCACCCGCAGCAATAAAGCACTCCTGCATATTGGGCTCATCTTTATGGCAAACATGAAGGAACGGGGCTGGAAATTAAAATTCCGAAACTTGTAGCTTACATTAAATTGGATATTATTAAACTTACGCAATTCTTCGCACAAGCATTTTGATAATAAACCAGCTAAGATTGTCACGTAAAGTGACTTCATTTTTGCTAATAGTACAATGCTTGCACGGATTGTGGTTTAAGATTTCAGCAAGCAAACGTTGAGTCAATTTATACATTTTAAATTTTGTGGGAGGGGATTGTGACAGCTAATTTATTCCCTGTAGAATAAAAATTTAGTGCGTGCATATGATTAGATTTTCTGTTCATCTATTAGAACTCATTAGGCAATTAAAGCTGCCAATACAAACATACGTTTAGTGTCTTAGGTATCATCAAGTAAATTAGATGCCCTGAAACGGAAATCTAGGTAATTGCTTTGAATGCAGTCATGTAGATATAATCTCTGACCATTAATTCATCATATTGAAAATGTAATATCCTAAATACAGAAAATAGAAAACCTATTTAAATATTTATTTGGCATTTTTTACAATAGTTTTGCTACTGTCTACAGAGGTGAGAAATCTTAAATTATTATGTAACATCCATATCAATCTTAATTTTATGGGAAGTGCCAAATTTTAAAATAAATAACAGTACTTATACAATAACAAACCTTTTGCTTTCTAAAATACATTATTTAATATAATTTATTATAAACTAAACGATCCATGCGTCGTACGGAATTTGCTGATATAGATTTTGTATGAATTTTGTTAGAATAGACATGAGTTTCTTTTTGAGATCTGGTTTCATTTCCTTCAATAAATCCTGGGCGTTGGAATTTATAAAAAGATTGAGTGCAGCTTCTGAAAACAAAATACAAAGGTTAACCGCTCGGTTTCTTTAGTTGATATTGCTCACGTAGCACGGAATTGCCATTATGGACGTTTTCGACGCCCATTTGTATATTTTTAATGCTGAAATCCATTTTTAGCTGTTGTAAACTGAGGTAAGTCCTTCCATTGATAACATTGGGCTTCGATCGGATGTAAATCTTAGCTCGCACACCCTCTAAACAAAATAAAATCAATTTTAGAAGTTTTGAATAGATGTGAGTCATGGTTCTCACCGTATTCTCCCCAGTAGTCACCTCCTCCTGAAGCCTGTACGAGAATCAAGATTCCGCTGGATACGTATTTTGCTCTTGCAGAAATATGAGGTATGTACAAAGTAAATTGGAATTGATGCGTGTCCAAATCAGATCTGTGCAAAAAAATATATAAATTTATCATCTTTTTACTGTATAATGGGGATTTAGTATATGAGGACTGCTGAAATTGCATTTTTGAAAAGCCCCAGGTAATATTATTGTAAGTTATTATTAAATGTTCAATATTCTAAGCCTTATCTGATTACTAATACAATTAAACGTCCAAGTACTTTTAACAATCTTATTGGCTTTATTTTTCTATTATATTGGCTTTTGTTAGATATTTTAATAACGGTTATAAATACTTTACTAATAAGCAATTTATAATTTTTCTGCATCGCCAATGACTTAAAGCACTTTAAGCATAAATATTCGAATGACTTATATTTTAAATACTCACTGCTCTAAAAAGATTGTCGCGAATTCGTCTAAAGTCGGGGTAACTGACAATTCTTTTAGTCAAAATATACTTATACACGAAAAGTAAAGCTACTGTTGCGAGATTAATAAGACACTTAAGTACAAATGCTTAACATTTATATTCTGCCGTTTACAGAACAACTTAAGTTTAACACCGTTACTTATTAAGTAACTAAATTCTAAGTCCAATTTGACCAAGAAGACTCGGTACAGACGTACGTGACAATTCATAATAGCTCTATGAATTCTACAAACTTAAGCTTTCCCACGCTAAAATTTGTCAAGCGATCGACACCCTGCAAAAAATCCCTCATTCATTTTGCAATTCTCCTAAAGGAATTTGCTCCAGCCGGCACGTAATTTTCATTACCGAGTTGCAACAGTTGCACTGATCACGTACTAATCATCTAGCTTCGCCCAATTTTTCGGCTTACGAGGTAAACCCTGCATAAATTTTTAACCATTTCGTGCGATTTGAATATTTCCATCTTCCCAGAGAAAAGCACGTTTCAAATACCGGCTAAATACTCGCCTGTTGTAACTTTAATATGGCCATTTTGCCTACGAAATTCTTCCGTAAAATATTTACTATACAAATTGCTTATGGCAAAATTAAGTACAGTCTATTCGTACAACCGCGTATAATTCATTTTCACTCAAGAAAACAAATCGTAACAATATAAAGAGAACATTTCAGGGTGAATAGGTAAATTCAACTTTGTCAGACAATTCGTTTTTAGGGCATACATACTTAAAATAATTATTTGCTTTATTGTCATTTCAAAAGTATCAAACTAATTCCTAATTTAGCTATATTTTTCATTTCTGGTGGCGCGTAATTAATTTCACGAATTTTTCCAAAATTGCATTAAGGGAACAACTGCATCGCATGTTGTTACAATAAAATATAGGAAAAAATTTCTGGTGAATAACCCAAAATTTGTGTTTGTATTATGATTGGATTATGTAATCCCTATTTCTTACTTGTAACGTCGGCAACTAATTATAATGTAAATATGTTCGTCAAATGGTGGAAATATAAGTATGCATTATTTTTTTATGTATCAAAACATATAATATAGTAAAATAATTGGATTTCGTTCCTCTATGCAGCAGTTAAAAAACCTCTTTTATCTAATGCTAATATTTCGGAAACCTTTATTCCTCTCTCAAGGCAAAATAGAATAACGTTTAGAGTTGTAGAGAGAAATACAGCAAAACAAATGTAATTACTTACATTTGTGAGGTTAGTGCTTCATAATTGGCAGCAAACAACATAAATAAAGGTTAAAGGTTAAATAACAATACTGCTAATCCAATTATGTCATAGTTAATTGGTTCATCAAATACAAGCAATTAAAATTTTTCTTACATATGCATGAATAATGACTATTTTTGGATGGTAACTAAACAGCGGTGTTGTTGCCAGTCTCAACCCCGGATAAAGGAAAAAGGATATCTACAAACCAGACAAGCAACCTACTTGTAGATGTAACGTAATACTTCTCACAGAAATAATTTACTTGATATATTGCAATCGGGATAGTAGACGTGAAACAAAATAAATGAAAATGGACTACAATAGCTTACAACAAGAAATAACTACTGATTTCTGACATAAATTTTGTCTTGCAACCGCCTTCAAAAACATTACTATTAAAACCAAAAGCTGTCATTGGAATTACCGTTTCCCTTACTGATACGAGTACAAGAAGTTATATATTGGTAGGCAACACTTTCAATTCCAAGGTTTAAAAGTACTTTTACGTCCGAGGAACTAAAAGCAAGTTCCACTTGGTCGCCTATAGACGCAGACACGCGATTGACTATAGACACAACATTCACAATACAGCACAGGTGCGAAGCTCCGTTGCTGAAGGCTGCCACACAGAAGTACAATGACATCCCGCTCCAGCTCTAGATCTTCCACATGGGTGGAGAGCGGGGCACCCTGCAGTCTTTCATTTGTAACTAAATACTTAACGTGAAATTATTGTGAAACATGAATCATGCATTGGAAATTTGCACTCACGTTCACGGCTCGATTTTTAAATATTACTCACGTTCACGACAGGACCCACCGTGACCCAGCCGGGCCCTACTGTTTTCACGTTACGCGCCCATCCCTACTAACTATCCTAACGATAGAATCATACATGGTACGCTTAAGTTTGAAGATTCAATAATACATCTAATTAGTGTACATATATACAATACAACGAAAACTAGAGAAAAAACATAAACATTCTATGTAGAACTACAAACACAAATTGATAAAGTGCCAGATAAAAAAAAATGCTTGCAGCAAAAAAAGTATAACCATTAAATGAGATATATTTCATTGAATCTTTTGCAAATGAAAGCACAAAAACACTTGACAAAGACCGACTAACAAAATGCCACAAAGTAGTACACAACAGTACTATACTCGTACAACAATCGACCAACAATGGGAAACACTGGAAAAAAATATGCCGGGAGCGATTCAAGAAGCAATAGGACATAGGAAGGCAAATCTACAGCATATAACACAACATCACGGTTTACACCAGAAGTGAAAAAACAAATAGGCGTACTTAAATTTTATAGAAGATACATCTCACAGAAGGCCAATTTTTACATTCGACAAAGAAATATAGTAAATGCAAAAATAAGACGAATAAAACAAAATCATTGAGAACCATACTCAAAATAATTAGAACACGATCTTTATGGAGGCTAAATTAAGAAATAATAAAATGGAAATGAAAGACGCTATTCAAACAAATAAAATAGTAAAATACATCTAGAGTCTAGACGCATAGAGTAGACACCTCAACAATCTATATACCCAACAAGATGAGGAGAGAGTCGAAGATGTAGAATATTTAAACGAATTAAACATGAAGGAGATCATTACAAGCAGGGAAGAAGTAGTTGATGCGATAAGCACCCAGCCCAGACTCAATAACTAACGAAATGCTTAAATATGGAGATACTGGACCGATTAAATTGTATGATAGCTTAAAATTTTGCTAATTTTTAAACTTAGATCGTAGGCCGGTTTTTATTTAAAAAAAAGTACAAATCAGTAAAGTTTTAATTAAATCGTAATTAGCTAAGCGAAGTGTAGCTCAGCCACCACCGGTGCCACCTACCGTCGTGAGCGCACACCAGGCACAACACGCCAACGTACAACGAACTACCAGCAGGCCCACACTCCACTTTAGTAGCAGCCGTTAATAATTACACCGTGCCGACCAATTATAATAAGGGGGTGGGATTTAGTGAAGGCGCCGAATTCAAATGACAGCTTGCTTATAAAAAGGGCATTCCAACCAAAAATAACATATGCATTTGAGAATTTTGAAAGACATATACGTTTTTCAACATTTTCTATGCTAGTATACGGTTTTAAAAATTGAGGTTAAACAACTAGTAAATAGGTATGTATATAAATAATGAAAAATTTTACAATGTCTTAACAAAATAGTTACATGTTCAATTTATAGATGAACTGTCATTACTTGAAAGCTGTTTGACATTAGAATAGTAATTTACGTAACCAGTATAGAAAGTGGAGCTTTTCAGTACGAGTGAGATGTTTCCGGAAGAGGCCGTTAGGCCGAGTCCGGAATTTCGAGACGAGTATGGAAAAGCCACTTTCATACGAGTTTCGTACAATATTTTTTCGTACACTAGCATACAAAACGGAATACTAAATTTATCCTCGTATATAGCAAATAAGTAGAGTAATATTAATGTAATGTAATATTATATGTGTTGTAACTAAGGAAACGTACGGCAAAGTGCTACTTTGCCGTACGAATACCGAAAAATACTACTTTGCCGTACGAATACCGCAAAGTGCAACTTTCTGATTAATAAATTGTACGGCAAAGTAGCTCTTTCAATGCTAGTGTACGAAAAAATTATTTATTGATTATATGAAACCAACTTAGGCATAACTTACACTTTCCATGATGTAATTACTTGATTTTAAATAGATTTCCAATTTTTGGTTGGAATACTATACCAGTATTATAGTGGACGTCTTTTGGGTTACCTAGGTTCCAGTGCTGTTCTCATACATTTTATAAACATTTCCAATGTAGTGGTTATCTAAGTTATTCTACAAATGTTTCAAATTTCCTAAATTTCATACCTATTTTCTTAGGATAATTGACACTGGTCAGCTTTTATATTATTAGGATTTCATATTTAAATATTTTAAAATTGATAACAAGAGGTTAAAATTGGGTAAATATACAAGTTTAATTGTTAGTGTTTACAATCAAATTTAAGTTAGTATGATTGGACTGTAAAATCTAAAATTTCAGTTAAATGATAGCTTTGCCTTCCCATAAACTAGAAATAAACAAAAATTTACACTAAAATAAGTTTATCTTTTAAACTGAATCCTGACAAATTGAACATCCTCTTCTTCTTCTTGTCCATTTCCTCACGGAGGTTGGATATCATCATCGCTATACGGATTTTATTCGCAGCCGTTCGGAATAGTTAGATGCTACTGCAGCAGAACCAGTCTCTCAGATTCTTCAACCAGGACATTTTGCGGCGACCAACACCTCGCTTCCGTTTTATTTTGCCCTGTATTATCAGCTGAAGCAGAAGGTATTTGGTTTCTCGCATTACTTGGCCTAAGTACTCCAATTTTCTCTTTTTTATAGTGTATACTACTTCGCATTCTTTATTCATTTTTGCTAACACCTCTGTATTCTTGATTTTATCCGTCCAGGGTATGGGCCACATTCTTCGATAGCACCATATTTCAAATGCTTGTAGTTTGTTCAACTGGCGTTTCTTTAGGGTCTATGCCTCTACTCCACTACATGTTGTTCAATAGATTCACATTTGTGATAATCATAAAAACTTAACCAGCTAAAATGACGTAATAAAATTCTAAATAATTAGAGGGTTCCCATTAGAAACTGAAAGGTATTCCATTTTTTATTTATTTATAAGCATTAATAAATTAACATACAGTAAGCACGTGAATGCTTACATTGATAAATTTCGTAATCAATGAATTAACAATTTTTGGTATGTATAGAAGTGATAACGTAAAGTACTAATTACTTCAACGATATTTTTTTATATAGGTATGTTTTTATATTAAATGCATAATTTTTATATATCTCATATTTTGGATTAATAAGCCTTATGAGCTTTTTGATAATTTCTCCGATTTTCTTTCTAACGGAACAGAATTTAAATGTAGGTGTACACCTATACCTATATCATCTTTTTTTTAATTCGGCGCCGTCACTAAACTCCACCTCTTTTTCATAATTGGTCGGCACGGTGTAAATATTAACGGCTGCTCACTTTAATGCGGCCCCCGCAAGCGAGATGACGCTGCCGGTTGTTTGTCCCCGTTAGAATTAAGACACATCGTGTAATTAGCTAAGCGAAGCGTAGCTCGGGTGATTCACTAATCATACATAGCCACATCATGCCTCATAGGGCAACTTGTAGATAAATCTCTGGAATTTAATATACCTCTATATGTGTTTTATAGATTTGCAGAAAGCATATGACCGGATAAGATTATTTAACATAATCAGAATAATGAAAACAAATCGTGTACTACATAATATCAAGATACTTGAAAGATCGAATGAAGAAATAAATACCCAACAGAAGAAAGCAAAGTGAAAATTTATAAGACAGTAATAAGGCCGGTACTGATATGTCCAAACACGACAAAAACCGTAGCATTAGAGACAGAAGAAAATCTTAATCGTACGGAGGAGAAAATATTAGTGACAAAAGTTACACAGAGTCATTTAGCTGAAGGTAAAAGAGAGGGGGTAGACCTCCAAAAACGTAGAAAAATTGTAATAAACACTATAAGTTGGTTTTAAACAGGCTTATAGCCTACTTAAAGAAATAAGAAGAGAAAGTAGAAGAAGAAGAAGAAAAATAAATAGTCCAAATTTCCGCTTGTCACTGTTGGGCGATTTTTGAGCTGTTTAGTTACCATGCAAAAATTAGTCATTATACATAAAGATGTAGATTCTTTAATCCGTTTGTATTTGATAAATCAATTAACTATGATATAATCGAACTAATTTAAATATTATTAAAAAGAAAGAAGTCAGCCAGACTGAGTTTAGAGACATAGTAAAGTCTCTAAAAACTAAAAAGAGTCATGATATCTATGACATGAATGCCTATCTGATTAAAGGAATATTTAATGTCATTATTGATCTTTTAACCAAACTTATAAATGAATCTATACGAGAAAATGTCTTTCCTTCTCCTTTGAAAGTTGCCAAAATTATACCTATTCCAAAATGTGAAGCTGCCGATGATCCCAATAAATTTAGACCCATTTCGATTCTCCCGATACTTTAATTATAAAAATTTTTGAAACTATATTAAAAAAACAAATATGCTCATTCTTTGAAGTAAATAAAATGTTTCACCACAGTCAATTTAGTTTTAGATCTGGTAAATCCACCACAGAAGCCATTAGTCATTTTACTAACTTAATTATCCAAGGCCTGGAAGGAGGTTTTTTTACAGCATCGGTTTTCTACGATTTGCAAAAGGCATTTGATTGTGTGTCGTACGATGTCCTTCTTGGTAAAATTAACTATTATAATTTCAGTAGCAATAGCATTGAATTATTGAGGTCATACCTAGATAACAGGCTCCAATGTACAGTCGTGTGCAAATAAATCTGGGACAGTGTTTTTTTCACATGCAGATTCAGTTAAGAATTGAAGAATATCTCCATGGATTTCCTGCTATCAGAAAGAGTTACATTAAACTTTAACAGGTACTGAAACCCGTAACTCTCTCTGATAAGAGGAAATCCATGGAAATATTCTTCAAATTCTTAACTGAATCTACATGTGAAAAAAACACTGTCCCAGATTTATTTGCACACGACTGTACAACCATAAATGGTAGTTCTTCAGGTTTTGATAAGGTGCGATGCGGTGTTCCACAAGGGTCAGTATTGGACCCAGTTTTGTTTCTTATTTTTATCAATGACATAGGTAACAGCGTACCTAATGTTCCCCTAACTTTATTCGCTGATAACACAACAGTTACGTTAAATAATGCTAATCTGTTCGTTTTGCTAAGTGATTTAGATAGGGAAAGATGTAAGATGCAAGATTGGTTCCTGGCAAACAAACTGAAACTGAATGCTTCCAAAACCCATACAGTTATTTTCACAAATAGACATATGATAGATGTAGATAATACAAAGTCAGTCAAATTTATTGGGGTATATTTAGACCCCACATGATCTTGGAACGTGCATGTTGATCAGATTTCAACTAAAATTACAAGGAATATATATTTTCTGCGTAGATTATATGGTCAGGTAAATTCAGATGTGCTCTTAATGACGTATCACTCTCTTGTCGCCTCACACATGAACTATGCTTTAATTGTTTGGGGTCATTCGCCCCATTCCAAACGTATTTTCAAACTCCAGCGCAGAGCCTTACGTGTGATCACTGGGTCCGGTTATATGGATGATGTGAAAAACAAGTTTATATCTTTGAAAATACTGACGTTTCCCGCTTTATATATTTATAACTGTCTTCTTTATGTAAAGAAAAATAATGACTTATTTACTGCTCAAAATAAAATACATGATTACCCTACGAGGTTCGGCCATGCTCTGAGAGTTGATTTTATTAGGTTGACGGCCAGTCGCAATGGCATGAATTACTATGGGCCGATATTTTTCATCATCTGCCTCTGCACATAGCAAGGTTGCCGATGGGCCAATTTACAAAGACTATTAAGCAACTTCTCATTAGTAACGCTTTTTATTCTATTAGTGAGTTTTTAAAATGTGATATTAGTATTAGTGTTTTAACTTGATTTGCATTGTTTGTATTTTAAGGTATATGTAAAGACGTGTGTAAAACCCCTTGTTTTAGCACTAATAAAGATATTATTATTATTATTATTAAATATTGTTTTTTAACCTTTAATATGATGTACCAAACAAGATATGCTTGTTTATGTTGTTTGGTGCCAACTACGAAGTATTAACGTCAATATCGTAAGTAATCACATTTGTTTCGCTGTATTTCTGTACAATTCTAAACTTTATTGTAATTTGCCTGGAGAAAGGATTAAACTTTTCCGAAGTATTGGTGTTGGATAATAGTTATTTATACAACGAGTAGCTAAAGTGCCACTTTTTTGCGAGCGTGAGAACGTTTTAAAAAAATTGCCTTCGGCTCATTTTTTAAATCTCACAAGTACAAAAATAAGCTTTAGATACGAGTTGTATACATAATTTTTTCAACTACCACGTATTTAGGCTAAAAGATATGGCAACACGACAACGTTATTTCAAATTGAAATATTATGTTAGATATGCTTTCATTGTTTGAAATTGAAAACTCACCACATTTAATAAACAGTTTGACAGAAGTGTGCAATAAAGTGACAGATATGCAATATAGTAGATTATATTATAAGTGAGAGAAATGTATCATTATTTGCGAGTGAGAATTTTAAATCGCGAGTGCCCCAGCACGAGCGATACAATTTCTCACGAGCTTTCGCATTTCGCTCACGTGTGATATACTACGTTTTATCTTAGCAGTAGCAATTCTTGTGCCTAAATAGTTTGCGCCGTCAGAATATGTCGCGAAACGGACAATAGATAGTTACGATAAATACTCACTGCATTACTGACAATATTATCTAGTAGGCAGTTTTAAAAAACTAACTTTGTTTATTTTCAATAAATTTCTCACTCCTAGTATAAATAATGAAAACTCACTAGTGAGTAAAACTTCATTTTATTCACTGGAAACAGTTGTATAATGTTTGGTAATAGGTGCTACTGTAAGATAAATATTTTTTTGCATCTTTATGTATTTATTACTAGAGGACAGTTCTGTAGCCTGTTCTTATATTAGGATTTCTCAAAAAGCATTTCTCATTTTTATGTTCCCTTCGACACGGAACTATTTCAAGTAGTATTTACCTAGTAACTAAGCTTTTAATTTTTTTTATTCATTTATTATCTATAGCCCTTTTTACCTTTCGTACTGTGCAAACATAAGAAAAACGGTAAGTAGATAAATAAAGTTGGGAACTATTCCGTATTGTTCACCTCGACACCCTAGGGTACAAGAGGACGGATTATTTATTTATTTATTTATTTAATTAGCACTCAGCCAACAGCCGTTAGGCCAATTATAGGCGTCGCTGTGCAGTTATGAGGACTTCCAACCCCACTAACGACTGTCATGATGTTGTATGACCGCCGGGACCAACTTTTTTCCGTGATAGCCGTACCACGAGGCGCCGAGAGATGCAGCCGTGGAACTCCCATCCAAGTTCTGACCAGAGACAGCGTTGCCTAACTCTGCTGATCGAACGTGGACGCTTGTTCAAGCTACATCACTCGGGACCTTTATGTATGTATGTACTATTCCGTATTGCCAATAGTTCCTACAAAGATACGTGGATTAACCAAACCTTTGAAAATAGCTTCCAAGATTCCAGTAACTGTCTTATTTGGAATTATTGAAATGCATTGTCCCTTAGAAAGTGGATGGTTTGTTTTAATAGTATATTATGTTATTAGGAGCAAAAGTTATATTTTATGTGGCGAGGCTGGACGGGTTATCTGCCGACCTTGC
This sequence comes from Agriotes lineatus, assembly GCA_940337035.1. NCBI lineage: Eukaryota > Metazoa > Arthropoda > Insecta > Coleoptera > Elateridae > Agriotes > Agriotes lineatus. The sequence goes on along the minus strand of OW679198.1, from coordinate 35,373,417 downwards.
GAGCCACATAAAGATACTTTTGCTCCGAATAACATATAGTATTTTTTCTTCAAACGTTTTTATAACAAATTATTTACAACTTTGTGAACAAAATTCGAAGAAAATTACTTGATCTCGTCAGCGGCAGATAAAGTTGTCAGCGGCAGATAATAACTTTATCTGCCGCTGACGAGCGGTAGATAAAGTCGTCAGCGGCAGATAATAATTTTATCTGCCGCTTGTCAGCGGCAGCTAATATTATCTGCCGCTTGGCAATAAAGTGACAGTTTAGCATCATCAATGCAGCAGTATAATGCCATATTTTACTGCCGTTTGAAGAAAAACAGTTTTGTTAATTCCATGTGATCACAAGTTAGAATCGTGCACGATGGAAGGAGAAATTTGATACATTGAAGTTGTTCTACTTTCAAGCGGCGGAATACAGTGGCGGTTTTACCACCGACGGAATCGTATTATTTTCCCATTGCCGCAACATAAAAATCAAGTTGATCAACACGTTGAAACTGCAAAACATTTAAATTTAACACTGCAGTGGTCGCGCCAAGTCTCTTAGACCCAAAAATTAAGAAGATGTTTATTTACTATTACTAAGATTTTCAGTTATATTTCAGTTACTGCTAACATTAAAAAAATATTCTATTTATTGTTTTCTATTTTTTAAAGGTTTTTGTAGATCATGCTAATTTCATAATAATAAACATAGCCTTTGATGAATTTCAAGATTTTAATCTTCTATATACATTTATGGACACAACAATGTTTTTAAAACTAAGAGGTAGAACAAAACAATTCATTTTCGTCATTTTGGTTCAAGGATGCACAACCAGTGCACAAAAACCCTGCATGCGAAAAAAATTTTTTTTTGAGATTTTGTTTCTACTTTTTTGGAAAAAGGCAATGTTTTTTAATTGTGGGGTTATTAGGGTCATCTACTGGATGGTCTGAAGAGGTTCCAGCTACTTCTCCTATACTTGGATTTCCGGTGGAGAACTTTTGAGTGGTGATCGCCAATGTAATTGGTCATTTGTTAGAAACAAAGCTAATTCTTGTATATATTGACGTCTTGGTATACTAATGTCGATGTTGTTTGCAACATAAATTATTTGTGAGTTTATTGCAGCTACATTCAATGTAAAAACAATCAAGAAGACAAAAAAAAATCACAAACGTAAATGGTCGCGCCAAGTCTCACAGACTTTTTTCCAAATAACTCACGAACACTAACAACTGTGTTTATGCTGATTATCGAGAAGCAACTAAGTCTAAAAATTTTAAGGTGCCTAGACGCACTACCCTCTTGCACCACCTTTAACAAATTCCCACTCAATAACGTATTCATCGGGTCTGTGAGACTTGGCGCGACCACTGCAAGATTAAGAGTTTAAAACACGCTGCATCCCAGCAAATTTTATTAAGTGCAACTTCATTTAAACCAGGATCTAAACTTTCTGAATGCAATAATTAAGATTTGCGTGGCGCCTTTGTGTTAATTGATCAAGAACTATAGGGTGTATCTGAGTATGACTGACGTCTGATGAAAAATGTTTGTTTGTTTGTTATGGACAAAGTCTAGGTTCAAACATAACATTGTTGTCAGAAGTAGAATAGCCAAACTTTCTTAGTGTATTTGGACAAGTATTTGTGATGGGCAGATATTTGTAAGAACATTTAAAAAACTAAAGAGAAAGTTTCGGAAGATTTAAAGATTCTAATCTGACATTTAATCCGAAGAAATGTGTCTTCTTTCAGAAGATGGTGTTTTGAATTTGAAGGAGATGTAAGCAGGCTAGTTCAGTTAACTTATCCTGATGCACATGACGTCTTCAAAGAAAAATTAGCTGCTCAAGCATTCATTGATGGGACTAGAAACATAGAAATTCTGAAAGCTATAAGACTAGCTAGTTTCCCGTATAGTAGTAAGGCACTAACTCGATCCTTCGAAGAAGAAGCTGTTAACAATACTGTAAAGTCAAAAGTAAGAAGTGTCACTCTACAAGACGTCGCTCTCTACTGTAAGAGCTATAAATCAGGAAAGGAGAATTATTCAGTGTATGGGGGAAAAGACTGGCTAATGGTAATCTGGTCTCCAAAATTATTTTTATGACGGAATAAAAAACCAATTAAGTAATTTAGTGTTTCTTTTTTTCTGGGATATCGCGGTATATACCTATGTTTATTATAATCCAAAAATGTCTACCTTTATGCATTGGATTATGTTAAAATGTTTTTACAATAAATGAAAATTGTGCTGTTACTTCTTACCTTAACGACAATCTGATACTAAGATAACAGTAAGTACATCACTATATTAGAAAAAGATGGACAGTTGATAAACGTTTTCTAGGAACCAGAAAGAAAAAGCAACTTATAAGTTTCTGTCATGATGTGGTTTGCCTCTGTATCAATGACTTCCATTACATCATCCTAAACATGTACAAAGAAATTGTAGGTGATAACAAAAATTTAAAGTGTTTGTCCATATTTATTGTCAGTCTAAATATGTGCAGATTTAATCTTTCTTGTCCACTATTTTTTGGAACGTATTGATTTTTGAAATACCAATTAAAAATTAATATCACCAACAAAAGTTCTGTTATTAACTGCGGTTTTTAAAGCAAATGAGGACCCAATGGGCCATTTAGTTCACTAATCTATTTTTGTATTTCAAACAAAACGAAGCATTTACTTTTAAAAATAACAACACTACAAGATAAGTATCACTTTAACATATTATGTTAATTGTCAGGCCATAATCCCTCTGCAGGTAGAAAGTTTTACGGCCGCTTGTTATATGAGTTGCCTACCCGACAAGGACGTTGGCGTAGAATAGTTAAATAAAATAAGTGAAAATAAAAAAAAGATTGTGAGGCTAACAAAGACATACAGTATTTCTCTTTTTGTTTAATAATAAATATAGAATTTGACTGGCATGTACAAATTTTTAAAGACTTTAGGTTTTAAAATATTTGTCATGAAATAATATTACGAAAATCGTAATAATTAATTATGTGTGTCCTTCAGATCGAATAACTACATAAAGGTCAAATCTGATTGATTTTAAGGGTCCTTTAGTGCAGACAGGCCTACTTTACATTTATTGATGGTCAAGAAAGTAGAAAAAAGTATTGTCTGTTTTGTAATAATTTAGCACTGTACCTATAATTGGTTGCGAACATTACTCCTTAAAAGTTTTAAGGAACAATAAATGGCAATAGACTAAAATGATAATTGATACAGGAGCATATGTGTCTTTGATTAGGAATGGGTTACCTTCACCAGCTGCAGTTTCAGATAAACCAAAAATTAGTTTAGGGTTAGACAAACTTTGATTGCGTCATAACGTATATGTAGCTGACATAAAAGATAGATTTATTGCAAGAATGAAGCTAATTAGAAAACATAGACTAACTCCTGAAAATCAGAAACAGACTCTTTTTGACCGTGGCCGTGTTGGTGCCCAGGTTCTAGTGACTTTATTTTGCATAATGGACTTAATTCCGTCAGCATTATCAGTAAAGTCAGATGACATTTTTCAAATGGTACCATTCGATTTCCGATTCCCAAACGCGCTATTGCTTCTAAAGCTACCTCGACTTCCACCGCTGCTAGAAGGTCTAAGAGTCTGACTTCAAGCCTCTCCAATATTCCGAAAAGGTTTACGCCTCAATGTGAACCCATGCTTAAGTGGAGATGTGGGATAACCAAACTTGCCTAGTGTATTTGGACTATGTTTTGGTAATGGTTAGAGATTTTGAAGAACATCTGAAAAACTTACTGGAAGTTTCTGAGAGATTTAGAAATTATAACCGAGTACTTAAGGAATGCTACTTCTTTCAGAAAATACTCGATTTTCTTGGGCACAGTCTTAAACTAAAAGAATTCATGCACAAGAAAAGAAAACATCTGCCGTTAAAGACTGGCCAACGCCAAATAACAAAGATAAAGTTAGAAGCTTTCTTGGATTATATACGTACATACTTTAAAAAGTTTGTAAGAAACTTTGCATTTATAGCTGCTCCATTACATAAGCTCATTGAAGGGAAAAGATAATTCTACTGGACTCAAGCTTTATGTGTCAGTCCCATTCTTACCTATTCACATTAAAGTGGAAAGTTCATTCTACACACAGATGCGAGTCTCCCTGGATTGATAACAATACTTTCCCAAGTACAAAATGGGAAAAAAGATCATAGAATACTACAAAAAAGTTTTTACAAAACCAGAAAGAAATTATTGTGTCACAAGATGAAAGACTATGACCATCGTTCGATCAATAAATCATTTTTACCAATACTTATATGGGCAAGTATATCTTGTTAGAACTGAGCATGATACATTGAAATGGTTGCTGGTAATGAAAAATCCCAAATGACCCTACACGATAGTCAAGACAATCAACAATGTTGTATATCGTATTCAGTGCACACAAATGATTAAATTGTTTGTTAATTATTTTATCTTCATCCGTGTTGTTATAGCGTCTTAACCAAATTAATTTTAGTATCGTTAAGAGCTTCATTACCGCACTGAGTGCGGTAATGGATATTACCGCACTCAGTGCGGTAATGGACAGATATTACCGCACTCAGTGCGGTAATGAATATTACCGCACTCTTTTTATACAGTGAACCAGAGTTTATTGATGAAGATAAAATATTGAACAATACACGTTTGCTTATGGCACACAACGAAACTCGTTTGATTGCCGCAAAACTCGGCTCACCGCCTCGTTTTGGCAATCAAACTCGTTTCGTTAAGATGCTCATAATCAAACTTGTATCGTTAATATCTATTACATTACTTAGTTTGTTTATTTCAGAAATAGTCATCTATTATACAACTGGACGATCGAAAATAATCGATTATACCAGACGTATTGCCTGAAATACTACGAGACGCCTTGCAATTTGCCTTCAAAATTCCTAGTACAAAAAGTCCTTTACGTTAGATTAGATATACAGGTCGTTTTAATTTCCAGATAGAAAAAAATGTTTAGGATGAGCCGTAGGCCAATTCTTGAATCCTTAGAGTCCAATAAAGACACTTTCAATGCGAGCTATGTAGAATATTTTTTCCAATACCTCCGTGCAAAGTTGTATTTTATCTACGAAAATATTCATGATAAAGTCACATTTTAACGATGAGTGTGGATAAAATGCTACTTTATTCCAAGGTGAATAAAATAGTCCATAATCCACAGCAACTAACAAAATAAATACGTGCTACCATAGTGACTAATACAAAAACAGGTAACATGATATTTATTTGAAATTAGTTATTCAATTTCAAAACTTCTTTATCTAAATAAATGTAGGTATTGGAAAAAAATTTATATGCCAACGTGGCACCCGGAAATTATCTCACTCAGCTTTTCCGTGTGAGCTAACGTTGTCCCCTTATGGACAAAATGCCTCTTTATTCGCTTGTGCCATACTGAACTATTCTTAATTCGCCAGAAGAGTTTACTAACTGATACAATAGTAAGGTAATTTAATCTTCCGGTAGTGGTATCCGGTGTCACAAATCGGATGTTCCTAATTTTGCCAATAACTCTGAAATTTGTCGGAAGGTAGAGTTGCACGGTTATGTAGCTTGAGATATATGCTAAAAAACTTTTGTGTATCTGCTTATTATAATACTTATAATACTAGTACAGTAAAGTAATTCTTTACGGTATTAATATTATTGTAAGATTTAACAAAAATATATTTTAAGTAAGTTAGATCGCAATGCACCCGAATTTAAAGCTCCACGAGCATACAGTGGCAGAGGTATGAGTAATGAGTAACTAAAGATAACAATCAGAAATAGTACTCATTACCTCCTGCTGGTGGAGCTTCAAATTATCAAGAACAGAAGTATTTTATTGAAGTATCTTACGCACCGAAATTAGTTCAAATATCCTTTTTAGCTTGAAATTGAAAAAAAATTATCTAGAAATTTCAATGAACTGTATATCGAAAATCGAATAGGAGACATTTGCGGACATAAATATGTTGTTCAAACCTTTTTGCTTTAAAAAAACTTTGAGGGTTGATAGTACTCATTAAAGTATAAAAGTTCTATAAACAAAGGTTCGGTAATGCGCTTTAAGGGAGCTACAGCCCAGAGAAGGATAATAAAAAGTACGGATTTTATTTAATTAAAATGATACAGTTAAAGCAAATTTGGTGTACTTTGGTATATTTTTACAGTTAATGTTTTAGTCAATTTTGGTTAGATATTTTGAAAGAGTAAACTTTTTTACATACAAAAGGTAAAAAGTTAGAAAAACGTGGCCAGAAGGGCCAAGTTTTTCTATTTTTCAGTCCTGTTACAATAAAGCACTTAACGATCGAGTATCGTATAACAGTTTTTGCTCTATCAACTTCTAACAATAAAAGTACCGAAGTAAAGGGCCTGTTCGTTGTTTCTATAGTAATTAAAGACAAAATAATTTTTTATAACAGTTCAACTACCGTTATATTAAAAACGGGCCATGTTATATTGTTGTTGCCATAGCAACTAACAAGGATACGGGAAGGTCGGTATCGCAAAATAGTATATTACGTTACAAGATCGGTAAGTGCCCTAGAAGAGGCCGAAAAAAGTTAGGAAAACGAGGCCCGAAGGGCCAAGTTTTTATTTTTTTAGGCCTGTTCCAATAATGCACTTAACGATCGAGTGTCATATAATATTTTTTGCGCTATCAACTAATAAAAAGAAAAATACCGTTGAATGTTACAAATGTTTGCTTAAATAAAGTGAGTGATTGTTGTTTCTATTGTATTTAAATGCAAAATAATTTTCCATGACAGTCCTAGTACGATTGTAGTCATAATGGGCTTGTTATATTGTTGTTGTCATACCAACCAACAGGAATACGGCAAGCTGGCCTTTTCGGCACAGATAGCGAACCCAAAACAAGTAAAAATAGGTTGGTAGCTCAAAAAAGTGTTTAACGGCCTGCTTAGTGTGTTGTTTGCCAGTTTGACAAGCAGTGACATCGTAGATCATCAAAATTTCTACAAATTATAAATCTGGTTTTAATTGTGAATATTTCAGTCGAACATAAATGTTTCATGCACGTCGCGCATAACTAGCGTTTATGGCCCTTGTGGTGTTAGAGCCCACGGCGACGTCTTGGACTCTAATACGTGGAATACGTAATGCAATACGTGGTAACAAAAATATGTGCTTTTAAAGTTATCCCACTCATTGACTACAAGCTATATACTTTAATCAGTGCCAGTCAAGCTACATGGAAAACTACTTGGGTGTACCCTAAGGCTCTGTCTTGGGTCCATTATTGTTTATTTTGTATATAAACGATTTGGAATTTAATCTAAAACATTGTACCATAAATCTGTTTGCAGATGATACATTAGTGACAGTTACTGACGAAGATGTCAGAAATGCTATTAATAAAATGACTATAGATTTAAAAATTATATCTAAGGGCTTAAAAGGTAATAAACTAAAACTGAATATCGCAAAAACGAAAGCAATAATTTTATCAGGTTTCTAATGTAGAATCGGTTAATAAAATTAAAATTGAAAACTTAAAATATAAAACGTATCTCAAGTTAAATATTTAGGAGTTATAATAGATGATAGATTAAACTTCAAACCACACGTAGATGATGTAATTGAAAATGTAGTTAAGAAAATAGGCTTATTCAGTACAATTTCTAACAAGCTTAGTATACAGTCTAAAATTATGAACTACAAAACAATAATCGCACCGCATTTCCGATACTGTTCTAGTATATTATTTTTATGTCAAGAACGAAAATTGGCTAGAATACAAAAACAGCAGAACCGATCTATGAATATTATATTACCCTGTTCGAAATATAGAAGAATTCCTGCGATGCTAGATTGTTTACAATGGTTAACTATGAAGCAACAAATTTATTTCAATTCTTTGTTTTTAAAACAGTCAATACCCTGTTACCAGAATATATGACCCCAAACTTAGTTTATGGTTGTGATATTCATAATAATTATAGTACTAGAAATAGGCAGAATGTTAGATTAGCTAAACTTAAAAAAGCAGTTCCCAAAATTGTTTCTTTTATAAAGGCTTCAAAATTTATAATAACCTTCCACTTGAAGTTAACGGAACTAAAAATATCTATGAGTTTAAAAAAAACTAAGCCATTATGTTAAGAAAAATTATTAGTTAAGTAATTGCTATTTACTATACAAGTGGGATAAGAGCATCATTAATATACGTGTGTGTAAGTTACAAACGAGTGCATGGCACGAGTTATGTAAGCACACAAGTATATTAATGATTTATTATCACACATGTATTGTACAACATTTTATCTACAACTGTCTAAAATTGAGAAAAGATTATTATTAGTATTATATTATCTAACTTTTACGACGCCGGTGCCGGCCACAAACGCCTTCTTACGCCCTTGCTACATAATTAATTATTATAATTACAGTTATGTGCCACACTACCATAAAATAAAAGAGAAGTTTACCTAGGTAGTGTAGATAGGTATTTAAAAGTTCATTGTTACTTAAGCATTTTCATGGCAAATTGTTGGGAAATATACAAATATAGATAAAACATTCACAATTAAAAGTTGGTGAGATGGTCTTCAAACGAAACGTCGGATTAAAAATCCAGTATCTCCATGTTGAAGAAGAGAACAAGTTTCAACAAAAATGTGTCGTTAATTTTTAAGTATTTCTAAAAAAAACTTTAGAAAAAATGTAAATAGATTTTCTAAAATTTTGCTGAAAAATATCAGAGCCGAATAAAACATTTAAATTTTCACTGTTCAATGTTGGATTACATCACATATATTTATGCAACTTTATCCCAATCTAACCAATATCGTATCTCAGATAATTTTCGCCATTCCTATGGTAATAATTGAATTTGAATAACATCGTTTGGATACAAACAATATATTGGTCAGTATAAACGATTTGTACTGCTAAAAATAAAGTAGCTTAGCGTCCTGTAATTGATTTATTTATAATTTTTTACTCTTTTGAGTACAAACAATATCTTGTTTGGTACAAACAGATACAAACGAAGTACAAACGTTTTGTACTAGTAAAAATATAAAATTTGGAATGGGGGGGGGATGCTTGCTTGAAGTTAGTTCCCTCCAGTTGAGTTAATTTAATTATAATTATTTACTCTTTCAGGTATAAACGATATCTTGTTTGGTAAAAATTAGTACAAATGAAGTACAAACGATCTGTAACAGTAATGGTGAAAATTCTAAATGTGCTAGCGTGAAGTTAGCGCCCCGCAAAGTAATTTATGTATAATTTTTCCCTTTTTGGGTATACGCAGATATAAATGAAGTACAAACGATGTGTATTGGTAAAAATAGAAAATTTCGAATTTAAGGTGCTAACGTTACGGACGTAAAAAAGGTTGTTTTTGCAGATATCTGTGCTGACATAAACCTGCTCAAAAGTTATTAACAATCGTATTTTTTATGGAAAAAAAATGATAGTATTCGGCTAGTAGATAGTAACAGGATAATTAAAAACAGATAAGCAAGCTATTCAATGTGTAAATTCCCAATTCAATCGTGTGTTTACTTTTTCACAAATTTAAAAAAAAGTGCTGAATATCAACCAAACTTACAAAGTAAGTGGTTACTATGATCGCTGTGTCTGTGTGTCTGTCGCACGGTTCCCGTTAAAGCAGAATACAACTGATGGTGGATTCCTATGTATTTTTGTCCCCTGAATCCGAATCCACCACTGGCTTTTCGAACTCAACCCGTTTTCGAAATATTCGACTTTAATGTTCGAATTTTCACATTTTAGGCAATTTTATGTAGTTTTCTCTCCTGATTCCAAATATGTCACTCATTTCACGATATCTTGAATAGTTTTCGAGATATTTGATTTTTTAAAAATCCGAGTTTTCTTTATTTTGTTAATTTTTAAATATAACTTAACATTGCTTATGAGTGAACCTTTTTTATCTTATAAATCAAGAATTTAAGGAAAATTATTGATAAGACCATTTGTCCTATTTTGTCTTATTCTGATGTAAAATATAACCAAACATTAATAAATTGTGAAAAAATCGAGCAGTGGAGGTGGTTGAGGTGTACGAACCTCAGATTCTCGGCCAAAAAGTCTAGGTTCAAGCCCCATTAACTCTAAGGGTCTAATGATTTTATGTCGACTTCACTGCGATTTCCAAATTCAGCTTTCGCAACCGTGAGATAGCAGTGCCCAAACCATAGGCGTAGCTTGCGAGCGGAAAGGGGGTGGGGCAGTGTCCGCTCAAAATTTTGCCTTTTGTGCAACCCCAGCATTTTTTTACAATATAGGTTTCACATTTTGTGGAAATCAATTTTGACAGTTTGTGTTTTTGACTGATGCCCTAACTTACGAGATCGCTGCAGTGAGGATGTTAACAACAAAGCTAACAAACAAGAAAAATTAAAACAAATATTTCAAAAATGGGATCCCTAATTGAAAAATGACTAATTATGATGTTCCTAGCAGTATTTAAAACAGAGTATACAAAAAAATTTCAAGGAAAAGGGCAGGAGCGTACATTTTCATATTGTTTAAGTAAGTTATGTTTATTATTTGATTCATTGAATTTGATCTGAAATGTTAGTATGCCAAGTCTCAAATGAATATCTGTTCTAGTTTTTAACGAATATTAGAAAAAAATCAAACATATATATTTAGCAGTCTGTATTTTCTCTTATTTTTGAACATTAATTAACCAGTTTGTTAGTAATAGCCTTCAAATTTGGTTAATTTCTTCAAATACTAACCTCACTGCAGTAATGGTCATATTGCTGACCCCAAAAGCGTTGATATTCCGGAAGGTCGCTCGATATCCATCCGGACCGTTACCAAGGGCGATACCAATCTCATCAATAATAATTGGTTCCGGTCGAGAGAGTCCTAGTTCAGGCACACCGCGGTTCATATGTGCGATCAGGTTGTTAGCAGATTTTTGCAAACAGGCGTTCACCTGAGGATCATCTCTCCGGCATTGCTTCAAATAATAGAATTCTGCGAAATTAAAATAATTAACACCTTTATTCCAACTGCAAACAAAATTAGTCGTTTGATAAAAACCCATTCAAGCTTGGTCCCTATATATTTCCACACGAACCACTGCATAACTGTATATGAAATTTTAATTAATTGTTCGTGGATGCAGAAGCACCAAGCACCAATTTTAGGCATGCATTCAACCGGCTCTACCAATTAAGCGTTCCCGACGTGCTAGCTATAAACACAACCACTCCGTAACCGTGTTAAAGTACAGTTGGGTAGAATATCGGTCAACGTTATTATCAATTTACAGGTTCTGATTTACTAGTTCGAACATTTTTACTACATTCAACTTTTAAGTTTTTTCATGGAAAACTAAAAAAATATTTTCCCTAAATTTACATATATAATTTTGGTCATGCAGTAATTGAAAAGTGGACATGCACGAGAAAGCGATAATTATCACAGTAGCTGGAATTTCCAACCACTTTCTTTATGGTAAAAGATTGATCCGCAATTTTCTTCCAACTTACGGTCTTGCCCTGCGGCGACGTTTAAAATTCCAGAGAGCACCGCCAGAAACAGAACTCGGTACATTTCTTGTGTTCACTTGGAATTGCGCTTAGATAACCGGTCCTCCACTTCTGAAGACCAACTAACTATAGTCGACTGACCTTTTACGTACTTGGCCATGACTTTGACATTCTGGAGGGGGTTCTTAAGTGCAGAAGAATCCCCAACCTGTTCTTAAGAAGAACATTACTTGCGTGATCATTTCTCCATGCCTAAGCCTCATTCAAGAGGCTCGGCCCAACTTTCACGATGCATTATATTCTATTTCTTTTAACAATGTTCCAGAATTTGAAAAGTTCTTCCCCTAGCAGTTAGAATTGACAAAATTAATGATTTTTAGAGTACCTACTATCAAAAATAAATTCTACAAAGGGTGTAACAATTTTAAACAAATTTATGAAAACAAGAGATTTACAATAAGGCACACTGATTTATTACAATATAATCTCAGCGTTTGAATTACTTTAAATTTACAATGCCATCGGCTAATGAACCTACTTGATATTCTATAATGATGAAGAATGTGCAAGACGCAAGAACATCCCAAATAATTTCATATGAAAAGCACGTAGGTAAATACTTCTTATAGGCACGTATTCGCACACCAAAAATCTTGGGAGTGCCTACATGCAACGATTAAATTATTTAAAACTATTTTAAGCAATCTCTTTTCTTAACTGTTGGTAGTTCATACAAAAATTGCAGGAAAAATTATGTTAAGATTCGTAGATTCCTCATACCGCTAGAATGGTAACACTTATGTACTCATGGCTATTTATTTATTCTTAAACGGTACATTTTACTTGATGTAATTAAATTTTAAAATATTAGACCAGAAAAGTCTTAATTTTTGCTCTTAAATTACTTTCGTCATTCTTTTTCGCATGATTTGTTAGGTTACTGGTAGGTAATATTAATAACATCACCATAATCGCAATAATTTACATTATACACTGTTCTGGCTCCACGTTGCGGCCATTTATGTTAGAATTGACTATGTTATAGTGGTCTTTATGTATGTAAATGGTTTTATGTTATAACAATAATTATTATACTTTTGCTATTACATCTGACTTTTACTATACTTTAGTTCATTTTCAATCAATTCTCTTTTAAAATTGAATTTAAATAACTCATTTGCCCTTTTATAAATTATGGGTGTATCACTTATAATACCATGAGTAGTCAAAGTTATGTCGAATATTTTTGCTGTGGTATCACGAATGTCCATTGCGCTTAGGTTCGATTAGGACGAGTGCGTTAGCACGAGTCCTAATTTTAAGCGCAATGGACATGAGTAGTGATACCACCGCAAAAATATTCTACTTAACTTTGACTAAGAATGGTATTCGAGAAACTATTCAATGAACCAAACTACTTTTTCAAATTAGTTTTCAGTAAATCTAGCAACAAACTACGCAATTTCTATAGTAACAAAACACTAATATCGACTTTTTCTAATAAAAATCACATTTGTTTAAAATAGTCACTTGAATACCTTCTATGAAGATATATCCACTGATATTTTTTTGATTGGTCAAGAAACGTCAAAATTCTGGATTTTCATTGGTCACTTTTTGACACACGACAGGTGAATTGAATAGTCAATATTATTAAATCTCCAGCTCCGGTAGAAAAACATTTTACTATTGACTGAAAACTCGGTCAGATTCACTCATAATCAAGACTGCTTTTATTCCTGAAAATTCATTCTCTTATTTCATGACAACTTGTACGTCTGTCACCTGTCACTTCAAATTATGCAAGTGCAAAATCAATTACAAATACTTCCTCGTTACATTACTTGTCAGTCAACAAATATAAAATAGTAAGTACTCCCCTCTTTAAAATTACCTCATTTCGCTCTTTCTATATTTTACTTTCAATTTTTACATAAATACCTGCAGTCTGTCACCTGCCCATGGACCTCGATAATCTCCTTTACCAAGCCAAATGCATCCAGTAGTCTCACAGAGATCTCCCAACGTCCAAACAAATCCCAGTACAAACTCAACCAAACACCAGGATCCGCAAAGACTTCCCAACCAAACATGACAAGAGACCTACCACCTTTCTCCAAGAGAACCGCAAAAAAACGATCAGCAACAAACGCCTTCCACGTCTTCCTACCAAAATTCTCAAGCCACCGACAACCTAGTATCACGAAACTCGGCTAGATGCAGGTTACAAGATGAAAACCTTCTATCCACACCATAAAACGCTTACTCTGCTAACAATCTCTATGTAAACCACTTCCAGTAAAAACCATTTTCTGTTATTCGATTAATATGATATAATGTAATTGATTGACAATAAACTCAGTACGACATCCAATTCCAGAAACTGCTTTTGTAGCTTATAACTGTATTATTTAGGGCATTCTCACCACATCCATTTTCTTCCTCCTTACCATATTCACATGTTTACATCTTTTAAAGTTTACTTTAATTTTTTTTCTCGCAAATTTTGTGTTTTATTAACAACCCTTTACATTCCAAAAAACAGATTAAACTTTGTATAAAGAGTTAATTTTATAAATTTTGCCGCCTATAAAGGTATTACATGTTGTTTGTACCAAATTATTTTATAGTCCAGCACTTTATATAAACTTCATCATATTTATCTAACACTCACTATGTTGAATGATATTTCTCGCATAGGTATTTGTCATTAATCCTCCACTTCATTTCAGATAATAATTAAATTATGTTAGAATCTTACTGTTTCTTATCGTATACCATCATTCAATTAAATTTTAAATTTTATTTTATTTTTTACCAAATACATTTTAATAATTTCGATATCCTTCTACTACTTAAATTCATCTTTCTAATTTAATACTGTATTCTTTTAACCTTTTTAATCTGATATTAAACCCTTATACTAAAAACCATTACAATACTTTACATGCTTTGCAGGCCATATGGTTTCCAATGGTAATTTCTTTATATGAAAATATTTATATATATATCCGCTTATAGCGTCCTTCTACGCCCTACGGTTCTCAATTGCCATCCTCTCTGATCCATCCAGTCTCCTGCTACCAAATTTCTAGCAGACATCGCTTTCTGAATACCGCTCAGCCAAGTTGTTTTTGGTCGTCCTCTTTTTCGGCGTTCTAGAGGGGTCCACTGGAATATTTGTTTAGGGATTCTTTCGTCACCCATTCTTTGTACATGGCCATACCAAACTAGTTGTTTTTGTTGTATGTCCTCAATGATTGTTGTTTCGATGCCCATAAAGTCTCTTATTCTTTCATTTCGAACTCTCTCCAAACGAGATACACCCGCGGATCTTCGCCAGAAGTCCATTTCAATGGCCCGTAGCTTTCTTTCTAAGCTTGAATTTATATGCCATACTTCGCATCCGTATAGTGTCACGCTTCTGAAGATGGAGTTATAAATTTGTTTTTTTCTATTTTTTGGGATGCGCCTGTTCCACAAGATTGAATTTAATGCACCGATTACTTGCCTCCCTTTTATCATTCTGCCTTCAATTTCTCTTTCTGTTCTTCCCGAGCAACTTATTTTGGTTCCTAGATAGGTATATTCCTGACATGCGTTTATTTTAGTTCCGTCGTCGAGTATTAGGTCTTCAAAAGGTCCACCTACGCACAGATAGTTAGTTTTATTGTAATTTACGCTCAATCCCCACTTATTGTATTCTTCAATTAGTTTCCTGCTCATGTATTCTAGATCGTATTTGTCTTGAGCTATCACGACCTGATCATCAGCAAAATGTAGGGTGTATAAAGATGTTTCATTTGTTATTGGAACTCCCATACCTTGGCATTTATTTCTCC
The DNA here is from genome assembly GCA_940337035.1 of Agriotes lineatus. Lineage (NCBI taxonomy): Eukaryota > Metazoa > Arthropoda > Insecta > Coleoptera > Elateridae > Agriotes > Agriotes lineatus. The sequence continues at coordinate 35,358,047 of OW679198.1, read as the reverse complement.
ATATTTGAAGGGCATGGTTGAGGTAAATTTTAAATAAGGTAGGCGAAAGTGGACAGCCTTGCCGGAGACCTTTGGTCACTTCAAATGCTTCTGATAACTGCTTTCCGATCTTCACCTTTGATTGTGAGTTTTTGTAAAGTTGTTTTATGGCCTTTATTACTGTGGTGTTTATAGCTGTTCTTTCTAGCGTTTGCCATAGTTTACTGATTGGTACACTGTCGTATGCTTTGGTTAAATCGACGAATAGCAGGTGGGTTTCCCTATCTGTAGCTAGCTTCCTTTCAATTAATTGTGTTAGGCAAAATAAATTATCTACGCACGACCGTCCTGCTCTAAAACCGGTCTGCTGTTCTATCTCAGTGGGTCCGTATTCTTGTTCTACAAAGTGTTTTAACGTTTTGCTATAGATTCGACTTAATGTGCTTGTAACCGTTATGCATCTGTAGTTTCCACACTTATTTCTTTGGCCCTTTTTGTAGATCGGTGTTATCCATCCCATCTTCCAAACGTCAGGAACATGTTCTCCGTTTGCATAGCTTTCGAACAGTTCTGTCAGTCTTAGTATTAATTTTTCAGAACCGTATTTAATTAATTCGACCGGTATATCTTCTGGGCCGCATGCTTTTTTATTTTTCATAGAAAATACTGCTTTCTGTACAATTTCTTTTGTAATAATTACCAGTTGTCCTTCTACTCGATAGGTGGTTGGAGAGCGTGACATATATTCTTGTCTTTGTTCTGTAAGCTCGTTCCTATAGTGCACCGCCCAGTCTTTCATGCTAATTAAGGGCAGATTGACCTTTTGTACGTCATTCGTCTTTACACTCTTTATGAATTGCCATGCTTCAGATGATCTCGTTCCTCCCATGTACATATCTATCTCTAAACATTTATTTTCCCAGCTTTGGTTTTTTTCTTCTAAAATCATGCGTTTGAACTTTACTAGCTCCCGCTTATACTGTGTCCTGTCCTCTTGTGCTTTTGACGTGATCCATTTTTCGTAGAGTTTTTGTTTAAGTTTTTTTTGTTTTTCAAGTTCGTCGTTCCAAAATAATATATTTCTTCTTTTCGTTTTATTAGTGTCTTCTTTTCCAAGTGCTTCTTGGGCTGCTTCTCTAATGGCTTGAAGTATGTGCTCGTAGAGATCTTTAGTTACGTTAGGTTTTAGAGTGTTGTCCAATTTTTTATCCAATCTTGTTCTATATAGTCCTCGTACGCTTTCATCTTGTAGTAGGTCTATTCTGTATTTAATCCCGTTTATTTGGTCTGTTATGGGTTCTGGAGTCATTTTTGTCTGTGTAGCATATTTAGTTGGAAATTCTATTTTTGCGTTTATTAGATGGTGGTCCGAGCCGCATAATAAAAATATTTGCTTCTCTAATTATTTTATGCATTACGTACACAAATAGTTTCAGGGGACTCTTCTCATTAAAGACTCGGTTACTTCTTCGCTTCGTCTTTAAAAACGATTCGTCCCCTAAAACTCAATTTTGCGTACTTGATATATACTATACTATCAAATTACTTAAATGTCCTAATTGAGAGTACTTCACATTATTTTAATTAAATAAGATGTGCACAATTTCAGATTACCCTGGAACGGGCACTTGACCCGCTATGACTCAGCTCACAATAATAATAATCAATGACCTTCAAATGTACAGCCAAGTTGTATAATGATATATATATTATCATGTAGTAAATTGAACTTTGAATAAGGTAGTTTAGGCGCCAGCCGTGAAATTTCTAGGAGCGACGGTGGGACAAATGTGCAATTATTGTGAGTTTGGCCGAAAGCTATCGAAAGAGGGAAATATGGTACACAAGCGGCCTAAACGCAGAAAGATCAAGCGGTTCCTTCTTATCCCTAAAAACTGAAGCACCGCCCTAATCATAACTGTGTTTTAGTATAAGGATCTCATCATAGTTGCAGCTTCAGAAGCTACAGAACACTTGGGTAGCTAAAATCATCGCCAGCGGCCTCTGCAAACGTCCCGAGAGAAGATTTCGGTTTCCAGCTACGCGAGAAGGCTGGTTACAACGTGGGCACACGTGCAATAAGTACCTAAATGCACTTACAAAGGTTTGTATTTTTGTTTCTACCTAAAACCGCGTACTTCGTAAGATTGTGCAACATCCGTGTCATCACATCTCAACATAAGCCTCGATTTATTGCTTGAATATTGTATTACATATTCAATTCGGCCCAAGAACGCTAGCCAGGTGCGGTCTCAAAACAAGAGTGGTGTCAGCGTGGTTTGATATTTGATGAATATAAGGCCATTTGTATGATTTCTTTGGGATATTGTGGAATTATCAATGCAGGTCAGTTATCTTTGTATAATATAGTTCAACGCGAATAGATTCGTTTGGTTGGTCAATGACCATGTCTTTTATGTATTCTTTTATAAGATTTCATTTTATATGTATGCGTTTTAAGCCAGTATCTACTTGTATAACACTGATTGTGAAGATATTGGATTTTACTGGAGTGGAACCGTGGAGCATTTAGTTTCAGATCTTGAGCTGTGGTGGGTAGGCTACCAGAACTTTGTTGCATTGATTATCCGTAACATCGAGTGGAAACTAAGAGTTTGTTGTAAACTGGGCTAACTGGCAATCGAGGCAAATAATTATTTAAATTTTAAGACGTACGAAACGTCCACTTTCAATACTACTTGTAACGGTGGGTTCAAACTACAATGAGACTAAAACAGCCGCGTTACAACCAGTACATTGTCAAAATCTCAGAATTAATGTAAAACGTTACAAATATTGTAAAAAGCATATTCCAATTATAAGACTTTTTATTCGCAATAGCTCCAAAAGGCCTCGAAAGAAGAATATGAAAACTGTAAACATATTTATACCATTATCAAAAAATGGATCATTAACTAGAAGAAAAGCTGTATACCGCTTGCCGATTACTTATCATTGAGCTGAAGACGCACACTTTGAATTTGGTAATTGCTAAAAAGTAAGTTATTTCAATGTTCGCCTGCCGTTCATTCAAAAACAAAATTGTTGATACGTTATATGATACTTTTTGACATTTCAAAGTCGATAACTCGGACATATTTGTAGAACATTCTATATTATTATTTTAAGGAATATGCGGACCTTTACAGCTAGTGATGGGCATAATCGGATGATTTCAATAATCGGAATGTTCCATTTCGGAATGTTTATAAAATCGGAATATCATCCGATTATTTTACATTCCGTAAATGCAAGCAAGAGAAAACGAGCGAAACAACAACAAGCGGAAGGAAGATAAAGTGCGTGCAAATTTGCGTCGCGCCGTAAGCCTTTATCTGCGTTGGCATCTATTGTTTGGGTTTGTAGGACCGCCATTCACCAGCATATAGCAGTCAAGTGAGTCAACACAACATTCCGTATTTCGTCCAGTTCAAATTGGCATTTCGTTTTCTCATTTTGTGTTCCGAATAGTAAAATAATCGAATTCCGAAAGTTCCGAATTTTGTGCACCGAACAGTAAAATAATAGAATTCCGAAAAGTTCCGAAACGTTCCGATATAATCGGAACCTTCCGATTTTTTTAACAATCGGAAACTTTCCGATTATTCATTCCGGATAGGCCCATCACTATTTACAGCTGTGTATAGTCATTTTGACATCTTAGTTATATCACTATTAATAAGAATTGTGTCACTAAAGCTAAACTACTTCTATTACTTCCTTCGTCTAAAAGCCGAAGGACGTATTGTAATCACAAAATGATCATCTTCCGAGATGTCTTCAGATCTTCCCGTTTCAGGGTCCTTGGATGACGAAAAGCAGATTTTTTCAATTCCGTCTGTCTATCTGTCTGTCTGCCTATTGGCGGTATAACTCAAAAACTATTTTTTGGAGAAAGACAATATTTTACATACACATATTACATCTACCTGGCAGGACACCGACAAATATATGCAGGGTGTGCACCTTAAAAAACCAAAATTGTGTTTGTTTGTGCTTTAAGTAACAAAATACATGGGAGTAGTAATTTGTATATAACGCAGGCTTTATCCTTGATAAAAATGGGGTAAAAAAATACAGGTTAAATATTGTATGATACAAAAAGGAGCAACGAATAAGTGCGTTACATTAAATACAGCTGCAACGCAAGAATTCGAACTGTCTATGTGACCCTGGAAGCAACTTTCGCTATGCCCGTGGTGTAGCGCCGAACAAAGAAATTGAATAGGCAGACTCGTTCGCAGACACTGAAGTCCGAATTCTATCACCGGTAATATTTTTGTATTTGAAAATTGATGTAATTTGCAATACCAAGTGTTTCCCTTTATTGTTTCGGTACTATTAGAAACTTGAAGATATTTTCTACTCCTAGTTTCCTGCAATTTTTAAAATTATTTAGTGCTACAACGTCCACTGGCAAGGGAAGTTCTGAGTAAAGCTCTTTACAGATTTTTATTGGGCTTGCTTTTGCCATTACTTTAGTCAATTACAATTTTAACAGAAGCGATGTACGAATAAGGATTTTTGGGGAAATATTTAGAATATAGTGAGTGAGCAAATTATCTATAAAAACTAAGATTATATTTATTAATAAAGTATTAAAATAATGGAAACTGAATAATAAATAATCCAAAACTGCAAACATACAACCTTTGCGAAAAGATTAAAAAAACTTGAAACTTATACAAAGAGTGTGGAGTATTTATTGTCCCATGTAGCATTATTTTTCAACATAATTTACTTATACGTGAAGATACTTACTTCACACCTGTTTAAGCATAGCAACGCCATTCGTGAAGAACTGGGAGTATTGTTGGCCACAGAAGAATTTATGAGGTGCTGCCACAACAGCCACATCGCTCTTAAAATTTGATACCCCGAAGACTCTCATATAGCTTTGGAAATAAATACAAGTCACTAGGGGGGAGTCAGAGGAGTAGGGTTGATTCTCAATGACTTCAAACCCAACATCACGAATTCCGTTGTTAGAGATGCGACTATTATGAACCCGAGTGTTATCTTGATGGAAGCTGATTAGCTCCTGTATTTGTGTAATTTGTTTTAGGCGGTAAACCATCCTTTTGTATACATTGAACTTAAAATTGAGTACTGTATCTTTTGGAAGGCGGCGTAGTCACATCTCACCGTTAAACCCCTTGGAAGTGAAAATGGACCTATCAATCATAAATAAAGCCTGCCTTTGTAATTCAGGGCACTTAATAACTAATATACAAAAAATAGGAGCACCACAGAGACTGGTCAATACACAACAAAATATTACAATACTTTGAGCATGCTTCCCGTAGAACAATCGACAATTTGGAAAAACTGGCTGTACAGGGGAAGTAGAAGGAACAGGACCTAGAGGTAGATCACCAAGAAGGTGGTAAGATGAAATTAAAGAACTAACTGGAAATAATTTTGAAGAAAACATTAGAATGGCGGAGTATAGAGATGGTTGTAGAAACATCATAAACTGACATACCAACTAATTAATTTGCACAAATCACGACCTTTCCTATTCGAAGAATTACGACAAGAGAGAAAGAACAACTACTAGTCGTCTTCTAATAGCTTACTACGTTTAATTCGCCGAGAAGTAGCAGAATTGACCAGAACACTGCCACAACATTTACGTTGTTTTATCTTTCCCCTACTGAACTTTAACTCTGAAATGATGTATAGACATATAATGAGTGGTTGTAGCTCACTTTTTTCCATTTTTAAAATCCTAGGAGCAATACATAAATTGTATTTATTCAATACCTCTCAATAAACGCCCCATAACTATAGGAGCTTTAACAAACGCAATATCAGTATTACACACAAGTGACTTTTTGATTACCATAATTCAACTACTGAGTTTTGGTTTACACAATAATGCTTAATACCATCTGTGCTCTGATGTCACCTGGCAACCGAAAAGGTTAAAACAAACAGGTACTGTGATCTCAAACAAACATTATGCTGCTGATGCTTCTTCAAAGTTTGAGAGGTAAGAATAAAATGTTGTATTGCAAACATAGTGTTACGAGGTATTACTCACATGAGAAAATTATCACACACCGCCTACGGCCTCGTGGGCCAGACTTCTTCTCTAGTGAGTAATGTCCACATAACAGTACTTGTGTAGTAAATAACTATTATCTACTCCAGTGGTATAAGTAACTGATTACGTCACTCATTTGACACTATTTCCGTTAGGTAATGAAACTCATTAAACTACTCAGTTATGCAATGGCTTCATTGCCTAACTGAGTGGTGTAATGGTTCTATTACCTAATTGAAATAGTGTCAACTGAATGACATAATGACATTTGCCTACTAAAATATTTTTGAAAATGACAGGTCTGACATTTCTCTGAATGCACTTCTTAATTTTAGGCAGTTGTAGATAAAATTTTGTACAATACATGTGTGTTAATGCATCATTAATATATTTGTGTGCTTACATACACGTATATTAATGATGCTCTTATCCCACTTGTATAGTAAGTAACTATTATATTTCTTGGATTAAGGTATTACGATATGCGGCTTGTAAAAACTCTTGCTAGTGTATCTGCAATATGTCAGTCTTTGGTCATATAACCAACATCATTCGGTGTTTAACGTAACTGGTACTAATGCATATTTATAAACCTTGTTCAGAACAAATGAACACACACTATGCAACCGGATGCAAATGCAATACTTAATCCAAAGCCCTACGGTGTAGTATTAGTTTGAAATCGCATTTCTATATTATTTAGGGCCGGTTTCTGAAACAAATTTTTAACTGACCGTTAACAAACGAGCCCATTAATTTAACTGATCCATAAAATTACGTCGGGTTTCTGAAAACAATCTCCATTAGTTTATAGACCGGTTAACTAACTACGGGTTCTACACTGAACTAGTAGTCATCAAAAAATGCGATAGATGCGCTACTATCGCCTCCGTCATAAGGTCACTATATCAATAAGGTAACGCCATTCCATTCCTCGCTTGAGAATGTGAGAAAATTGTGAGATAAGGATAACAAATACAAATTTCCCAAGTGCAATAAGGAGGACACTAGTTTTTGGGGATTTTCTTTTTGGTGTAATGGCACTTGTAAAGTGAGGAATCTGTTAGGTTATGTGTTTTTATCCCCAGTTGGAGAAAATTGTGCGACAAGGATAGATATAAAAAATCACTAATGGCGGTACCTTATTGATATAGTGACCTTACTCCGTCAAAATTGAGAGAATAATTCAAAACTTTTTGTGTTTTAGGTGAATCATTTTTGCTAAATTATGGACCCCAAGCGAATGAGAGGAAGAATTTCACCGAGGGGGAAATGTTTTCCTCTTCAAGGTGGTTACCACCAAATATAAGTCGATCTTGGAATTGAAAAAAAAAACAATCCTATGCGGTAATCACCGCAAGAAGGAATTTGGCTTGGCAAGAGATTGCCAGAGAATTTAGTTCGCAAAACCAAATGTCCATCGAACTGCCAAGCAGCTTCATGCGCTGTACGATAATTTAAGAAAAAAACATTCTGAACACACGCGAGTACGAAAGTGCTGCCAAAAGAACTGATTCTGTTATATGAAAGTCTTCAAATCTTTCAGTTTTTGTTAAAAACACTAACATGTCTCGATATACGCTACCACGTGCAAAGAAACCGTTTAATTCTATCTCCGGCGCGCAAACGCAAGTGCTACTGCTAACCTATGCTTTGCTACATATTTGTATTATTGGTGGTCTAGGCACATTTTGTTACATGAAAATCTTGGGATCTATATTAAATTTGAACAGGAACAATACCAAACGACGCCAAAACAGCGGTTTCACGGTTTTTTATACTCTTTGGCACTTTTAACCTGAGCTGTCACTTAATTTAACTGACCACATTGCTGCGTTAATTTAAATGTGCAAAAACGCACAGTTAAAGTCAAATTGACGTTTCAGAAACCCATTTACTGCTTTATGGAACAGTTAAACTAACTGGCCCGATAAATTAGTTTCCAGAAACCGGCCCTGTCTACTAAGCTATTTTTTGCTTATCATCCGTATATAGGTAAGCATTGGTTATACTACTTATTAAACAACTTCTTTGGTATTAATGTTTGTTCAGAAAGTTTGTTTTCATTAAATTATATAGTCTGTAATATGTTGTTACTATTATTTCGTTTACTTCGTCTTGTAGTTTTCCCTTCTTATTCATATTCCGCTCTACATATTTAACTTCGTTAACCTGCTCAATGTTTATCCCTCGAGTGCTATATTCTGTTCTATTAATACACTGTTGATCTTATCTGTATTTATATTCATGTTAATTTCCTTATATATTAATTGAGTCGATGCTCCTCTGTGCCTCCTCAGTTTTCCCAGTATTAACATATCATCTGTTTAACACAATTCAGTGATTTGAAGCATCTTAGTTTTCCAAAAACTTACTTTATATGGTGTCAGTTTTTCTTTGCATTTTGTTATAATCTCGTCCAGCGTGTTGCTAAATAATAGAGGGCCCGAAATGCAAGATAGAAATGGTATAAAGAGCGAACTAAAAAACCCAAGAGCCTTATTTATTGAAGTGGCAACCTTAAAAAGTAGATTTTCCTTAAGTTATTAGCAATAACTAAGCGTTACTCCCATTGCTCTATTATGTATATTCCGCTGCAACTACTTACAAAAGCTCCCCTTTATTTTTGACGGAGCTCTGAGACAATAATTGATTTTTTTGTTATGACAAAAAATCCTAATGATTTTCAACTTTAAGCAAAAGTTTAAGATTTTGCTTTGCAACAAGCTGTTTTAGCTCGAAATAAGACGCGTATGCCTGGTTATTTGTCAGAAAGTTGTGTCGTGTTAAAAAATGTAAATATGTAGGGTAGACCACAAAAATGGCAGCCCTCTACTCTTTGAGGCTGCAACTCGACGCACCCATGATAACGCAGAATGATACTCAATATATTTATCAGATTAGACAACATGTTTTTTAAAGGTGTCAAATTTCTAACGCTCCCACTTTGTAAATTCTCTAAAGAACCTGTTTAAACGTTTCAATATTACCATCTTCTTTTCTTCTCCCTTTTCCCTTAACAATATCCTACTCCATAATAAAGATCCTATCCCCTTCCTGGACAGTTGAGTTATATATCTTTTAAATTGTGGTTTATGCGACTCTTTTTATGTAAGCCAAACTGAGAGATCCTTCAAAAACCGCGTGTCTGACACATTTCTTTAATAAAACCTAATTGCATTCATCGACTATAAAAACGCAGTTTTTGTCTCTCACATGATTGAAAATAATCACAAATTGGACCGTAACGCCAATGTTAAAATTCTGCACATCTGCCCCAAGGCCAATAAACTAAACTTTTATAAAATTTTCGAAATTGTCTCCCGTTGCCTCCATGAGGTCACCGATTTTGCCAACAATAGCAATTTCATTTTACTGCACTTAAAATTTTATAACGGCATACTTTATTTCATTTATCGGCTTTTGTCGCTTTGTTGGCTTTGGATACGTGTTCACGGTTCTCACCTTGTGTAACGGGCTAGTTTGTACCACCCTTCCAGTTAATAATCACCTCGATATTTAAACATTATTCTGCTAGGAATAGAACTATATTTCTTACAATGTATTAATTAGATTTTAGCGTATGTTATATTTAAAACTTGCAACGAATATTCTGCGCGCTTGAATTGTGCAAGCCAGCTGATACAGTGTTGCGTGCGTTTATTAATAGAACAAAGCAACTTGTGCGCAAACAGTCGCGGACCAACAAGGGAGCTGTGCGTGTCAATCCATAACCAAAGAGACGCTACGCGAAATATTACAAGTGTGAGCTTAGGTAGCATCCCCGAGACGTTCTGCCGTTCGAGCTTCAAGGAAGCCTGTCGACTTTGTCATCCCACGTAGCTGACATCCTGGAATTCTTGCTACTAAACCAAGACAAGTTTAGTTACTGTAATTACACTTTACTAGTGAATGTTCGCCCCAGAAAGATTGGAAAAATCCAAATCCGTAATCAGTAATTAACTGTTGTTACAACGCATGGTGTAATAACTTCAACGAGCAAATTACGCACCAGAAAGCAGCTATAACCTGCTGAGTCAGAGCCTCAGAACAAGGCGATACATCATCCTGTGGACATATTCCGTCAGCTTATGTCAAGCTGCTGGAAACACGGTCGGATTTATTAAATTTGCGTGCGAAATTCGAGTGTTTCATGTAAACTGTTTGGTTTTCATTTCTGGCAGTGTTTGCATGTATAATTACAGCATTATAGGTGATCACGAGCAGGCCTACAAGAGAAATATTGACATTTCTTTAACTAAATTTAGGTAAAAGCGGGTCTTGTACTTCTACGACTGAGTAAACCAGTAAACAAAGGACGTTATAAATTTACAGTATAGTAAAGTATACGGCACGGGAAAAAGCCACATTGCACTTGGCTGGCCGCTGTAGATAAATAAATTATTTATTTTAATTTTAACGTGTCTACCCCGTCTTTTATACGTTTAATTGTAATTATTTGTTTATGGTTGGTTTTACTACTGTCCCTTTACATTATGTGAGGTGTTTGCTCTCTACTACTAACTATTTTTTTTGTTTTTAGCTTGAAGCTGGCTCTTTAAATTGTAAACCGAAACATGTAACTATACTGCCTGTATAATCATATATTAAATTACAATTTTTATGAGGAAAACTGTATTTACTATACATTTATCTACTAAATAACCTCATTGCGAGAATGGACCAGAACCCGAATTTTTATTAACGCCACTTAAATGTTCTGTTTTTTGTCATATTGTTGGTCTTTAAATTTACAGCTGTCAAAATAAACTGTTAATTGCTTTAGTGTTATAGCAACTGGCCAATATGCTTTCTAGATAAATATTGGGTAGCTATGCTACAATTAAATGTGTACATTGGGTTGCAAGCAGAGCTGGACAAATTACTTTTAAAAAGTAATTAGTCACAAATTACCAATTACCGCCCAATGCAGTAGTTTAATTACCAGAGATTCAATTACTCACAGGAAATAGTAAATCAATTACCAATTACTTAGTAATTGTAATTGTACAACATCAATTACTTTTTCAATTACTTTCAATAAAAATTATTGTCATATACGTAGTTTTATTTAGTAGAACCTTCTTGCAAGCTGCAACTATCATTAGTGTTGTGTCGATTCGTAATCGTAATCTAAAAATGCTTAATTTTTATGTTTTGTTAGCTATAGTAACCTACATAGTCTTTCACTTTTGAAGGTTTTTTGATAATTAAATCTTGTATCTACCTGCACCGTTCACCAAAACCAAAAGTTTTTAGTTTGTTTTGAAGTAAGATGTGAGTAAATAAATAAATTCAAAGATAACAATTATACAGGGTGTACCAAAAAAAGTGTGACAACGATTTGGCATAGATGCCTTAGATTATAATAAACCGATTAAACCTAATATACTTTAGTACAAAGTCCCTTCAGTAAGAAGGTATAGGGACTTGAAAGTTCAAATGTATATATTTTTTTTATATTAGTTTCCACATAGGTTATCACTGAAGTTGAGCTTTTTATCACGTTTGAGGATTTAGTTGCCCAGGCCCGTAGGCCCCACATGAGGGATAAAAAGAAACTTCCAGTGCCGTGGGGTATATTGTTTTTGTAAATCGCGAAATTACATTTTAACCAACTTTTGTACCTTATTTGCAGCGATTAAGAATGGAAAATACGTGACATAAACATCATTCCTCTAAAGCGATGATAAGGGAATTTTCAGACGGAAATCTGACGCATAGTATCCGCGATCAGATTACCGAGTTAAAAACAAACAATAAACCACTATTAAAGTTCGATACCTTCAACAGAATTAAATTGATTCAATAATGTTAACCCTAATATTCCCTCTAAATTGTACGTAAACACCCTAGAAAAGTAGCTAATCACATTTTACTAAAGTTTGTTGTTAACAGCCTCTTCAGATCCCCTAGAATTAGGAACTTGTCCCCAAATCTGGCAACACTGCTCGTGACGCGTCGTACAAAATGCGATAGTTGCTATTTTCGACTCGCCAGATAAATTAGGCTTCTATTGCTCGGGGAAGACCCTATTACGGTTTGCTTAATATGTAACTTATCTTATTTTTTGTGTTCTGGAGATTTGGCACCTAATCGAGGTCAGTAATTCAGTAAAAATACCACAAAGTTATTCAATTACCTCGAGTAATTTCAATTACCACAGGTAATTCAAATACTTATAAAGTAATTTAAATACTTTAGAGTAATTTAATTACAAAAAAGTAATTGAGTAATTGAATGTAGTAATTAATTGCTTTCAAAAAGTAATTTTCAAGTACTTTTTAACAAAAATGGCAATTCCCAATTACAATTACCGCATTTTGAAAAATAGTTCAATTTCAAGGCACATACACAAAAAGGATTTTAATTAGTAATTTGCTACTTACTATTTCCGCTTCATTTATTGTACAGTTTGAGTTTGTAATACATTCGACTATTGTGTAATTTGAAGAAAAGTAATACATTCCTTAACGACGATTAACAGAAGTTTGGAGCTTTTCCTGTGCGTTACACATACTATTGCTTCTCCTATTTCATTGAACCCAAAGACGTATTATAGTATTGTGCAACAGGTGGACTTTAAGAATACTGAACTGACGACCGTACGAAGAAAAAACAAGCAGATAACGCCCTCCAACAAACTGAATGGTTAGTGACATAAAGAGAATATTAAGATACTAGTAAGGCATCCTAGCTACGCTTCGCTTCGCTAATTACACTATTTAATTAAATTAAATATAATTTAATTTTACTTTTTCGTACTTTTTTTGAAAATAAAAACCGGCCTACGATTTAAGTCTAAAAATTAGCAAAATATTAAGCTATCATACAATTTAATCGATCCAGTATCTTCGGAGGATATATCGAACAAAGATACATACATACAAAGAAAGATACCACCGATTTTATGGTATAGATGAAACGGTACGAGGAGGACCTATGTCCAACAGTGGGTGTACTACCAGTGGAGAAAAAATGGTATGTGTAACGCGTAATCAACGTATTGATGCTTTTTTACTCAAAATAGACTACATTCTGGCGTCCATCTGAGAAACTGTGTAAACAATGTCAGTTTTTATTGTGTTTTATCTCCACGATAACGAATATCGTATAACGACTCTACCTCAAAGCCACAACTCAAGTGTTAGCGTCGTGAACAAGGAAACTTATCACTTATCAGGTGTCAACGTGCAATTGCAGTGGAATATTTCCGGTCGTTCAAAATTACAGCTTGGATATCAATACTGGTGGAGCAACCTTGAACCTTGCTAACATTTGTTAAATATGTGGCAGTCCTAAATGGAAGTTACTAAAAATTACAGCCGGACATGGCAGAACTGTTCTACCATCTCTGTTTACAAAAAATGAGAGAGGCATGCAGAAATATTTCATGAAAGAAATGCATAACCACCTGAACGACCTCAGAGGATATTAAAGAATATACCCATCGTCGGCGTCTCCTAGTAATGATATATGACGACTTAGTGTTTCCTCCACCGAACCAAATATCTAAGGGCAATATGAAACAAGAAAACGAGTAAAGGATTTTATTTGTTCCTCACTTGTAAACATCAATTTATCAAGTCACTGTATTCACCTTGAAAATGTTTCTTAACTGGCTAGCCAGTAAATTTTTTACTGGCTAGCCAGTTATATTTTACAAGCGTGGTCATAGATAAATGATAGCGTGCAAAGCCAGAGCTGTCTTCCTTAGTATGTATCATATTGATTAATTTAGTTGCTTGTCAGTTTGACATTTTGAATAAATGGTGAATTTCTAGTTATTTACAAGTAAGGAACAAATAAAACATTCAACAATACACGCCAGGTAACCATTTTTACTGGCTCAAGGATATGACAGGCTCGCCAGTCATCCCAATCCTATCGCCAGTAAAACCTGTTTTACCTGGCTTGTAATGTTAAATACTATTATCACAGCCAGTTTGATAATATAATCAACATGAATAACGAGGAAATAATGAAGAATAAGGAGGACAGATGTCTGTCACTCCACAAACGCTGAATTACTAAGTCTTCAGGGAAGACGAGGAGATGAAACTTCTCACAATCATAAATTTCTGATATAAAGTTGACTTTGGAAAGGAAGCGCTATCAACAATGAGCTCAACCTGGTCATTACCTCGCTAAGCACAACAAAATGAACATAAGTATTTACAGTAGAAATAGGAAAATAATCTTATATTATAATCTCCAGGCCAAAAGTTCACTTCTACTCCAACAAATAAATTCAACTCCCAACGAATTAGATTCGTCATCGCAGACTTGTACAATATGGCTCGAAGGTTCCTGTCTCAATCAACAGCTAAATTTAAAGTGCGGTTACAATCCTGACTTCCGTTTTGCCACCTCCGGCCTCAAACAACAGCATTTTAAAGTGTGCATAATCCTATATGCAAATCACAACACCAACTTGAGGGTATGAACGTATATCGTGAAATATAGACTGCCAGTCCTCTTCTTCTTTTTGGTCGTCGTTCGATTCCGCACATCGTGATTCTCTAAGCAATTATTCTATGTGCCACACCACCAGGTATCTCTATCCTCCACTGTACGCATCACGTCTTTGATCGGTAGGTGATAAGAGAATTTGTCTGGTCTAGATATCTAGTCGAAAAACGCCATCTTCTTGATCATCCGCCACCCTTCTCCTGTATTACCAGATTTTCAAATCTATCTTTTCCGATGACATGGTTAAAATACCGGGTGCCTCAGAGACTTTTTGCAATTTTATCTTTTAATAGCTTTTGAACCTCTTGAGATACAATTGAGCGACTTTATGCATTGAGTAAAGTAAGCCGTGGACATTTTCTGTCAGAATTTAAATGTGTAGCAATGGAACGTTTTGACGTTCAGCAACCTGCGGTTTATGGTCACAGTTTTGTATCAACAAAATAGTTCTTACTTTGCAATGTAGAAAAGCGCCTTAGTAGGAATCTTATCAAGTATTTCATAAAGATAAAGAAAACTAGCTACCGCTTCAAATTTTTACCATTTCACTTTTTTTTGCCTTTTGAAAAAGGACTTAAAATTACACCTATTTAAAACGAATCACTATCAAAATATATGGATTTTAGATAAATATATATTGTAGGATAAAAATAGTATATTATGATACTAGTGTATAAATACGCCTTTAAAGCACGTGCGACGAGTTTAAGAGCACGACGCAAAACGGAGTGCTTTTAACGTCGCTAGTGCTTTAATGGAACTTATGCAAATGTATCATACGTTATTTTTTCTACGATTGTAACAGAAATATAAAAACTTAGTTCGGTGACCATTTTCCCGTAACATTGTGTTTGACATTTTAGGTTGTGTTGGTATTAAAATTTACGGCAAAGCGTATTCTAATATAGTATTAAAACACACCACCAATGGCAACGTGCAAAAAAGAAGTAATTCGGGCGCTAATATTAAGAGTGCTACAAAAGTCACTTTTGACACTAGAAACTGCAAAAAGTTCTCATTTTGACAGGATCGTAGAAAAAAATATTATAACTTTGAACTTGAACTCCCCCACTCTCTGCAAACCGATTCATACGTTTAAATCCATCATAAAGACCGCCGCGTCTCAATCGATTTTACCTGCAATTTCACTTGAAACGTTGCTAGTGCTTTAGCTGCGGTGTTAATAACGTCTTTAGAGCTTTCTTTATACTTTAGAACAAATAATTTGACGTCAAACATAGGCTATTTCGGAGAGTAACTTAATCATTCAGCGTCAAACTCTTCAAAAGAACTGATAGTTTGCATTGCAGTATGGCGGAACTCATTATCATATCGTAATTAAGCAGCATGTCGCTCAAGCCACTTCTTTACCTCCTTTTAGATGGCATTGAGTACCTGGGATAGACATTGAAACGGGATTTGGCCCTGGTGCTACTGAGATCAACAACAATAATTAATAAGCTTCCAATGCAGAGCCAATCTGTACGTTTATGTGTCATTTAGTACATTTAAATTAGAATAAGGTCACTTAGGTGTTAAGCCAGACGTATTCTGTGGAATACACTAAGGGTTCACTTAACTGGTGACGTGTGATGTGTTTTGGCGCTAAAAACGGGACAGATCGTCCTTCATGTCGCTAGAATTTGGACCAGAGAACAAAAGTTGTATTTTGTGCGAAATTCAGCGGAGAGTCTGCGACACCAAGGGGTGGGTGCTTAAAAAAAATGCTTTAAAGGAAATAGCGAGCCCGGAGGACAGCATATTAAGATAGCAGTCGGTAGCATTTTCAGCATGAAACTGCAAAATTGCCAAAGGGTGGTGCTCGCCTTCAAACAACAATAAGAAGTCATACACCGCTAGGCAATCTGTATACTGCGTAACTTGGCGCAATTAATAAAGGTTGGTGTTTTCTGAGTTTCATATTAATGCAATTAACGAACATTTTGCATGCATTCGCAAGAATATTGGTGACCTGTGATGTAAACCATCAGTTCAAATCGGAAGGGTCTGATTTCATCGCCAAGCTGGGCGAAATAATGGAAGCCAAAGCCGGATCAGTGCAAATTGAAATTCACATATACGACAATTTCGGAAATTTGTTTTAGATATTGTTTAATTTTAAATGTATGTCAGATACTCAGACATAGTGTAGATATAAATCTTTAGAAGGCAATCAGACAAACCAACAAACCGATATCTAATACTCCCATATACCAAAATCTTATCTATGACGCGACAGTAAAATTAAATATAAATTAAACTGTATTTTCACTTATTGAAATATCACTTATCAAGTTTCTTGAAAAATTTAAAAACCTTTTCAATAAACGACTACAGCTTTTGGTAGGTTCTTCCGGGTTATGATGTGGTCGTCGATTTGAACTTGACGTTTCGCTGCTCATGCTGTCAGCTTCTTTAGAAGTTTTCTAAGGACTGATGTTTGTGCCTTTTGCTCCTGGTTATATACCAAGGAACCGTTACGGTTGGCTGCTCATGTTGATCTAGTATGTTATTGGGACTTGTCGTTGTTGCGCTTGGTTGCTCACGTAAAACTTGTTTATGGATAGATTGGTTTTGCAGAGCTACCTTCCATATGTTACTAAGGCGGTAGCCGTCTTCTCGGTTGAAATTGTTTGGATTTTTAATAATTTTTAGGGATTCACGAATAACACGAGGGAAGTATTTTTTAGTCCTGGCTAGTATGTTTACGAAGTCGTAATGCATTCTGTGATCTCCTGGTCTTAATATGTGTTCTGCGATGGCTGATTTTTGTGTTTCCAAGTCGTGTGTGTTTTTGGTGTTCTTTTATTCGACATTGGATGCTTCTTTCCGTTTGCCCGATGTAAGATTTCCCACAAGTACATTGGAGCTGATAAACGCCTTCTGTCTGTAGTCTGGGCAAAGAATCTTTGTTGAGGTATCAATTCTTCTACCTTTCTTATTGTACCATAGCGGACTACGATGTTTTTCTTTTTTAAGACCTTTCTTATTCGGTCGATTACTCCGGCGATGAAAAGAAGGCAGGCGTAATTAATAGGTTTAGGTTTAAGTTCTTTCGGTTTTATGGTGTATTGGCGCGCTTTCCTGATGTCTCATCGACTGTAGCCATTCCTGTGTAAAGCTTCTTCCACATGTCTCAGTTCTTGTGGTTTACTGTTCTCGTCACAAATAGCCTTGGCCCCATGAATAACAGTCTTGATCAGTAACCTCTTTTGTTGGGGATGACGGTGAGACGAAGCATGCAGATAGCGGTCAGTGTAAGTCTTCTTTCGAGACACTATATGGCTTAATCTGTTGTTAGTGGTTCGTTTCACTAACACGTCCAGGAAAGGTAGGCGTCCATTTTCTTCAGTTTCCATAGTAAATCTTATTTTGGCATCGTGGTTGTTTAAGTGATCGATGAAAGTTTCAAGAGTTATTTTTCCATGGGGCCATATAACGAAAGTTTCGTCGACGTAGAGGAACCAGCATATAGATTTGATATGGCTGGACCGAATAGCTTCATTTTCAAAGGCTTCCATAAATATGTTAGCAATGACTGGAGATAACAGGGATCCCCTAGCGGCTCCCTCTTTCAGCTCGTAGTACATTCCTTCCCAAAGAAAGTAGGTCGTCCATTTTCTTCAGATTTCATAGTGAATCTTATTTTCGTGGAAATACTGGCTCAGTTGGAAGTAACGGACCAGGACATGTTGGTCAGTTTCGATGTGGAATCCCTGTTCACCAACGTACCAGTAGAAGATTCGGTAAATCTCATACAACAATGCTTCGTTCCTCAAGGACTCCGAAAAGACGTCCCAAAGTTAGTAAGGATGTGCCTCACGACGACCTACTTTCTTTGGGAAGGAATGTACTACGAGCTAAAAGAATGAGCAGCTATGGGATCCCTGTTATCTCCAGTCATTGCTAACATATGGAAGCCTTTGAAGATGAAGCTATTCAGTCCAGCCATCTCAAATCTAACTGCTGGTTCCGCTACGTCGACGACACTTTCGTTATATGGCCCCATGGAAAAACAGCTCTTGAAATTTTCTTCGAACACTTAAACAACCACGATGCCAAAATAAGATTCACTATGGAAACTGAAGGAAATGGACGGCTACCTTTCCTGGACGTGTTAGTGAAACGAACCACTAACAACACATTAAGTCATACAGTGTCTCCAAAGAAACTTACACTGACCGCTATCTGCATGCTTCAGCTCAACATCATCCCCAACAAAAGAGATCATTGATCAAGACTCTTATTCATCGAGCCAACGCTGTTTGTGACGAGGACAGTAAACCACAAGAACTGAGACATGTGGAAGGAATGGCTACAGTCGACGAGACATCAGGAAAGCGTGCCAATACACCATAAAACCGAAAGAACCTAAACCTCAACCTATTAATTACGCCTGCCTTCCTTTTATCGCCGGAGTAACCGACCGAATAAGAAAGGTCTTAAATAAGAAAAACATCGGAGTCCGCTATGGTACAATAAGAAAGGTCGAACAATTGATCCCCTCCAACAAAGATTCTTTGCCCAGACTACAGACAGAATGCGTTTACCAGCTCCAATGTACTTGTGGCAAATATTACATCGGACAAACGGGAAGAAGCACCCAATGCCGAATAAAAAAACACCAAAACCACACATGATTTGGAAACACAAAAATCAGCCATCGCAGAACACGTATTAGGACCAGGAGATCACAGAATAAATTACGACTCCTTTTAAACATATTATCCAGGACTAAAAAATACTTCCCTCGTGTTATTCGTGAATCCATAGAAATTATTAAAAATCGAAACAATTCAACCAAGAAGGCGGCTACCGCCTTAGTAACACATGAAAGGTAGCTCTGCAAAACCAATCCACCCATAAACAAGTTTCAAGCGAGCAACCAAGCGCAAACACGACAAGTTCCAATAACATACTAGATCTACATGAGCAACCAACCGTAACGGCTCCTCGGTATATAACCAGGAGCAAAAGGCACCAACATCAGTCTTTAGAAAACTTCTGAAGAAGCTGACAGCATGAGCAGCGAAACGTCAAGTTCAAATCGACGACCACGGCATAACCCGGAAGAACCTACCATTATGGACAACGGCCGTGAAAGTCTGCATTCGACTACAACAGCTTTGCTAAGAATAGCATTACGAAATGTCAACGGTCTCCACCAACATAAAGAAGTGGTAATCTCTCTTTGTATAAATAAAATTGCTGTAGTTCTAGTATCCGAAGTCTATTTTCCCGCGGTCACATATTTTTAAATGTCTCGATACGAAGTTCCCCACAAACATCATCCAGATGGGACTGCCCATGGTGGAACAGCAATCACTGTACACAAAACAATCGCGCACTATGGATATTCAATCATGAATATAATTATCTTGAAGCCAAATCAATTCAAATAAACAAATTTTTAAGGGTAATAAAAATATCTACTGACTATTGTCCACCACTACATATCAAATGCCCTAGGACACAGGTTCGTATCCAAAATTTTTTTGATAATGGTCAAAAGAGACTCGAAACGTGATTAAACCATAATATGTGGTACGTTGTTGAATTGAAAATTGAAAATAAAAGCCGTATTAAAAAAAAATAAGTTGATGATAATTGCTCGAAGATAAAACGTCGGATAAAAAACTTAATGACGTCTTTAAGTCCATGAAAAGTTGCTATAAAGAAGTTTTGCCAGTTTCACTCTAACTTTAATATTAAAACCAGTAAAAATATAATAGAAAATCAAAAAATTCGGTTTTATAAGATAACTCAAAAACGAAAAACCATATCAAGGATTTCTAAGGGTAATTTTCTTAGTCCCTTAATTACGCAACTTTTTCCACAGTTAATCAAATTTGTATCTCTTACTATTAACGAAATCTTCATACTGGTTCTCCTTATGTTGGACAAACTGTATATACCCCAATAAGTCGGCATGCAATGGGAAAAATTTTTATTTTTGATTTTTCAAAATAACTTGTACGACATTCATTTGTGCTTGTTTGAAAACCTATTTAGCTCCTCTCAAATGTACTGAGTGATTTTTAGTTATTTAGAAAATGGCGTTTTTGCGAAATTGTCAAAATCGGAAATTAAGTAAGATTTTAATGACATTTTTTTAGCATATGTTATTGTTAGCTAACTCAATGCTAGAAAAAAAATTTTGTTTAACTTTTGTAAAAATTTTAATTTTCAATATTTTATATATATATAATATAAATATATTTCAAATTTCACATACATAACAAAACTTAATTTTTAAATTCAAAACTTTTTAGGTAAATACTTTAAAGATTTATAATTGGAAAACAATCGAAAGCTTTAATTATTGATACAAAGCGCTTTTTAGGAGAAATGTTCTTCAATCGTAATTTACATATATTTAAATGGTTTCAAAAAAACTCTAATCTGCCCCTGTTAATGAATCACTGTTACAAAAATTCTGTAGATGTACTTTTACAGTTGTCTAAATGACGAGATTTTATGTATTCAGTTTATATGTTTTAAAATTTAGGTTGCTTTTCAAAATTTTGAGCTGAAATTTTGTATATAGATAGAAAATCACATTTTAAACAACCTTTTTTAGTATTTTTTTTTCTATTTTAGCTAGTAAATGCCTTTTTCGTAATTATTTTCAAAAAATTTAATTAACATTTGACAGATAACGGAAGTTACGTGACAACTTATGTTTGGCGAATTGTAATGTTTTTCAACCACCTCTCATTGCCAGGGTTTGGATTTTTCAAAAATGTTTTCCCATTTGATGTCAACTTTTTGGTGTTACGGTATATGCTTAAGATATAGAACTGATTATTAATTTTAGTCTACACGTCTAGCGAATATAGTGGTGAGGACGAATGTTATAAATGATTGCTTATTTTTTCATTAGTAATTATTTGTCAATTATTGTTAATTAAACTCTAAAATTCTGCCAGCAGCGTTTATTCCTTCTAAAAATTAAAACTCCCCTTTCATAGTTTTGTATATTTTTTCTAATAATTACGCCTAATGGATGAATCATATAGCCAAGTCGCTCTAAATAGCATTTTATTCCAAAAAAACAATGCATTTTATATTTGTTACCATGATTACGCAACGATATCTTTTGTCTTGTGACTTGGTGTATTTCCACAACTATAGAATTAAATACCAAAGCAAAGTATAAGCTATAAGCCGTTCACGATCTTTTTGGGTCAGGTGAGGCTATGACCATGTAGTAATTTTGTTGGCAGAACCTCTGTTGCAACTAAACTCCTTGATGGAAATTGACACTTTTTGTGTTAGGTTAGGTTGTTTTCAGTTTAAGGTTATATTTTCTGGATATTTACATTGTTGCCGGATATTTTCTAGTCTCCACATCAACTCGCGTTCTTTTAAATTTGTTCTGTCCTTTTTAAATTGGAAGTAGCATCGTTTAATGAACATTTTTTGTTGTAACAAAATTATTTTGGGCATTTTGACTTTTCCTTTGACGGAAATTAAAATTATTTTTACACATTTGACAAATCATTTATTTTCTTACGAATATTAAAATAATAAATCTGGCAATGTGGTGGCAAGAAAATGTCGAACAGACACTGACAGAAAAAAAAATTGCATCTGCTACATCATCGAATCAGTTAGTCCAACATGAAAAGAACAAATCATAGCCAACTCTGTCCCAAAAAGGTCGTGAACGGCTTATACATATAAGAACTTCGTGGACACCTGAACGACAACCGTGGAAATAATTCAGCCCCGTTGGACCAAGCGACTCAAGCGATTCGATGAGCTGGATTAAAGAAGTTGATTCTATCATACAATTATTCAGGGTGATTCATAAGTATGGTCATTAAATTAAATATGTGCGTACTAACTTCAGTAGAAGTACATTACAGTGGCCGTCAATTAGTTTAAGCAAGTAAATGTTTTATTTTTATGGAATTATTATTAATTTTTTACGTATAGTTTATTATGCAAATTTGTTCTGTTCGATATCTGCTAACTATCCGTTAAGTTCATTATGGGAGGCAGTCAATAGACAAACCCCACAGTGTCAAAATTCTTTTATTATAAACTGTTATTTAATATATTAAGATACATTGTAATAATTCGCATGTCTCATAGTCCATCCTTTGCTCAATCATGTCTACCAAATAACATTAAAAAAAATCATATTATTAGTTAGAACTTAACTTGTAAATAGTACTTTTGAGTACATATTATATTTCATAATTCAAGGTAACACTACTGGTTGTTATTCTATTCATGTTAAATGTATCGCCAACAAATTAGCTCACACTGCTCACAGCACATATTATACATGAAGATATACGTTCTGATCGATAATAAATTTACAAGGAAAAGTAGTTGTGCATCTAAAAAATACCAAATATTATTATTATTTTTATGCACCAGTGCGTAAAGTTATTTAACTTTTAAACAATTTTTGTCTACTTAAAAATTTTCATAATTATTTGACTTGGGTAAAATTTGAAAAGTAATTTAGGAGAATATTAGTCAAAATTATTTAATATGTATGATTTTTTAAGATAAATAAAAATCATATAGTCGTGAAACATACTTTAATTTAAAGTTGAAGAAAATTTAAAATTATTAAAGGTTTCGCATTTTTGGTGGCTTCGTCAGTAATTTATGTATTCATTACAATTTAAAAGTTTATTACATAAATTCCTGAAGAAGCCACCAAAAATGGCGAAACGTTTAATGATTTTAAATTTTCTTCAACTTTACTTATTAAAGTATGTTTCACAACTATATGATTTTTATTTATCATCAAAAATCATACATATTAAATAATTTTGACTAATATTCTCCTAAATTACTTTTTAATCTTTGTCTACATTTTTTGAATTATTGAATTTTAAATTAAGAAATTGTAATATTGCCTTTAACAGTAATTATAATTATTACAATTAAGAAAATTAAACAATACTAATTTTAATTCCTGCATTTTTTAAATGTAAGGTAGTGTGCAACCTCCAACACATACGTGAAGCCTTTTTCGCACTTATATGATTGCGCCACTCGCCTACAACTCGTGTCGCAAACTCCACACTCAAGTGAAGAGTCAGTATCATGTACTTCCTTCAGATATACCTTCTAAATATATGCCTTCAACAGATTATTAATAAATCCATTTTGAAATTATGTAACCAAAATGCAAAAGGTTGACTACTAAGTGGAATTTGCATTTACATATTTTTAGAAATTTTTATGCTGTTCTATTTGTTCCATTATAATGTCCAGGAGGATTAGTCGTGTCGCAACAAATTATTAGGGAACTTCTTCCTCTTAGTATGTATCTGAGACCTTATTCTCCACTACTACTACCTAAGAGTACCATCCTCATACGCATGGGTATTTTGTTGCTATTGGCAACTTCAGTAAGTTTTATTTGGTATTGTGAAAAAAATATTATTGTAAAGAATCTGAACAACAATACAAAATAGCTGCCTATAACTTTATGTACCATCTAACTTGTTTATCCTTGCTATCAGTGTTGTATGATGCAACATATTATAAAAAAATATAATAACAAACAGAAATGCGGTATTAAAGCCCTATATATTATTAGTGTTGTCGAGAAATAGAATTGACATAAATGAGCATGTACTAGCTGCATGGCATCACCTGAAGACCGTAGTTGAATTGAAAACGACGTGAAAGCCTTGATATTAGCTTACAACTCTTCGATTAGTTTAATCGTGATTCTAAATATACAACCATGCAAGCAAAAATGCTTTATTGGTTACAATCTATAATTGTATGCTATTATTTCGCACTATTGTGTGAATCTATCAGGTTTCATATTTTAAAAATAAAGGCAATGTGTAGTATATTGTCCAGAAAAACGTTCCATGCATGATCTTGTAAATGGGTAAGAGGTATTTTTTACATATATTGTGTAAGAGACACTATATTTAGCATTAAAGGGCGACAAGTTTCTGTTAAATATGTTTAATTGTGAAGGCGTGCATGAATAAGCTATGCTTTATGAAAATGCGTGCACCGTTGTTAGGCGAATTGCTGACAAGCCAACTCAGTATTTAGAATGTCAACAGAAAGTCAGTTATCCTGTTGTCCCTAGTTCAACAAATGTAATGAGAACAGCGAGGCAGAAAAACTTAGGTATTTAAAAATGCTCAAGTGTATTTAATCCGGTATTACAATAAAACAACCTTGAATTATCTTTACTTTTATTGGCACCGACACCAGTACAAGATATAATTAAAGGTGAACTGGATAATTAATAAATTAAAATAGGAAATATCATCGGGGTTATCATTTGTCCATTGGAGTAATTTTAGGAACCATTTCTATCATTAATTTTCATATATAATCATTACAAATTATATATCAATGTATTGCTATTGATATTACAGCAATTTGGAAAATTTTAAATGTGGAAAATTCTTTTTAACTCCCTATTTTCTAAAGTAATAAACTGAATGTTGAAGTTTACGTTGGAAAGCTTTTTATTTTTTCAGCTAATACAACTATAATATTTCACACCCAAGTAGTAACTAGAATATAGTGAAGATGAATACGAAAATTGATACTTTTGTGTGGAAATATATGAGTATTTCAAATAATTTTAATATTTTTTTTTAATGGACGTTCTAATGGCACGACTTCGTTAAGGTCATTTTCTTATTTGGATTTCGACATACATTTATATTTTCCAGTTTATTCAAGTAGTGTTTAGGAAACAATTATTACGTTAATTTTAGCGAATTACTGGCTGTTGTTATACTTAGTTTTAAATATTTGGAATTGCATTACACAGAATATTAATGTACACTCTAATTTCCAAAATTAAATATTTTTGCTATGTCTCATATTAAATACTGCCAATTCCTCAACGCATCCTGATCTCAATTTTTATTAAAACTAACAAATCCCATAATCTCGAATAACTTTTCATGTAATATTTACTAATATTGCCTAGCTATATCCTCGAAAATTCCACTATAAAGTTATGATCTTATAAAAATACATAATATTTACTTATGCAATAATATGATATATAAAAAGCTGTAGTTCTAAATAAAGTAATACTTGTCAGGCGATATTAATGGATGAATTATGCTAAACTAGTAATGTCCTGCCCACAAAAGCACATGTATACCCTAAACTAATTCGCAAACCTCAATATTTGTGTTAAAGTAACAAATATTCAAGATTTAGGGTGCGTTTCTAGAAGCTATGAAGCTTATGGTGATCAAGATGAAGACGAACCAGGAACTAAGAAGACTTCCACTGGTATGTGAGTCAGAAGCTGATTGGAAATGCTCTGGAACAACAAGGACAGCTTTCTTCGCAATTGAGGAGTCATCGTTTTCAACACTTCGTGTCCATTTTCGCGAAGGAACAAATTTATCGCTTCAGCTACAGGGAGTAAACAGAAATGTATCCGAAGTATCTAAATTGCTTTTAAGAAACTACTCACTTAGTATCCGATTATTTCTAAAGACCTTTTTCACTCCCATGTGAACATTTTTCACTGTCAGGTCCAAGTTTAACGTATCCACGTGCAGGTATTTCACATCGCCTTTGTAAGTATAGCTTACTCGACCTCGAACAATAGCGGTTATATTGTCTAAAAATGCATATTTTATATAAATCTGTGTAACAGTAATGAACGAGTAATTAACTTGCCGAAGGTTGCGTGAAAAGTTCCGTTTCCGCTGGCTGGAAGGATAATCAGCACTCCCGAGCTCTTGTATTTGGAACTTATTCGCAGTTCTGGAATGTGGACTACGGCTTCGAAAGGTTGATCGTTTTCACTTAGCCTGCGCAAAGCGATTTCTTTTATTCGAAAGTTAAACAAACAAAATTTTGTTTTTTATTTTTTAAGTAACTGTAACCTACAACACCTAAATAAACACGAATTACACAAGCTAAGTGATAACACTCACTTTATTTTCTTTACTGTGAAATTACTTGCTCCATAAATGTCGATGTCGCTAAGAGTGACTTTGTACCCGTTGGGGCCAGTTGTCAGTGCTAGCGAAAGTTCGTCCATCTGGAAGGGTTCGACTGAGGGTAGCTCGATTTCTTTAATTCCAGAAGCGAGGTACGGGCTTAGATGGTGGAGGGAGCCAATCAGGCACTCTAACAGTTTTGGATCTTTCTCGTAGCATTGCTTCACGTACGGCGCTAAAATCAAAATATCGCATTAATAATTTAGCAAACATTCAGCTTTTAAATAAAATGTTTTATTTTAAAAACAAACAAAAATCTAAGAAATACAAAAACATAAAGATCTCTAGCTTTTGAGCCCATCACGTAGGTGATCTTACTCTTATTAAAATAGTTTTTGCACTTTTGAAATTGAATTGTAAATAAAAATGTTACAGAAGAAACTGTTTTAATGTTCTTAGTGTCCAAAGTTATGTAGAAAATATGTAAAATATTTTAATGTGTTTTATAATACTGAAAAAGTAAATAGAAATACTTAGTAATGTGAATTACGTCAATCTATAAGGAAAAGAACATCGCAGTCGGTGAGATTAGAACCCCATTGTTAGTCAGACGCTTAAACGGCTCATCTTTCACTGCGTCCGATCGGAGCCGATGGGAAGGTGGCACAGGCAGAGACGCAGAAACACAGAGACTTAGACACAACGTACAATTATATATAGGGATATTTATTTTCGGCTAGAAATAATTGTTGTTTCTGTAGTATTTCAAGAACAGTTAAAATATTCTGCAACTGTTCTTGTAATTTAATATTTATGCTTTTTTAAACAAACTATGTAGTATAAGGAAGCTGTACAGGGTGCCCTAAAATGTGTGAATTAGCCACACAGTTCCGGACACAAAATTAGACGATTTAACTCGACGCAACTTACTTACGATATATTTGAATATGTTTCATTAAGGCAGTAGTCTGCTTCAAACTTCTTTAATAAAAAAATATCGAGACACCCATGTTTGATCTACTAGTAGTCCATCGATAATAACCAATATAATCTCAAAAGATAACTTATACCCGTTTAAAATGTCAAAAATATGGGTTTAAATAATTTTGAAGCAGAATACAAGTACGAAATCATTTAAATATAAGCAATTTGAACTAAATAGTTTATTTTGGCCTCTAGAATCTGTGGTTAAACTACATCCACATGTTTTAGGGATACCATGTATATGCATAAGCTTTTATTTAAAATAAAATTTACACTCTATACACTACTTGTAATATAGATCAGCTTGTGAACTGATTGTTGAAGCAGTAATAACTAAAGCCAGGTAAACACACTGAAACAATGCAACAATAATATAGCAGTAGGTAACTCTTACGAAGGAAGAGACACAGCTTGCGAATTCTACCAAGATTCGGAATTTTACTATTATTTTATAATCGACAAAACGAAAGACGCAGAAAGTATACCAGGTAAGCACCACGCAATAACCGGGATAGTTTGAAACCAACGAAGAGCTATATCAAAAGCGTCAAACATATCCTGGCTCGAATCATAATGCCCCCCCCCCCCCCTTCACTGATTTCGATCTCAGTTTGAAAGCACAATTAAATTACATCAACACAGAGTTGCAGCGGATATTAGCAACAAATTGACGAGACTGACAAATAGCAATGGTTACAATGATGCAAACGCCATGTGAGGTAACATACAGAAAATCGTCACTTACATGTATATACCACTCAGCTCGAGGGAGAACAGGTAACGAAAAAAAAGATTTAGATAACATACCATTTTCTGCATCAAATGGATGAACGAAGGTAAGCAAAACGTAACTATGTTAAAATAGCGAAATACAAAAAGCTTTAAGAAAAAAAATTAATGAACAGTAGATGAAGTGTGAGGATCTAGACCCCTATGTTTTAAGAAGGATATCCTTAATATGAACCAAAAAATAAAAGAAGTAGCTGGAATCCACAAAAAAGAATGCTGATGATCCTATTGCATGATTAAGATCAACTGATCTTAGAGGAACATAAACTGTAGACTAATTAAGCTATTTATGTAAAGGATACATTCCCAGACAACATACTACAGGAACAAGATAACTCAAGGCCTGTAGTATAAAATCAGAAATTCTACATGCGTTTCCAATTACACAAAATAGAAAAATAGTCCAGACCAAATTCCAGTAGAGGTGTTGAGACTCATAATGAAGAGAATGTGGCGACGACTACATAAACCCTTCCAGCACGTGCAATATCAATAAATTACAGTGAGTTTCGTACAAAAGTCAATAATTAAAGTGAAACTTGGTGCAGCCGTGCTAGTTAGGTCAGTAGGTGTTCGAAGTCAATTGCGACGCAGTGTAAAGCAAACTTTCTAATGTCAAAAACTGATTTGTGTACATCGCGCTTACAGCACGGGGTGGTAAAATACTTCCTCCGTGTCACCAAGCCTTCCATATCCGTCTGTCAACGAATTGCAGTATCTATAAATCTGCGGGCATTCCGAAGCATCGCAGCAGGAGTATACAACTCTTAGGAATAAAAATACACCACGCAATAAGCAGAATAATTAATGAATCTCCGAGGCGCCATCGATACAGCAATGGTGCACAGCTGCACTTAAACCCCGCTGATCCAAAGCGAGCAATGAGAATAGGCGTAATCACAAGAAAGGAAGAAATAAACCCGATCTTTGGGACTCGAATATTCTAATCGGTCGACAATAAGTCATTGTAAGCCCACATAGTACAAAGTAGCCAGGAATCACAAAACCTCTTCTTCTTGCGTAACAGGAAACTATATACCGGCAGAAGGCATGACGGCAGAGCATTGAACATCCAGTTTGCTTACTTTGAGCATTATGAAAGACTCTGGTCAGATTCCAGATCAGCCACTCGTAAGCATCCTTTACGATAAAGATATCGGAGTTCATGCAACTTATATTCGCGTGGTGCTCACTTAGGCGATTTACACATCAACTACTGTATCCATGTACTCTGCACATGCATGTACCTTTGCTACAAGTATGTTCGCAATTATTTATTCATTATCTGTTCTCAAAATAAATAAAATAGATGTTATTGTTGCTTAAATGGTTATCATTAAATCTATAGCATCAGAAATTGGAAGAAATTGGAATACGCTAAGCACTATTTGGTATAAACCTTCTTCAACAAAAGCCAATATCAAATATGTTTTAAAGCGGACCTGACAAATATTGTCAAGTTATATCAGAGACTGGGAGTAGTACTGACTTATTTAATTTCCAAATTGTTTCGAAACTCGAAGGGACTATATTTCGATGTAAAAGCTTTAGTTTCGAAGAGAGCGTGCAGAAATTATTGCTAGTAGTCTAGTTCTACTACTTTAAGTATTTGAATTATGGAGTGTGAGAGTATGAGAAAGTGCAAGTGAAGAGTTGTTGGCCATTTTAATGTATGATAATTACACGATCTATAATTGTAATTATGTTGTGTTAGTTCTCAGCCAGGAGAGCAATGCCGCAAACAATTATGAATATAGTTACGGTATATAAAAGACTGTTGTTAAAAAAACGAACTAAATATATAAGTAAATCTATAGGTACATACTAAAGTGTAAGTTAAAGTGCGCAACCAATACCAACTGGCACCTATTTTTTTTTAATTATAAATTCATTTAGTGCTCGTATTCTCAGAAGTTCTTATAAATCTAGTTTAAAATTTATAAACCTTTTTTAGATAGTATGCGGTGTTTGTATTTTAATTTGCAAAGCTAATTTGTTGTAATTCAGGCTAGTGTTTGATGGTAATACAACCATTTCAAATGCTTCCATATTGAAATGAGAACAAAAAATAACAGTTTGCGTCAGTATGTGCAAATTTAGGGCAGAATAAGCCATAGTTTGATAATAATACGACTATTAGTTGGGCCGAGCTCCGATAGAGCACAAAACTCGTCCGATACAGTACCTGGTTTATGTAAAACACAAATTGCATATATCATCGCAACTAAAAGTAGTTAAGTAATACAAATGTTATTACCGATTTTAATTTGGTGTTCTCAAGTTATCTAAGATCCGTAATAACAGTTTTATTACTTAACTATTCTTAGTAGCCATGTGCGACAGTCTGTTTTTAAAATAAATTATTTATAAAAATTGTTGTTGATCCAAAAATGTACTAAAAGAAAAAGTTAGACAAAGAAGAAGTAACCAGTTTTGGCCATACAAAATTCCATTATTTGAGCAATTAAATCTCGTTTACTTCTTGTTATTAGCTTAGTGTGTTAAAAATATATAATAAGCTGAAATATCCCTTACTTTATGATAACCTTGTATATATTGGGTAATTGGTGGATTTAGCTGTAAGGTGTAACCTTCCATCGTTTAAGTTCTTTAAGTGAATATTACTATGAGATATGACCGAAATGTGGTGTCACACAGTCATACCTAGGTGAAACTGTAAATAAGATGTTAGAATGAGTATATCTACCAATGTTCTATTTTTAAGCAATATCTGATTATTAAATGAAGTACTACTTTCGTTGCGAGTTTTTAAGTAAACGTAAATTGTGTTAACTATTATCAGCACGACAAAGAAAAGGCTAGTTATGTGTAACTAAATAATTGCAATTTTTATCAGTACTCCTCAAATAAGAGCGGCTGATGCCTCAACAGTTGGCATGTTAACAAAGCTGACAACGAACTATTAACACTGAAGTCAGTTGGAGACTGTGTTACGATTAAATTGCACATCTATTTAATTTCAATATCTGTAATACTATTTCATATTCTTACTCCTCATTTACGCATCTATTCGATTTTAATGTCTATGATACTTAGTTCATATTTCGCGCGCTTGTGACAAGCCTACTTTTGGCTTGCATCCCTGAAAGTAAAAGTTCCCTCGGCGTCTTTCCGACTTGTCTTTGTTACCGGCATGAAGCCAGATTAAGCGTCTACAAAATGTTCAGTGAATGTATGGGCGTGCATTTTGATTTTTGTATAATGTTTGCTTGTATTCCTGAACTATGAATTAAGCACTTTTCAATCCCACACCATTGTCGACGGAATCTACGCTTGCTGACTTACTTACTTTTTGGCACACGGCCCAGAACACCTCGAGGTAAGTGAAGAAAGGCTGCTTCGGGCTTTATTTAAATTCACCCGTGTTCTATCGTGGAATTATTTTCTCCTTATAGCAGTCACTGAGGAGCGGTAGGGCAGAGTTTGCGAAGGTATTAGCTCTCAATGAATTTGGATGCGGACGTCACCCTGGGCATGAGCTTGACCCGCTCATATCTACAAGTAGCGGCCCGCTCCACACCTGTTGCGTGAATTTCATAGAGCGCAGGAAGAAATCCGATTCTGGAACGTATCTACAAGTTAAAGTTTTTCCTTTGTATAAATATTTACTGGCGACAAGTGCTCTGTCGGTTTGAGCTCCGTTTAGACAACTTGATGCTCGGAATTCTGACGTGAACTTGTAATATACAGTTCGCCTCGCGAGCTTTGTACCTGGAAGCACACAAAACGTTTCCTCCAAATACATGGAGTAGACGCCGCTGTATCATCGCCTTGCAAACAATTGCCTTATTTTAATGTGTGCAATAATATTGTATCGCTGTATTGTGCATTTGTAGGTATTAAGATTTATGCGTTTTATGAGGTGCCTCTTTAACTTTGCCTCCTATATTTTAATCACATGTATTTTGTACCATGTAGTATTCAATTTGTGTTTATACTATGATACCAGCCTTGTGGATTTGATTTTGTTACTGCTACCTGTGCGTGATTTGAGCTTTTCTTTCAGGAAATTATGTGCTACTTGAGTTTACGAATTCTCGTTGACTGCCTGGATACAATTGTTGTTAATTGATAAAGATTCTTTGGCGCTCTTTTGGCTTTAACCATTTGTGTTAGTTATTAAAGAGCTGCAAACCGTCTTTCTGAGTAGCCGGCCAGCAACTATATCCAAGTAATCACATAGTTTGTATTGTTTTGGAAGAATTAGCCGACGAATCATTTTGATGCTAACAACTGGACTAAGAAAGAAGTACATACTTACGGAAATATTTTCTAAAATCGATAGTGTATTTCGCTTCTCAGC
The DNA here is from genome assembly GCA_940337035.1 of Agriotes lineatus. Lineage (NCBI taxonomy): Eukaryota > Metazoa > Arthropoda > Insecta > Coleoptera > Elateridae > Agriotes > Agriotes lineatus. Next base: position 35,325,529 of record OW679198.1, on the reverse strand, counting down.
TTCACACTCATGCATGTTTCTTAATTATTTTCTGATCGATTTAAAATTTTGTACAATTATACTACTCTTTTTCAAAACGAATTTTTACAACTTTTTGAATAATTTTACCACAAACTAGTAGGTTGTCACGATAAAAAATAGATGCAAAAAATTTGAAGAAAATTGTAGAAGGCCAAATTTTACCGAAAAAAGTTATTAGACAGATTATTCTCATCATTATTAAAATTTCATTAAATAAATGTTTCACTTCCCATCTTCACACCTGTATCTTCTTTATTTATTTTCTGACCGACTTCAAATTTTGGTCTAGTACACTACTCTTTAAAACGGTTGATTTTATATTTTCTAAATGTATAGTGGAAAACCAATAACCGATTGCAATCAAAAATAGCTGAGAAAAATAGTGCGGGCTTAGTTTTAACAAAGAAACTTACTTAAAAAAGTTGCTCAGAATCACAAAAAAAGATAGTATAATTGACAAAAAATTGTAATGAATTAGAAAATAAATAAGCAAGACACAGGGGTGTGAACGTACCACCTATGGTAGTCGTTAACCCCTACCAAAAGAACTTTTCCTCCATTTCGACGGGCAAGGCTAGCCACCTACCCGGCTTACGAGCAAATAGGGCTCAAAGAACCACATCTTTGTGTAACTAAACAGGCCACTGGCGTAACATCAGAGTTATAAGAAAAAGAAAAGATAAGAAGGTGCAAGCGCCTTAGCGATACTTCGGCTCAGTGTTGGGATGTAGTAGATTTTGCCATCCGCTGTTTGGGATGCCTGCTCTTTAAGACACATTAATTTCGTCTTCATAATCTGTTCAAACGGTGCTTTCAGTGTGGGGGCAGAAAACGCCAATAATGTAGCATTTCATATTTAAAGGTGACAAATCGATAGAAATTTGTATTCGAATCTTTCAATAATTAAAAATAATCATTCGGTACACAGTTTCGAACTCGTGACCCTAATATCAGCAACTCAACTCAGTATCTTTACACCATCGTGCTCCGTATGTACACTGGCTTGTTAAAATATCGCGTACACCTATTTTTCGTTTTTCGGTTTGGTTTTGTCAGTGTAAAAACGTTAAATTCCAAGATTGACAGAAAACAAGAAAATTCTCATCGTTTTTAAGTTAGAACAGGGATGGTCTGTAAGATCAATAGTAAATAATTACACCCTAGATAAAAGTACTTGATTTTGAAAGTGTATACGATTTTTTCCAGGCCAGTGTACGAGGCCAATTAACGGCTATTACTATTATCATAAAAATATATCGAAAAACACATACAAAGACAAACGACCTATCTCGCCTAAAAGATTTTCAGTTCTTTGCTTAATACTTCACACAAACTGGCGCAAAAATCATCTTGGTAGGTTATGTTGTTCTCAAGATAGCGTGTTTATATCCACGCGGCGGGACACCGTCACTAAACTGCATTTTCCGACGTTTCTTTAATGCTAAAGCAGTTGATGTATTCACAAAAGTTATGCAGTTTTATGAGATCTTTCATATAATTTTGGTTTGGTCGTGATTGATTGAGCTACTGCGGCAAAAAATGCTAGTAGAAATGGTTGGACCTGAAAGTACTACTTCGGAGGGTCGTGTCAAAATAAAATGTAATAACATAAAAGTTACGGCTATTTGGATTTTTTTAGAATGCTAAAAGAGCGTAATGGTTTGTAAACGCCATTTGTTGACATTTGGGAACCGCTGCTAATAGCAAATTGCAAAATATTTACAAAACTCTTTTAAATATTAAACTGAGACGTTTTATTATTATTTACGTATTACCTTATATTATTAAGTACGCCACTATTTGACAGTAGGTGTGTACAACTTGCCCCTTTGCAGTACGAGCGTAGCGGCTACTTTCAAAACTTGGTATACAAATAACTATTGAAGCCATAAGCTTGTTTACTGGCCCACAACAATATCAAACAGTAACTAATTCTTTAATAATACATTCACCTTTTAAGTCTTTATTTTCTTTTAGTGCTTACTCAAATACATAAACTGACCCACCTTTAACTCGAACTTATCAATGTCCTGGATGTCAACCAATTTGCTCCACTCTGCCTACTACCGCAACCGCTTCAGTTCCCAAACACAGCAAATAGGTCCAATGACAGACAAGGTGTCCAAACTGACCAGAATCAGGAAGACAAACTCCTACACACCATGGAACCAAATACACCCTAGCTGCAGCCACCCAACTCCAACACTGCATCCGCCAAATACCTCAAACGTGCTTCCTCTACCAATGGTCCTTACTTGGAATTCTCTCCTAGCAAATCAATTGATATACAATGTCAAATGTAATTCTCCAATAAACTTTAGTACTTTTCTCTATTTATTCTCCTTTGTAGATTAGGTCTGCTCCCAGTTTAGTTTTTTACCACATACTCGCAAACGTCCTTAGTTTTGTATCTCTTCTTCTTCTTCTTCAATTAAATTTAATTTTCATATAACCACGCAAACTTAGTCTTACAAATAACCCTTCTTAATCTACAAACATATTAATTTTAAAATAGGGTTTATTTTATACTTTTCTATTCCATCAAATTAATTACAGCCACATTTTTTTAAATTTGTTATCTTAATAATCAAAACAAAAATTCCTTAACGATATCATTTTCTACTTTTAACACTCTATATCCTTATTTTTTATTTCTACCTACTATTTACAATAATTTATTTCGATTAAGTATTTATCATTACCTTCAAACCTTTTTTTTAATACTACATTATATTTGAATCCATCTGTTTTTTAATTAGGCATATTTTATTCAATAATAAATTCTATTTCCTTTTCTAATTGCATACTAATTATTCAAATTTCCAATTCATATTTAAATTGATAATCATATTTTAAAATTGATTTTTATACCCCTTTTTATATCATTACAATATGTGCGGGGTAGTAGAATGACGTGAGATGTACAATGAGTGTAGAATAATTTTTGTATCTGCGTCTTCTTCGTGCTTTGAAGTTCTCTAACGTCACTTCCACCATATGACTTTGACTCATTCCTCCAACTATTAGTTTTTATTTGACTCTCTGTGCAGGCAATACGAATTTATTTACGGGATATGCTATTAACGCATCCCTAGTTTTACAATGACATACAATGACAGGTCCCGGGTGGTGTAGCTTGAACAAGCGTCCACGTACGATCAGTAGAGTTAAGCAATGCTCTTTCTGGCCAGAACTTGGATGGGAGTTTCACGGCTGCTTTTCTCGGCGATCGTGGTACGGCTGCCACAAAAGTAATTGGTCCCGGATGTCATAATAACATCATGGCAGTCGTTAGTGGGGTTGTAAGTCCCCATCAAATGTACAGCGACGCCTATACTTGGCCTAACGGCTGTTGTCTAAGTACAAAATAAATAAATAAATAATAGAGATCTCATTCCTATTTTTTAAATATTAGTAGTGTCTGTGATTTTGTACTCAACAGACATTGATTTTCCAGCTATGTTTTTCCTCGTAGAATTCTTAAGCGAATCTTCCAGGTAAGTATCAAATACTAAGTGTTTCGTTGTACTTCAGCAAGTAAGGTTCTATCTTCTGATTAAATTCAATTGCAAGTTCAAGACAAGTATTCACATAGGCAGGTGTATGCAATGCTTACAACTCTTCCATCAAGAACAGCTGCTGAATATAAATCAGGTGGCGGCATTATTTGTTCGGGCAGAGGTGTCCTTTCATTTGTGCCATGTGACGAAAACTGAATCGAGTTGATTTGGTGTAAATGTTGTTGCTATTTAATAATCTTCATTAAATTGCTTTTGTTTGAAGATAAAATCATGGTACCATATAAGTTGAACAATGAAGAAGGTACTGCCAAAAAATTCATATTTACTAATGCATTCTTACAGGTCAACGTCAGTTCTACTTCTTGAAACAATTATCAAACGCGTGAACAATCAACGATCTGTCTTCAGTTGCATTATAGTGTCAGATACTTTAGTTTTTACCATTTTGAGTGCAGTTTTACGCAGTTTCAGTTTTTCCACTCGTGCCCAAAGGTTACATTTTTCTGATTGAATTCTTTAAAGGTATTGTACAACTCCTGCCCCTTTTGTCATTCTTCACATGTTTTTATCAAAAATTACTTTTGTTGAAACGTTCTTTTTCATTGTAAGTTACAGGGTTAGTGGATGACATGATACAATTATACATCTGTTAAGCATTATCCATTTGGCACTTTTCTTGACTCTCGGTGAGGTGATGGTGTTTTGTCCGTTTGTTCGACCGATTCCTAATATTTCTTTTGCTTCGGCTGACAACCTTGACAAATCAGGGAAAGTTAAGAAAAATCGTGTTAGAGCCTGTTTTCTTTGAGTGATATTAGCCACACCTACTAGTACTTTTATTCTTTTGTTCTCTTGTTCAAGAGCTTCGTCAGTACCTAAAGGTACATTTGTTTTGCTAACAAACCAATTTCCTCAGGGTGTTTGGTTTCAAGCAGTTTCATGTTAGCTAAGTATTACATTATCATACTTGCATAGTCGATGAGACGAAGTGCAAAAAGTACTTAACAAACTCTTCTAATAATTCAAGATGTAACTAACAGTCATCATTCGAACCGACCTAATAAATAAAAGCATTGTGCCAACCATACGAATGTACCTACTAAACACCAACTTTCAAAGTTGGCTTTTCTTGTGATTCTTTGACCTCAAATGCTTCCAATTTCGCTAGTGCATCAGAATTTTTCAAAATTATCAAAGTGTCAAATCGATTCTATTTTTGTGCTTCTTCCTCAAGTAAAGCTGTAAGTAGCTTCCTCATCTGTTGTTTCAACTTTTCTTTGATTTCACCCTGCTTTTCATAAAACTCATCGCTAATGCATTTGAAAAAAGCAAGTTGTAGAGATGTGTGTGCATCTACAGTTTTCCTTACACACTTTCCTAATAGAACGTTGGACACACTGCTGAGAATGTAGCTTCCAATCCTGTGCCATCTATAAAAGAACGAATAGCTCGAAACATTGCCATTATAATTGTAGCTCACCTGGTCTAAGAATACAATTAAATCGGTTTATTTTGATCTTTAGTATATGCGGTTAATTTTTTCTCACACCGTTCAGGTACACCCTGTATATTTACTTGCACCTATAATATCCTGCACTATTGAGTTAATTTTTTAGTTGACGCTTTGAAATATCAAAAATCAAAGTGGCAAATATCAATTTTCTTTATTTCTCGAAAAATCAACTGAACGAGGAATTACGTAACTAGAGTATCTGTAAACACATGTGGTTACTATAACGCATTTTTTTCTTTATGGGTTTCTGAGCTAAAAAAATTTTTGTAATTTTACCGCACCGGGATGCACAAAAACACTGATTACAGCTTACACAATCTAGATTGACTCTCATGGTAAGCCATGATATCCGCTGTAATCATATTTGATTTCACTGAATTGACAATATGTGAAAAGAAGTAATTGTCAAACATACAAACTTTGGTTATATTTTAAATGGCAAGTAATCAGTAGCGGTGGGTAAAGGGATTTCGTTTGCGCAGTGACTAACATCATATGACAGATTCTTTGTGTTTTAAAGTGCGAAAATTGCTGTTGCTGTTGGTTTTGTTAATTCTGTTATTTTAATTATTGCTATTGTTATTCTTGCTATTTTTATGCGTGTTATTAATTCTATTTTGAAATGTGCCATACCACAATGTTGAGTACGCCTCTAATTTATTGTGTCATTTAGCTTAAATAGGGTTAACAATTTAATGTCAATATGATAGATGTCAAAAGTGTTACCAATACAAAACTTGGAAATTACTGGATTCTAACATTAGTTTCGTTTTTCACCGAGCTTCAATCTAGAATCTGTAAGCTGTAACTGTAAAATTGTAGTTACGGTAGATGTCAACAGAATATGACTGTGTTGTTTACATATCAGACAGACAACAAAGATATTTACAATCATAACGAGACTGCACACTGCTATCACCAAAAGTAATAAGCAAAAAAGAAGAAAGAACCGTATCTGAAGTTGTATCAGCCGCGCAAGGCTCTCGTGTTACTATCTTCGGAATAATTAAAGCAATGGTAAATTATACTCCACCGGTATACAGATAGGTGATGAATAATATTAACATAAGCAATCAAATGAGCTAAAATACAGTTTATGGGCTTTGTATATGTTAATCATAAATAGATTAATATGCTATTGACATCTAGTATCTGCAGAACTAGGTGTTTTGCTTTTTAGAACACACTGAATTCTAAGATATTATTTCTGTCTAATTCATACAAAGCCCATAAACTATACTCTAACTCATTTGACCTTCAATGTTCACATTTTCGACCACACTTTGTGTATATGTCAAAAAAAAATGTTGTGGGTGAGATAAACGAATGCATTGCTTTAAGCTCTAAAACTGGTTGAATGATGAAGGAATTATTTACTGGAGCACTAAAGCATATCGTGCATCACAGTAAACGTTTTAAAGATAAATTCATTTTACTCTTGCTGGCAAACGATAGTAGTAGACGCTATTACTTTCTGTAGAGAGAATGGCATAAAAGCTTGCAACCATTGGACATCGCCATATTTGGTTCTATTAAAAAATCATTGCAAAACTTCCTTTACTGGGTATTTAATAAAACAATCCAGGAACAGTAGTAACTATTTGTTATCATAAGAAAAGCATCCGTTGGCTATTCTCTCAAGAAAATAAACATACTTGTGACTACTTGGATACAATTGCCAGCTGAAACTAGCTCAATGGAGACGGCGTGTGCAGCTTTTTACGAAGTAACGACAAGTGTATCCAGACATTCAAAGAGAATTCATTAACTCAAGTAGCACAAAATATTATGAAAGAGAAGCTCAATTGAAGTACAGTTAGCAGCAACAAATAAATAACGCCAGAATGCAAATATCACAGTATATAATTATCATTAATTTATAAATCAAATACAGGTGGTTAATCGCAGATTGATGTAAATAAACAAATATAACTATAGGTCGACAAGTTACGAGGCACCTCAAAAAACGCATAAATTTTAAATCATACTTACAATTCTACAATACAGCAATACAATATTATCGCACACATTAAAATAAGGCAATGATTTGCAAGGCGATGTTACAGCGGTGTCTACTCCGTGAACTGAGAGAAAACGTTTTGTGTGCTTCCACGTACGAAGCTCGCGGAGCGAACTGTATATTCCCCAAGGTCACGTCAGAAATCCAACAGTCAAAATTCCTAAACGGAGCTCAAAGCGATAGGGCACTGGTCGCCAGTAATGTCCCTACAAAAAGGAAACTTTAACCTGTACATACGTTTCGGAATTGGGTCCCTTCGTGCGCTCTAAGAAGTTCACGCAACAGGTATGTAGCGGGCCGCGACTTGAACATAAGGACGGGTTAAGGTCATGCCCCGTAGGACATCCGCATCCAAATGCAATCGAAGCTAACACTTTTGCAAACTACCCCACGGCTCCTCACTGACTGCCCGAGGTGTTCTGGGCCATGTGCGAATGAAGTAAATAGGCAAGGGTTGAATCCGCCGGCAATGGCGTGGGATTGAAACGTCCTTAATTTATGGTTTAGGAATGCAACTAAACCGAAAATTCGAGGGCAATCATTACACAAAAATCAAACTGCATGCCCATGTATTTACTCAACACTTTGTAGACGCTTAAGCTGGCTCCATGCCGCTAACAAAGGTAAGCCGGAAAAGAACGCCGATAAAACAATCGCCACCTTTTACTTTCTGGGCTGCCAAAAGTAGGCGTGGCACAAGCCCGCGAAGTATGAACTAAGTACCATAGACCTTGAAATCGAATAGATGCATGACTGAGGCGTAACAATAAGAAATAAGTACTACAGACATCAAAATCAAATACATGCGCAGTTGAATCGTAACACATTTTTGATATAGCTCAGGTTTCAGAAAAACCATTTCATCGGGCGTTTGCTGAAGAAGTTATTGAAAAATCATTTAGATCTACTGGCATTTATCCATTAAAGTCTCAAAATTTTCAGGAAGAAATGTTTTCTTCGCATGGCCATACCAGAGAGTCAACAGCAGTATATGCTGATTAGAAAGAACTTCCCATGTTAATCGGCGTTTTACCATTGATAATATGTTACTCCAGCACGTTTACATCGTCTTCCCAAAATCGACGCTACAAATATAATACTGACACCCCATAGAAAATTCGCTTACTTGAACTGAAAAGAAAAAGCACTATAAAAAAATCCCAGTTGATAGAAAAATTGCGGCGAAGGAAATTAAAAACAGAATTGAAGTGGACTCTTCAGATTCCGTGGAATCAGACACATTGGGCGTTGCAGACACAAAGGAATCAACTTAAATTGTGCCATCACGATTTCATCAAATGTGGTGTTGTAAAACTGGTGAAAAGTTCTATATAACACATAGGACAAATAATAGAAGATAGCGCTGGTTCAAAAGTTACACAGCGGGTTTTTTGCAAAAAAAAAGTTTTACAACTTTCTGCAAGTCCATTGTTCCAGATATTGCTGATTTTAAGAAAGGATATTGAGCTGGAAATGCCAGCACCCATTCCTCCACCTGGAACAGCACGATCAGTATCTCGTGTTTTAAACGTGATTTTTTTAATTGAAGAAGATAAAGTAGACTTCGTGGTACCAAAATAAAGTAAAATAAATACTCTACTGGTCCGTATCATAGAATTCAGGCTGTTCTGTTTGAAACAAATTACAAAATTGATCTAAAAATGTCGATCTTTAATAGCTATTTAAGTAACAAGGAATGTAAGGACCTATTAACATTTGAGGTAGGCAAGTACAAGCCAAGACGAAGTCGCGGCTTGTTGCCTGCCGAAAATGTTAATAGGCGATACATTCCGAGTTATCTTATTATATTTTTCCCGCTGCTTATCGAAATTTTCCTAGATTTTTGAAAAAATCCTTTGGTTTGTCACCTGTCACCAGGATTAGTTTTCGTGAGTCGTGTTACCTGCGAGTGTCACATGTCACATAAACACTTGCAATTTATAAACAAAACGTCTAAATCTGCATCTTGCTTTGCTAATTTTATTATCAATAGTAATATAACAAGGGCGAGACATACTTACCGATAATTTTGCACACGCCAAGGGTCGAGTGCTGGTTGCAATGAAAACTGTCCCGAGGGCTTGCCCGAGGGCAGTTTTCTAAGGGCAACCAGCACGATGACTCTTGGCACGGGCAAAATTATATGTAAGTGTGTCGCCCGCGTTTATATTTTGAAGATTATTACACAAAATCTGTATACGAATTATGATTTAAAATTGATCTAATTATGTCAAAAAATGCAAATTGCTTGTTTCTTGCATTTCTTATTCTAATTATGGCACCATCCACGGGGTCGATAATCATCCCTAGGGCGCTTATCGCTTGGTAAGCAGCCCACGGGCGCTTATCAGGTAATCAGTTCGGGATTGGTCGATTTTCAAAAAATGCATGGTTTTCATTGGCTGATATCAGTCATGTGACAGTTGTGTGTAATAATCCTAGGAACTTAATAATAGTATTAAGTTCCGTTGTCAAGACAAAGCAGCAAACAAATATAATCACCGACTTACACGTTTCGTTACTGAGGTTGTATCACTGACTTACATGATCAGCAGCGGGAAAAATACTATTTTGGGCATCCCGTGTATAATATGTGAGTTTGAAATAAAATAATCTTAGCTTATACATCACTTAGATGTATACGCACTATTAGCAAATGATGAATTAGATATTGAAATTTCAATTTCAACGCTTGAAAAAATCATAACTTGGCAATGCTGAATTTAAAGAAAACAATGGGGTACAACACAAAACCCTAATATGCTTCAGTTGGGTTTAAAAAATATAGAATATTTAAAAAAACAGAAATTAACACCCTCTATGCGTAATAAGTCAATCAAATTATGTATACTACTAATTTTTGTATGTGCCTCCTTTCATCCCATCACACTTCCTCAAACTGATTTTTAATTGGGTAGCGGTAAACCTATAATAAGCAAAAAAGGAACTTCTAACCAAAACAAAAATGCCGTAGGGGTTTACCTTCCAAGAATAATATAAATAGTTTGCCGCAAATGTAATAGGCTTTACCCAAGGCAATATATTTTCCAGATATTGATATATTTTCACAGTTAAGTTGGCAGTGAACTTTCAATAGTTTCAGAGGGTGTCAACTGCTAACTTTTTTATTTTAAATGGTTATTAGAAGTTGATTTATTCTACAACAAAATGTTATTTCAAAGATTACAAGCTCATTCCCACCCTCAGTATCTCTTATATGAAAATACTTTTTCTTTATTCACCAATTTCTAACTTACGTGATGGTTGGACGCAATAACCAGTTATTTGAGTAACGGTGATTTACACACCTTACGTATAAAATAGGTACATTTTTTATTAGTTTTGAAACAGTAGTTATATAATTTTGCCTATCTGAAATTGGATTGTAAATATGTAGAAATACATAGACAGTAACAAAAAAGTAGTTCACTAGATATAAGGAATAGAAATAGAACAATATCTACATATAAATTCTATTTTTAAGTCGCAAAATAAGTTCCATTGACCGGTTGTGCGAATATTTTCATTAAATGTATATTTCACTCGCATTACACAAACATTTTAATAAAATTCACCTATCAGTTTCTATATAATACAATAGATTATAAAAACATTTGACTATTCAAAATATCTAAAGCTTTTGTAAAGAAAATCTTAGGAAGATAACAAAAGTTTTACGAAGCTCTACAAGTATACAACTATATTTGTTTTCATTGTGCCCGTAAGGATTCCGCAAACTATAACAGCTATAAATCTAGTTAAATATCAAAAAATTAGATTTCTTAATTTTTTACAGCGTTAATTCTTTTACCATGAGCAAGGTGACAAATGAAAATGGTATAGATCATTTTATGTTTAATAAAGGCCACTCGCTTGAAACTTTTGCAGCTTATCGTTTTTCTGATAAAGTTGCTTTTTCAAAAATAGAATTTATTCGTAGTCTGTAAATTAGTTTTTTTTGTTAATAGTAATATTAACTCTGGAAAATTTATTTTTACAAAAAACTTAGATGGCTTTCTGCCTTGACAAATTAAGTGTGAAAAGCCCAAATACGGATTCGACATTTAACTTTTTTTTAATAGCGTTTTTTTTTCATTTACAGCGATTCTGAGATTTCTATGAGCACAAAAAACAGCCTGCATATTGCATGTGAAAGTAGTCCTTTCCATCCTAAAACGCATTTTGCTGTGCATAATTTAATATCTAAAATTCCAAATATTTACGGCAGTGATAAATTGTAGTACCTACTGCAATGTAGTTTGCATGATAAATGTAATTTACAGTGCTGCTAAGATACCTAAAGTACTTTGTAACCTACTTTGGTCATTTTCTCGTCAGACAAGAAATTTATTTAAAGCGTATTACATAAGGCAGTAAAAGAAGTAAGTATTAAATGATGTCAATGGCCGCTGCGCACTTTCTAACATTTATTATTGTTTAACGCAACTGCACTTGCAAATGCAGTTTTCAAGTGAATTGCTAAGAGAAAGCAATAATTTGGTATAAGGACTATAAGGCTGCAACAGAGGATTTAGAAATATACTAAGGAATTAAAGAGGAAGTTCCATTAAAATCTTACGTAAATCTCAAACTAGCCCTATTGGTATTTTTTCTTAGCTATTAGTATTTAATGTAAGTGAAAAAAAATTAAACATTAAAACGCAATGTGCATAAATTGTAACAAATAGTAGGTACTTACGCACAGTAGTAGAATTGACGGCATTTCCTTCTGCAGCACAGGCAGTTACCACACAGATTATAGATACAAGCACAAACATTTTATGCGGAAGGAAGTAAAACTTAATTGAACGTACACAAACAACTTCGCAGCCAATCTTCTGTTCTAAAAACCGTAAAAGAAGTAACAAATCACTTCTGGATGTTAACCATTTGATGTTTGTGTGACAAATGAACCCAAGATAAGACCCGTGCTTCACTTTCTCTCAATGTTACTTATGCTGCTGGGTGCAAATTTAAAAACATGCAATAAAGAAAATATTCTTTATACGCTGTGTATGGGGAATATCATTCCTCACACAAATTTCTCTTTGAATTCGCGTTTAACTCCGTCGCTATTATTTTAGAAATTAAGTGAGCGTACTGAACCGGCAGTACACGCGTATGTAATTTGAAGTTGCAATTAGTTGATCTTTTGCAACATATGCAGCAGAAGTAAAAAATGGTGTAACCTTGGAATACACTGCCGTTTTCTAAAGGCAAAACACCTGAATACAATTACGTTCTTCCAGGTTACGACAGTTTAATCGTTAATTCTCTGGTGTTGACATTTATGCACTTTACAACATTAGATTATGTTTACAGAACAATTTTTAGAGCACTGAAAGTAAATGCTTTTTTGTGAAACATTTGTAAATAGGGTCCGAATTTTTATATATCAAATAAAGAATGGTATATGTTTTTCATGTAGTAAAAACTAGGAAGACGTATTTACTAGAATGTGAAAAATCGTTTGCTATACTTAACATATACTTTTTACTTCCTTTTACGATAAAGGACTAAATTTTATAGTTTTATTAAATTTTTAATGTGTATTGTTGTGACATAGGTGATTTTCCAGCTGAATGGGTTTCTTTTGTTTTCTTTTCTATTTTTTTATTAACTCTTATTTTAAATACAACACCCGGTATATTATTACATTTTTGAATTCAGCTTAAAATTCTAGAAAAAAATTGTCTCTTTAAAGATCACTGTAAAAGGAAGTTGTGTGAGTGTATCACACCAGATTTTTTATTATACCTAGACTATGGGAACATACACAATCTCTCATGCACATGGCAACATTTTACTTTGTGCAACGTCTACGTCACAAGTCACAGTTCTGATTGTGACACTGACACTTAACACTGTAAGACTAGAACAAATTTGCAACCATCGATTGCAGTGATGTGTTAGCTTCGAAGTTTTTGTTAATCAACGCAGGTAATGTTTGCAACGAACATATTTGCGTAATTTCCCGATGATGCCCTCAACCCTACATCCGATACACTTGCTACTTAATCCTATTTCTGTGGTCGCGCAGGTATTAATAAGGTAGTGGTCATGTTTTTTTTGCTCAACTGTGTACTTCACTTTCAAAAAAATTGATTGGTATTAAGTATACTCTATTTACACTAGCAAGACACCGTCGTACACAGCAATATAACTATTGAATCTAAATTTATTTAAGTGCATGTAATTTCAAAACTCAGAGAGGCAACCAATACCAACTGTCGGTACGAAAGACGAAACAGCAAAATTAGAGAAACATGCACAATACTACTTATTCTGTAATCTCGGCAAAGAGGGAGGGAATGGAACCAGCATGTGAATAGAATGGGAAGAGAGAGAATCGCTCGATTAGCAATGGACGGAAAACCACTAGCAAGGCGGCCAGTAGGAAAACCGCCAAAGAAATGGAAGGATAGTTGGAAATCGACATCACAGGAAAATACACCGGAATAACAGGTCATGGCCAAATATAAGCATAAGGAGAAGAAAAAGTCCTGTACTAAAAATTGTATGCCGCTAACTCACAATCGACGCGGGACTTCCAGCGAGCAGAGACGTGTGACAAGAGCGACTCCTCGAGCAGCTAGCTACGACGTATCTCTACTTGAATTCTCCCAGACACCGATCCAGATAGTAGAGAAGCGGCAAGGTATAAAAAGAGCCGACACGCGAAACCGCGTTGTTCTCCAGGGAAACGGACCCACCGTATAGATTCGGGCCTTACTCTACAAGACGAGTTGCCGCCGGTCCAAGATATTTCAATCCACCGACCTATCAGAAGAAACCTTCCAGAGTATTACGTTAATTTTCAAGTTTAGAAATTTCCATCTTCAAACATATTGTGCGAATACGCCTCTGTGCACCATCAAATAATTTTTGAAAGCAAGCTAGCGTGCTGCATGCCGCATTTAATGAATTTAATTTAAAGGAACAGTTGTGTGACGCTTTATTTATTCTTTCTGATCTTTACTGCCCCGATTAACCCGTCGCCGAGTTGTCTAAACACTATGTGCTTTATAACGTATTTAGAGAATTGCACTGGCAACATGTCGATTAAAAATTCCTCAAGTTATTTTCCGTGCCAACGTTCTATTGTCATATTGCAGAAGCCGTTGTCCACTTCAAAATTTTCCATGCCGTGAGAGTGATAAAGTGCATCGATTATGAAAAGAGTTGGCAAAACGCAAAGTTAGGGCGCCGGCGTACTTCATTCCTTGATGCCGGTAGCTTGAGTTATTTGTATAATCGCCGTCTTGGGCGCTTACAAGAGCTCGGGGTGGCTTCTGAGTTGGAGTGATCTCGATTAATTAATTTGTTCAAATTGCATACGATTATTGCAACTACACTTATGCACCGACTACCAAGAAAGGACAACCAAAATTTGTGAGTGAAAACACATCCTTCCATAAATCTCCGAGCCACCAAAACCGGCTGGATCTGCTACGACTGCCAAAGCTGAATTTAGGTGACATCAACCCCTTGCCGCATTCCCCTTGATGGTTATCCTTCCTCAGTAATTGCATAGTAAAATGTTTGCCGAAATGTGTACATCAGCAATAACTTACCTAAACTAATTAGCATTTTTTCGGCGTCTAATAAGATTAATTGTTTTGTACGAAGACACCTGGACATTATACACTCGAGGTTCCTTGCTTTTTACAGGGGGACCTCGCTATTTGATATACTGTTTCTGTATTGATTATTTGAGTTTCAAATGTTATAAATTGATTTATGTGTTTCGTATTGTCTGTTTTACAACTACAGTCATTTATAGGCGTATACACCTCATTTGTAAACTACACATTTGGGATTCTTTCAGTAAAAGTGCTAGTTATTTTAAGAAGTAAGAAAGCGCGACGAATTCTAATGCTGCGTTTAATTACTGAGTGGACAGTTGTTAAAAGATTGTAAAGGAAAGTTGAACATCAGTAGCTAAATCAGTTAAGTCGTTAGTTGGCATGCAATTAAGCCCCCAACTAAGTATTTTGTATCAGACCTGCTGCTTCGACCGTGAACGAAGTAGATCCATCCAGCTAAGGGTTGAATTTCACAGTGGCGCTTTAGCATTTTCTCACAATTTTATACTATCCTAAAACAAAACCGGACTTTACAAATAACGTAAAACACCCCCTCTTGAGAGCTAGCTGCAAACGATTGAAAACTTTAGTACCTTTATTTCCCAACTCAAGTCAACCTGTGGTAAGTGAGGCCTGGTGTTGTCGTCAATTTTCGTTTATACCGTAACAAGAGCTCTTCTAAATTCCCATCCTAAGACCGTTTTACTAATCGCCGCTTTCGGTACCTATGAACACCTCTAAAATTAACCCTTCACATACTCTCCAGGCCGCCGTTTTTGCTACCGAGTACACCTATAAAAGCCAGCTCCTAAATCGCCTCCAGGCCGCTGTTTTTAGTACCACCCTCTCTTGTATCCATTCGGTTCAGGGCCCCAAAACTAAGCAGTTAAAAGTTTTCCTCCGGCCTCAGATAAGCCCTCCACAATCACGCTGATCGCCGCCCGATAAGCGCATTCCAAGCCTAACCGCCAGACTAGCCAATTGAAGCCACAACTTAGGTGATGCGTAAATCCTGAAATCGAGTTTAATAATAAAGCTGGAGACCTTCGAAATGTAGACTACGGCGTATTCAACAACAACAAGAATTACTTAATATAGTAAAAAACGAGATCGATTTCTTAGTTCCGAGAAAAAGAAGATGTGATGCAAGTACCTTCTCCAGACCATTGGCAAGATCCTGCGTTGTCGCCAGACGAAATTACAGCTTCAGCAGCCGGTCTGAAAACGACCCCAAGTAACACCACTTGATTGAACACTAACTGGAGTTTCTTATTGTGCTTCAGTACATAAAAACCAGTTCTGCTCAGTTTGGTTATATTTTGACGTTTATGTCACTCCTATCTAAAAATCTAATATTTATTTCACATTTCCATTTAAAATGCGATAAATAGTATGATGAAAGCCTTAAAAAAAGTGGTTTTACTGAACTCGTATGACTGTTTAAGCACCCGCTGACGTTCGTCTTAAACCAGCCATACTAGTTTAGTAAAACATCACTTTTCTAAACTAGTTCCATAAAGTACTAGTATCCACACATCGTTTATGGCAACGAAAGTAGTAACAAAATAACGTTTATACTCACAAATCGCATAAAAAGATGTATAGCAGAACACAATTGTATCAAGGACAATGACCTTCTAGTTACTTTACTTCTACGAGCGATGCTGATGACGAAGTGACGTAGCTACAATAATTGTTACAGTCTGTAAACCACTCAAGACGTAGTAACAAGAAAGAAATTGCTCCGATAGCTCAGGAAATGGGGGACGGGTACGTCAATAGATTTACTTTCTGCCGCACGTCAAACTAGGATTACACTTCCACAAAGGTTATTGACAAATCCAGGACAAACCGAGTTATTTGTTATATAGCTGCAAAGTTTATACTTTGAACTAAAATTTGCATTGTCTGCGTTGAGCTTTGCAATCAAAGTAAAGGGTGATCAAAGTCTTTCCGTCCTGAGCGGCCACGGTATAGTTCTTAATTTATGGATGCAACTGTGTCACCTAAAAATCAATTGTCAACTTTGATAATTAAGTATAAACGTAGTTGCATACATAAATTAGAAACTATACAGGGTGTCTCAAAAAGAATGGGACACCGATTAGCCATAGATTCCATACGTCATAATAAATCGATTAAACCTAATATACTTTAGTACAAAGTCTCTTCAGTAAGAAGTTATAGGGCCTTGAAGTTCAATTTTTTATTTTTTATTTCTTTGTTAATTTCCATAAATGTAGAGATATCGATTTGAATTTTGGTATACATACTTACTATTGTATACTACACTAATAGGAAAAATTTCATAAACTAGACTTGACTGTAAAGGGCATTTTACCTAACTTTCAAAACTTTTTTTAGCTCTAACTTCGTTATATGTAACATTTTTTAAAATTTTAGGTTATTCTCTGAAAGAGAATTAAAAAGCACAAAAATAATGTACTCTTAGTTCTTAAGCCTAAAAGCAACCGTTTACCGTAAAATGCCCATCAAAGGTTTTTGGTTGTCATTAAGATGTACAATTATCAAGTAGCCATGATCACAAAAACAATGGGTAATGATTGTAATCATCGACATATAGAAATGGACCGCTAGTCAGAGCTGCGCGAGCCAAACGGGATAGAAAGAGAACGCATATGACTTGAGAACGCTCTGTCCTTGTTGGCGCACATTAGCGTACGGCGCGACCGCCCTGTCGCTCTGACGTCATTTTCTGTCGGCCAATAGAAGGCCGGCAGGAAAAGGAACATTTTCTGTCGGCCAATAGGAGGCCGGCAGGAAAAGAAAAGATAGTTCTGAAAGTGTTCTCTTTCTCTTTCTAACGCAAAGAGTTGCGCAGTCGTCCATTAGCGGTCCATTTCTATATGTCGATGATTGTAATCTAGTAAACAACAACAAGAAATCAATTAATGACATTGGTGACGTCAGTTTTTTGTCTTTTGTGCTTACGAAAATGCTGCGACATAACGAACCTTTCAGCATTGGAGAATTCGTTATGTAGCGGCATTTTCTTAAACATAAGAGAACAAATTCTTATGCCACTAATATCATTAATTGATTTATCATTTTTTTTACTAGATGACCATTGTTTTTGTGAGCATGCCTACTTAATAATTTACATGTGCTAGTCACAACCAAAAACCTTTGATAGGTATTTTAAGGTAAACGGTTGCTCCTACGCCTATGAAGTAAGAGTACATTATTTTTTTGTATTTTAATTTTATTTCAGATAATAACCTAAAATTTAAAAAAATGTTACAGATAACGAAGTTAGAGCGAAAAAAAGTTTTGCAAGTTAGGTAAAGTGCCCTTTACAGTTGAGTCTAGTTTATGAAATTTTTTCTATTAGTGTAGTATATAATAGTAAGTATGTATGCCAAAATTCAAATTGATAGGTATACATTTGTGGAAATTATAAAAAAAATTAAAAATTAAAAATTGAACTTTAAGGCCCTATCACTTCTTACTGAAGAGACTTTGTACTAAGGTATATTAGGTTTAATCGATTTATTATGACGTAAGGAATCTATGGCTAATTGGTGTCCCATTCTTTTTGAGACACCCTGTACAGTGGCGGCCCAGGACTGAAAAACTTTTTGATCGCCCGTTTGAATATATGGAAGTAAAGAACTGATATATTGGTCAGAACACCTTTACATGTATCGGATCGGCGTCAGTCGGCTCATATTACAGAGTATACTAAGAACGGCGCAACGTTAAATACCAATGCGCAACAAAGAGATTCGTAATCACGTATCGTGGTGCAATACAGGACGGTAAAATTTGGCAGCTTTAAACAAGCCTGGAAATACGCACAAGAGAAAATCGCAATAAGAACTGACATTCACTCTAATGACGCAAGCTGCAATATCTTGCGAAACGTTAGTCAATATGGATGCACCAGGCACCAAAGAACATAGCCATCGTATAGACCCTTTCTCCAGTTCACAAAATGCGAGGCACATTAAGCCATAAAAAGTTGAACATTTATCTACAAAGGTCTAAGCCGAAACTTTTTTTTAACAAGAATAATTCTAGTAAAGTCAACCTTTGTGGTCAAATGACAGCTCGAAAAGTCTGTCGTAGAAAGAGAAGATTACTCATATACATCAGAGATGGTAACTGTTGCGTGATTTTTTATGAACGTCTTTCAAGAAGTTCACACTCTATTGCACAAAAATATAGTAATAAAATCTAGAGTTAGAAAATAAGAAAATCATTCTATTGAAGTTTATAAAATTCAGGCAAAAAGTAAAAAGACAAAAATACGCATAACTATTCTCTAAACCAAATTTCTACTAAAAAATTATTTCCCTTACCTTTTAAATTGTATAGTTATAATAGGATTTTCGAAAATATTTGTTTACAATAGAGTCCTGCTTCTACTTGTAACGCACTGCAGCTTATCACTTTCTAGGTTTTGTTGTCTAGTTCTAAAACAGTTTTTGTAAAGAACGTACATCAGTACATGATCGTGAATCAATTTTAACCTATTCTATTCAAAAATACAGCTAGAGAGATATCAAAAGGTTTTTTCTAAGAGTAGTAGTTTCTATAATAGATGGCATAGATGCAAATATTTCTAATATCTATGGAATTACGTCTGACTGGTACAAGTGTGTTTTTTAAGAATTCAGCAGTTTTCTAGAATTTTTCTACGATCGTATCAAAATGACAACTTTTTGCACAGTTTCTAGTGTCAAAAGTGACGTTTGTAACACTCTTAATATTAGCAGCCGAATTACGTTTTTTTTGCACATTGTCATTGGTGGCGTGTTTTAATACTATATTAAAACACGCTTTGTCATAAATTTGAATGTCAACATAACCTAGAATATCTAACATAATGTGACGGAAAATGTGTCACCGAACTAAGTTTTTATATTTCTGTTACGATCGTAGTAAAAATAGCGTATGAAACACGTGTATAAGTGCCATTAAAGCACTAGCGACGTTAAAAGCACTCCGCTTTGCTTCGTGCTTTTAAACTCGTCGCACGTGCTTTAAAGGCGTACTTATACACTAGTATTATAACATAATATACTATACTTGACCGGAATATACTTTGTCTTTATTTTAAAGCATTGCCATATTTTTCATTTGGAATGATTATAAACACTCTGCCGAATCCTATTAAATTTGGTAGGTTTATGTCACTATCCAAGCACGTGTGTTCAATAACTTGTTACAGTTTTAATTCCTCAGATCGACATTGATCATAATTACGGTCAAAAATCGGGTAGAAACTACAGGGTTCGCCGGCTTTACCAGAAAACACAGATCTTAATGTGTCGGAACAGATGTTGTTGCTCCGGTTACCCGCACTTAGCTCAATCGGGAAGGTGTAGTTCGAAAGTACAAAGAAAAACCGGCGGCACTTACCCTGATGGATTGCTTAAGATAGATGCCTAGAGCGCCACTTGTTTCTAGGTAGGGAATGGCTAACGTGTTAGAAACAAGAACACACACGTAGCCTATGGGGAGGTCCTCCAGGTAACTGCACTCCGCTACAGCGTCCCCTCCGCCAAGCTCCTGCGGGCCTGTTGGTGTATACCCGGTGTGGCCTTGCGACAAATGACTTACCTTGATGGCCACACCCTCTAGAACAATAAAAGAAAACACTGACACAAGCCCAAATCTAGGGGCGTTCTTAATTGAAGGGCAGGCTTTGGGTTCACAGTTAATTACACCCGGCTTTTGCCGTAATTAACTAATGACTAAAGGGTTCAGCAACAACAAATAACTAGACTGAAATTAGCCAAGATTTATGTTTAATAGCCCACCCAGCGGTGAGTTTGAATTTAATACAAAGGGTACATCCTAACTGGAATTTTGGGGTCCCCTAGCAAAAGTTAACTTAATCTAAGCATCATTAACAAGTAAGCGGAACAAAATCACAGGAGAGACGCCCCTGCGTATAATAATTGAATCACGGAAATCAAAAACACGCTAAGTCACCCTTTTGTCAATTTGGGTTTTTCGATTCCATGGTAATCAAAAACATGATTGCTACCTATGGAATGCAAGATAACGCCAAGTCCGTTCTGTATATGAATATACAGCGTCTTAAAGTTTGTATGGAATGCAAGAACACACTAAGTCAATTGACTTGGCTTGTTTTTGTATTCCATGCGCAGAAAGTTGCGTGATAAACAGTTTGCACGGTAGCCTTTCTGTTAGCCGATTGTAATCAGTTGGGCGTGTGTGTAAGATGTCTTTCGCTAGTGAAAGTGACGGTGAAATCAGTGTAAAACGACGTCGAGATGAAAAGGAGTGGCGTCGAAATAAAATTAAAAAGCTGAAAGCGGAAGGGCAATCACATACAAACTGGAGAGGTAATGTGGTTCCGGCTAGGTCAACAGGAGAAGCGTGCAGGTACCTATAACCTTACTTTGTTGATTTGTTAGTTTAGAACATTCATTTTAAAATTTTAGTTGCAAAAAAAAGTGTTTTGCGAAGTTTTCTGCGGCTGTCAGAGAACATATTATATTAGAATTTAACAAGTTAGGCTCTGGAGGGAACAAAGTTGCACAAGATGCCTACTTGCAAGGGCTTATCACATCTCGGCCTATTAAAAAACGTAGACCGAGAAAGGAAAATCCTGGGACAGCTCGACGAGCTTCATTTATTTATAGGATAAAGATAGGTACGTAATAAAAGCAGTGTCTGTATAGATCAGGTTAATAAGAGAAAATTCTGTTTTCGCAGGGACTGAAGAGTACATTGTGTGTTTCAAAGCTTTTTGCAGTCTTCACGGGTTAAAATCAGAGCGTGTTAAAAGATTAAGCAACCTTGCAGTCCTAGGGCTTACACCACAAGAACAGCGTGGAAAACATAACAATCGGCCCACTGCTGTTCCAGAAGCTGTACTTAATGTGATCGATGAACATATTCGTAGTTTTCCATATAGGGTGTCTCATTATAGTGGAAGTACAAAGAAACGCAGGTACCTTTCTAGTAACCTCACTATAAGAAAAATGTATGAGCTATTTCTTCAAAAACACGATCCACCGACGTACGAGAAATATAGAAACGGGAAGGTAGAAATAGATAAAGTACGTGGACGTGCTAGTTACCGTACATATTTAAAATACTTTCGAGACCATTTTAATTACGGCTTTGGTAGGCCGCAGGTAGATAAATGCCGTACATGTGAACAGCTCAATGTAAAAATCCAAAATGAAAAAAATGTAACCATACGAAATAAACTTACTACAGATTTAAAGTTACATAAAATGAAGGCAAAAACTTTTTATCACGAAATTAATAGATGCAAGCAACTTGCTGTAGAAAATGAGGAAGTAGAAATGATAACGTTTGATTATCAGCAAAATCTTCCTGTACCGGTAACCAATATTACAGACGAATTTTACCTAAGGCAGCTGTGGGTCTATAACTTCGGCGTTCATAGCATGTCGAACAATAACCAAGTAATGTACATGTACGATGAAACTGTGGCAAAAAAGGGTTGCTCAGAGGTTGTCAGCTTTTTAAAGCATTTCATTGATAACTTTATTTCTCAAAATATAAGAAAGCTCTATGTGTTTTCGGACGGATGCACGGGGCAAAACCGAAACCACACACTCGTTCACTTTCTTTTCACCTTAATAAGAAGTGGAAGATTTGATTATATTGAGCAACGTTATCCCATTAGAGGGCATAGTTATCTTCCCAATGATAGAGATTTTGCTAAAGTTGAGATACAGAAAAGAAAATATGAGAAAATAGAAACTCCTCTCAAGTGGTATGATATTGTAGAAAACGACTGTAAATTTGCTGTCGTAAAAGTTAACCAATCTATGGTTTATAACTTTAAACAGCATTTTGGAAGCATTTTTAAAAAGAATATAGTTAAGAAAGGTGCAAAGAAACAACCTTCTGAAAAATTCTTAATTTCCGCTGCAAAAATCATACAGTACTCTATAGCCCATAAAAATGAGATTTCTGTCAGTAACACTATGAAGGGTACAATATGGACAAACTTTACTTTGCTCCAAGCAAATACGAAACCAACAATACCAACAGAACCCATGTACAGCTCTCGTATTCCGATTAATGTGAAAAAAGCCAAAAATCTAGAGATCCTGGTGGGATTCCTGTCCAATGAGGAGCAAAACTTTTACCAACCACTACTGGAGAAAACCACATCCACAGAGAGCGACGAAAGCGAATCTGATACAGAGCTGCTTGATTAATCTTTTTTGTTTATGGTTTTGTTTATTTCGTTTTGTAACATGTATTTACTTATTTGCTTGTATTTTTTCCCACATTGCACTTATTTTTCCACGCTTTGCTTATGGAAATCAAAAAAACTCTAAGTCCAAGCAACTTCAGAGTTTTTTTTTTCAGTAATATGACAAAAAATTCCAAATTCGGCAATACCACACGAAATGGAATATTATCTACTATATAATGTCCAAAACGTAATTTGCTACATTTACATTCAAATTTGTTACCAAGTTTTTCTTAATTTATCAACAATTTGTGTTTTTTGACTTAGCTGGTTTTTGATTTCCGTGATTCAATTAATTTGAATAGTTCAATCGAGCGGGCGTACGCAATGTCCAATATAAACTTAGATAGCGCACGACAAATCGTCGATATCACTTCACACGGCACATAATTAAACAAAGCGAAACACATATTTACTGTAAACAATTTTACCTTGGCCCCAAAGCGTGTTTTCGGCGGGAGCGGTGAACCAGGTCCCGGTGGAGTCACTTGGCAGAGTGAGGACTGCAGTGCAAACGGAGTTGTTGGGATGAAGCTCTGGTGAAACGTGACGAAGCTGTTGCGAAAAACCCCAAGAAGGAGGCAAACAACGGTGGGCCGGAACCCCTCAACGGTTGTAGAAGAAATGACAGCAGACAATACAATGTCGCGCGGCGAGCACTCTATTTAATTCAAGCACGGCGTTGATACTTAAATATGCATTAAGAAATGGTTTTCCCCCCTTAACAGGGAAAAGTTAGTTAAAGGCTTCAAGATGACGTCTTGTTACGGTTCAAAAATCATTTACAACTATTTAGCTAATTATTTGCCCTAATCTTGGTTAAAACTAACTTTTGCCATATTTTCCGTCAAGTTTAATTTTTCTTACAGCATTACTGAGCATTCAGATCTTCTGAAAGTCACATTCCAATCTAAGTAAACCATATAATAAGAATTACAGGTCTAAGAGCCCCTGGTGTGTAGGCTTCACTTTATGCATATCTGAACCCCCCCCAAGACTTGATTTTTGGTTTTATCAGTTTTAGAAACCATTTTGGCATTCGCCATTTTTGTGCTGTTAAAGTCAGGTGCTTTGAAAATTCGCGTCTTGGAGACGTAACTTTATTGGATTTATTCAAGCGCATCCTGTGTAGGAAATCGCTTT
Organism: Agriotes lineatus; assembly: GCA_940337035.1. Classification (NCBI taxonomy): domain Eukaryota; kingdom Metazoa; phylum Arthropoda; class Insecta; order Coleoptera; family Elateridae; genus Agriotes; species Agriotes lineatus. Next base: position 35,301,489 of record OW679198.1, on the reverse strand, counting down.
TGGTGTAATTTTGGATTCCGAGGTGGTCTGGATTAGGCCCCGAGGATGTTATTTGCTGTGATCTCCTAGCCCAGACTTTGTTTGGGGATTTTGCTTTAGCAGCACATGGTCAACCTCCTTGGCGAAACTCAGCCGTGAAGATCTGAAACGGGTATGTGGTTTTTCTAGGTTCGTTCAGTTCGATTCTATTGTTAGTTGTCCTTTCAGCTTTTTCTTTTCCCCGCTGGGAACATATGTACAGTATTGCCGTGTGGCTACGTACCTGCAGTACTCCCTTCGCTTGGCAACGTCCCAGCAGCCCCCTTTCTACTTGGTGGCGAATCGAGCATTGCTCCGCCAGTGGCCAGTCGAGCCTGCGTTACATGACAGGATAGCACCAGCAAACCTCCTGCGACAGCTACTCGGTGGTCACCCACTTTTGACCTCCTCATTGCCCTTTGGCCCCTGCTTGCAGCCACTGCTGCCGAAGTGTAGCCCATCGCAAAGGTCTGTCAGATTACTATATCCGTTTCGAACTCCCGAATCTTCGGCCCAACTGCGTGACGGTGCTGCAATGTGCTCGATAACCTTATGAATGTTTTTAACGTGTATTCTTAAGCGGTAAGCTCACCTGTGGAACCTTATTTGATTCTGCATTACGAAACAGTAACTAATTTCTGCATTGTAAACAAAATTTAGCGGTAGCTCTTTTGATCGATATTTAGGTCATATGTACGGACTATGTTTTACCGGTATTGTATGGTCTCCGACCTCGGAATAATTTTTGACGGTATTGTAAGTTTGTTGTGCAGTCAAGTGCATGAAAGCATTTTTTTTACATTTTCAAATGTCACCTATTACACCGTTGAATAATATCTCTATCTGCGCCCTGTTGTGCAAGAGAAATTATAATGCTCGCGTCACGTCCGTTGTAAATGCAATTTGCCTTGCAATATCGCGAATTCGCCCTTACGGAACCAAAACAAGATCTTGTAGGCCCGTGATAGCGTCGAAATAAATTAATTATTAATTAAACAAAGGCTAAGCCTTGCATACTGGGTGTTCGGTTACATTCAACGTGCAATCTAAATTTTGCTTCTAATTTTAATAGCTGTGTCGAAGCCAAGATGCTTTCGAACTTTTGCTAAGTGTTTATTCAGTAGTGCATTTGGCCAAATCTAACACCAATCTTGTATCCTATTTTAATACTACTAATTTGTAACAGATACATACCGTTTATAATTATTTATTTAATTTGGGCTTGCTTGTCAACTACGCATTATGCCCTTATGAATGTAATTGGCAGTTTTGTGGTGAGTTTAGCCTTGTGCTTTGTGTGATATTATTATTCTGTGATAGATCTCCCTATTGAGATTTTGTGATACGATTTGGTTTGCCGTATATTTTGTGTGTATATTTTATTTGTGTATTGTATTTTCTTTTGTTTGCTGTAATTATACTACCATGACCTATTTGTTTGCGTTTATGATTTGTGCCTTTGCCGTTACCTTTTATATTTTCAGGTTTGGTTAGTAGCGCCTTCCGTAGCTTATCTTTTGGTTAGCAAAGTGCTGGGTTACTAGCTACTTGGCGCCCATATTTTATTTTTTCAGCTAAAGCTTACGAGTCTTTTGTTTTACCCACGACCAGCTCCGGCTGAGAAGCCGTTGGCCTTTGCTTGCTTCTTTTTAGTCGCCGTAACGGTAACAGTCTCTTAACAAAACGGCAATTAAAGCCAATACCTCCCCCGGGAAGCAAAACTATATGAGACGCCACTGCCTATCGTAACGATGCCGGCTACATTACTTTACTTCAATCCGCTCGCCGCGCGCGCACTTTCAAAACGCACCAGAATGATTGCTTCGAAGGTTCGAGCTTCACTCAAAAATCCACAAGAACACCATTAGTTGCTTCACAAGGTTCTCCAAAACTACTATGCGCAAATCAGCGCAACCCCCGGCTTCCGAAGGCCGGGGGGTGCAAAACTTCACACAACTCTCTTCTGTGAGTGTCGGATACTGATTAATTACTTCAAATGCACAGGGCTTAAGAACAACGTCACGAAAGAAAGTTTTGAACTCCAAAATTAATAATCCCACATGCACGGTTAACCAAGGGCTTATCGAAACTTTCTTTTTCCTGGCCCACAACTTAGCGTAAAAGCGTAGGTAGAAAATGCAAACAAAGAAAGCCTTCAACGACTGAGATCAGACAAGATTTCTAAGAAGCCCCAATTAATAAAGCACAAAGGAAAGGTTTTCACCACACTGGCCATGCCACGCACGGAAGTCCACGGGCGTAAATATCAAATTACAAAAACAACAAAAAGCAATACGTAGAACTTAAAGTGTTTATGAAGATCATCTTCTTTTTGTTTATTTTTAAATTAGTACTGGATAGTGTTAATTTTCAACCTGCAAAGAGTGATTCATAATGTATGGAGTATATTGAAAAGGTAGCCACAAGGAGCCAAAATAAAGCTTTTTACTTATAAACATTCAACAAACACCGAATAACAAGAAAGTTAAAGCTAGTTAAAGTAAAATCAATTAGCGAGCATGCGATACAAACACGGTACTAACGTAAATTGCTAACAACAGATAATACTATAATAGTCACATTCACATATGATACTGCACTCTTAACAGTCAATGAAGGCCCTAGAATAGCATCACAACGTCTTCAGCGTCATCTTAACCTCTAACAATGGTTATGAAAGTGAAGAATAAAAGTAAACTAAATCTACACAAGTCATCTTCATAAAAAACGCATTGTTTGTCCCCAAGTCACACTGCATCTTACACAATACCAGTCCAAACTGAAGTTAAATATTTTGGCCTACACCTCGACCAGAGACTTAAAAACATGTAAAAGCAAAACACCAACAACTTAATCTAAAATTCCGGAAATGTACTGCTTGCTAGGGAGAAACTTACAGTTATCCATGAAAAACAAAATCCCAATTTAGAAATGTATCGTCAAGGCGACTTGCACCTACGAAATGCAGCTGTGGGGATGTACAAAACCGAGAAATTCCAAAGTCAGCTAACGACTCCAGTCGAAGGTTTTACGAATAATCACAAACGCACCCTGGTATGTCTCAAACCATACACTCCACGCAGATTTAAGAGTTGTATCCCATGAAATCCAGAGATCTTCAGCAATATAATACCAAAGATTGTTAGGTGATAAGAACGACTGCATTACCAAACTAGCCAATCCACCAAACATAGCGAGAATACTAAATCGACAGTGGCCAAGTGACTTACCGCAGCTAGACAATGAATGACAGCTGAATCTCTCACCATCCTCCCAAGACACAAATAGGAATAGCAATAATATCGATGGATGGTTTTCCGCACAAGTGTGTTATTTACATCAAATTCACTTATCGGTCTATACAAATGAGTAGATTGTAAATTGGCATTTAAAAAACGATTTACACTGAATTCTCAAATTGATCTCCATTACTTGCAACACATAATTCACATCGTTTTGAAACACTTATTAATTGTCATTGATGTGTCCCAAAAAAAAAGAAATCTAGTGGCTTTAAATCCTTACTGGTCTATTGGTCCCTACCCAGCTGTTTCTAAAATTAACGGTTAACAATCCGAGACGATTCTAATACAAGGCATATACACAAATTAAGTTTTGATCGTGGATATGTTTTAAGCAAATGGTACTATTTAGGAAAATCTCATCAGAAAAGCTTCAGTATTAAAATAAGAAAACCTTCGAAGACAAATTATTCATATATCGCTGATAGCAGACTTGTCACGTTGTGTCAAAATGAGCGCAGTTATAAAAAATCCATCCTGTTGTAAAATACGAACTGCAATTAAACTTTTAAATGCAAAAAAAGTTCGGCCCGCAGTAATTTTTCGGCAAATTTGTGAAGTTTATAGTGAACATCAATAAGTGATGGAATTGTAAGAAGATGGTCCAGGCAGTTTAACGAAGGCAGGACAAACGTTTACAATGAAGAACGAAGTGGAAGACCTTCGGTAGTCTCTGAGAATTTTGTTCAACAAGTAAACGAGAAAATCTGTGAAAACAGAAGCTCTACACTTTTTGAATTGGCCACTCGTTTTCCACAAATTTCACGATCCTTGGTCCAAGAAAATTGTGACAGAAAAATTGCATTATCATAAAGTGTGCTCGAGTTGGGTACCAAAAATACCCACGTGGGAGCACAAGGCAAAGGGCATAGCAGCAGCAATGGCATTTTTGCAACGCTACAACATAACTGATGGTTTCAGACCATACTGATTTAAAAAATAGTTGGCTATCCATTTTTAAGGATATAATAAAGTAGTCAGCTATCAGTGCCACGCTAGTTATTGTATAGGTTAGTCTCCTCCGCTAGATCTCCAATAAAACAAGCTAAGTTCTTCTAGCTAATTTTTAAGTTACTTAGTTAATCCTTGAAAACGGAAGTAGATTTGCCTTCCGAAACGTTGAAGTTCCAATATATCCAAAAAATAGCATGATTATTGATGTGACACAAAGAAATTCCAGCGATTGCCAGAATATTCAGAATTAAAATCAAATTTGGAATTTTTATAAATGTTGACAACCTACAATGTCACTGCTTGTTAGACTGACAAAAAAGGGGACCGTATAAGTAATTGATGTTTCAAGTAACGTTATCAAACTTTTTACATTACGTGAGAATAGTTTGAATGAACGAGCGACGTTAGGAGCGAGTTCCTTAAAATTCTCGAGAATTAAGCGCTTTTAATTTGAAATTGATGTTCGGTAGCGCTTAATCAAGAGCGAAACGTTACAGAAGTAGGGTACAAAGCGACCAATTCCGCCCGGTCATACGTAAAAATTTGTTTCTTTAAGCGTCAGTAAAATGTGACACTATACTGCTGGATTGATAATGCTAAAGCAGAGCTTGGCAGTAATTAACTGGAACTGGAACTGAATTACTTTTTAAAATGCGGTAATTGCAATTGAGAATTGCCATTTTTGTTAAAAAGTACTTGACAATTACTTTTCGAAGATAATTACTTACTACATTCAATTATTGAATTACTTTTGTGTAATTAAATTACTCTAAAGTATTTAAATTACTTTACAAGTATTTGAATTAGCTGTGGTAATTGAAATTACTCGCGGTATTAGAATTACTCTTTGGTAATTTAATTACTGAATTACTGACCTCGATTGGGTGCTAAATCTCCAGAACGCAAAAAATACGATAAGGTCTTATTAAATTACATATTAAGCAAATCGAAATAAGGTATTCCCGGTGCAATATAAGCTTAATTTATGATTTCCTCTGATTAGCCGAATAACAGCAACTCTGTGCAACATTCGCATTTTGTACGACGCGTGCACGAACAAAGAGTGCATTTGAATTGGTGCGTGTATGTAGATGTGATAATTATGTAGGTTGTAATAGTAAAGCTAATATTGTGTAAGACGTTAAAACTATATTTGCGGTAATTACATTACAGATTACAATACCTATAGTAAAAATATAATTTAAAATAGCTTTTAGACGATATTGATTCATAATAATTATTTATTTATTTCAATTTACATGTTTTAAACGATGTATTCGCATATAGGTGCACTGCCGTGCAAGTGTAACAGGCGTTAAGTCCAGAAAATTACGTTTTTGAGTGAGGTATTGAACTAATCGGTCAAAATCCGATAAAACATTTAAACAGCGTAGAACACATAAATAAAATATAAATAACTACAAAATTCCTTGCCTGGTTGACTCAAAATTGCAATATGAGGTATGGTTAGGGTGACCAAATTTCAATTTATACAAACCCCGAGATTCTTCTCCAGTAAAAATAAACGAAAATACAGGATGTTTATAGAAACAGTAACTAGACGACCAACATGTATTTTATTGATTGCTGTCATTGATTTGCGTAAAATCATACTGCTTAAAATAAAATTTAGTATTTTGCAAATTTTAAATTTTTGTCTTAATTTTTGACCATGTGACTTATACCCAAAAATTACCTTAGCGTAAGTAAAAAAAATGTGCCATTTAAAAAACATCGATGACGTCATACCTCCTACGCGGGTCACCCTGTAGGTATAGATTTATTTGAAAAATGCGCAAATAAAACTAAAAATCGACGGGTTTCCCCGTTTTTCCAAAAGTTATTCCTTGAACGTTTAACTAATTTATCCACTACTTTACGAAAGCACTGTATGTATACAGCGTTCGGCAACGATGCGGGGGTGGAAGATATTTCTAGAACTATGAGAGTTACATAAAATGCGCTTCTATAAAAGTTGCACATTAGGAGAATGTTTTTATTGTACATGGCGGCTCACACAAATGTGCGAACCAAACTTACTTTTTTTTTAATAGAATGAACTGTAGTTAGCTATAATATAATGTTGTATCGGTCTAAAGTTAACGGTTTTGGAGATAATGATTTTATTTAAAAGATACTTAATTTCAGGCGGCCGCTCTAAGTAACAGGAAAGAATTGAATAGAAAAAACGTTATCAAACAATTATGTATTTTTGTGAATTACCTTATAGTGAGAGATAGTGCCTCTGAGTATTGACGCTCTACAGAGTGTTCAAAATTTACAAATTTAGTAATATATAATTTTTAAAACGGAACACCCTGTATATCTCTGTTTTTTTAAACCCATTCTAACAAGCTTTCTTTTAATATCTTATTTCATATCGCCCAATTCTACCGTTTATTCTGTTATATGCGATTTAAAACATAAACAATTTTAGCTTCTTTTAAGATACTTTATTTAAAGGGATAACAAATAAACACTTTAAAAATAATAATTTAAACATGTTCTCCGAACACAACAAAAAACGAGGTTTAAAAATAAAACTATTATTGACTCAAGAAATAAGAATCACCGAAAAACGAGAATTATAGAAGTAAATTACATCTATTTAATATCAATAGGAATTATATTAAATTTCCAAATATATCTCCTTGTTTTTTAAGTATTAAAGGGCTTTATGCGAAATAAAATCCTAATATAATTTAAGAAAAAGGCAAATATAAAACGTATTCTATTTCCATTGATAAGACTGATTTACGGTTAAATTAATTTTAAACATTATTACAAAATTAGTGTAACCTGGAGAAATTAGAACAAAACCGGGAGCTCGGAGACGAGATGTAGAAACCCTGAGACTTCCGGTGAAATCCTGAGAAGTGGTTACCTTAGGTATGGTACTAGTACAATTTAAAAACGCCGCATAAGGTTAGCTCATTCTTGCATTCAACATTTTGTAAATTATCCATTCTTTCGCGCTTTCTTGTCTTGTATTGCTCATATGCTGATTTACCTTATACAGGTTGCTGCGTTGACGCACGAAACATACAAAACCCCTATGTTAATTACGAGACATTCAAATATTGGCTTCTTAATTATTTTACACAAAATTCAATTTACTTTTTTAAAACAACAGTGCATAGTGACCCAATTTATATAATTTCAGATATTTTATTGTACCAAACTTAAAATCGATAAAACATTGCTGGAGCCTGTGGTTTGAAAATATCACAAATTCGTTACCAAATCACAAATGTTACCTCCATTTGTGATTTGGTCACGAGCATATCGTTGCCACTTTGCTGTGTTAGTTTTTCGTAGCTACTAATGATGACAGCTTGGCTGTCGAAATACGTATTTAGCAGTTGTTAAATATTTGTGTGGTAAGGAATTTTAAGGAATTTGTGTTAAAATCAATAGGTATTATTAAATACTAGCGTTCTGCACTCAAATTGGGCGCGAAATAATTCATTTAATGCAATTTGTACAAGAGTGATTCATCTTGTGTGTCGAGTTATTTTTGAGGTTAGCTATCAACAAAAAAATCCACATACAAAAAAAGTTACTTATAAAAATTGTAAAACCCTACTACTGGCTTACTTGCGTCGCCCTGAGTCGATTGACACCAAAATCAGCCAATTCGGCCCATGGGTTCGCTCTCAAAGTAGCGTCAAGCATGCAAGAAATGAAAATTATTATGTCGGATTTTGATAAAATTAAAAAGTATTATTACAGATGTTGATAAGATTTTGAAATTTGAAATAAAAATATGAGAGCAACCTGAGCAATTTATTTATCAAGCGTTGACTGTAATTTTATGAAATACGTATTTTTCCCCGTTTCTTATACGCTGTGTTCAAAAAGAAATTACATGAGGGTTGGCCATGGAATATAAAAGTAATGTCAACAGCAAGCTTTAGAATTTATTAACTGTCAACGCTGTTGTTGTTATTGTAACTTTATATCTTCATTGAAAATTCTAAAGATTGCTTTCTAGAAAGCTTGCCGTCCCTCTTAGTAATTTCTGTTTGAACGCATGTATAAAGGTCTCTTGAATGTAAAAATGACTTTATTGTTCCGTACTTGAGCAAATGTCTTCTATTCTTGTATTTGATGTACAAATTCTTATTTCAATCAGCCGTTTTCAACTAGGTTTACCAACTTTCAACAGTTCATGATCAATATCAATTTGATATTTTATTTTAAAATTTCATAAGTTTCCTAACACATTTTTTATAGCTATTTGTATTACTAGGGAAAAAAATATATCATTCCCTCCTGCGGATGTAGTTTAATTCTCTAGCGTTATGAGAACAGTATCTAATCAATTGTTATCATGCAAAAGAGGAAATGACATTTTAGTCCAGAGTTCTACATATGACACTTTTACATTTTATGATGAGACTATCTCTTGTATTCAGCTGCATTCAAAAATATTTAAATACTAGTAAATCACCCGAGCTACGCTTCGGTTCGCTAATTTAAGAAAGATTCATTAATATAAATTAAAGAAAGGATGCATCGGCCGGGAATCGAACCCGGGCCGCCCTCGTGGCAGGCGAGCATTCTACCATTGACCCACGATACTTTGTTGAATAAGGCGCTGCTATAACGGTATATCAACATTAAGAGTTCGCTAATTACACGATGTAATTAAAACTTTACCTTTTCGTACTTCTTTTAATAAAAACCGGCCTACGATCTCGGCCTAATCTAAAAATTAGCAAAATTTTAAGCTATCATACAATTTAATCGGTCCAGTATCTTCGGAGGAGATAGCGAACAAACATACAAAGAGGCCAACGATTTTATGGTATAGATGAAAATCAGGAGGCTAGTTGATTTATTATTAATCAGATTGCCTCCTTCTCTAATGACAACGGAAGTTAATGTATTATATTCTTTCCCACTGCCATTGGAAACCGAGCAGGAAACCAAACGTATATTTTCGGGAAACCCCTAACAAGCGACAGAAAATGTAACTTTCGTATAAAAGAGTAAAAACACTATTCGAACTGAGCCAACAAAATATGCTCACGTTGTGCCAATTAGAACACCATGTAGTGTTCTTTACAAAATTGAAATAGAATGTTGCTGTCAAACAATTAAGAAATCCAACGCTGCACCCTGTATACTTAGGTAAGTTACATATTTTCATCATTCAGCCTCACGGCGTATTTAATAGTAGATTGTTCTACAAGTTCAGAAAAATGAGAGTTTTTCAACATTTAATGCACAAGCGAACGAAGCGAGTGGATTAATTTTACACCAACATGGAAAAATCACTTTTATATCATATTCAGAGTGCTATTTTTTAATACCATTAGAAAATCTAGCCAAAATGAAATTCAACATCTTTTCATATTCGAAAAAAATATTTTGTTTTAAATCGGCAGTGAAGAACGTCGAAATCGGCAGTGAAGTAATCCATACGTAGGCAGAACAGAATCCTACGTGAAGAACTCTGAGCATTTCAATGTGGAATCTCTGTTCACCAACGTACCAGTAGAAGATTCGGTAAATCTCATACAACAATACTTCGTTCCTCAAGGACTCCGAGAAGACGTCCCAGAGTTAGTAAGGATGTGCCCCACGACGACCTACTTTCTTTGGGAAGGAATGTACTACAAGCAAAGAGAAGGGGCCGCTATGGGATTCCCATTATTTCCAGTCATTGCTAACATATTTATGGAAGCCTTTGAAGATGAAGCTATTCAGTCCAGCCATCTCAAACCTAAATGCTGGTTCCGCTATGTCGACGACACTTTCGTTATATGGCCCCATGGAAAAACAGCTCTTGAAGCATTCTTTGCACATTTAAACAACCACCATGCCAAAATAAGATTCGCGATGGAAACTGAAGAAAATGGACGCCTACCTTTCCTGGACGTGTTAGTGAAACGAACCACTAACAACAGATTAAGCCATACAGTGTATCGAAAGAAGACTCACACTGACCGCTATCTGCATGCTTCGTCTCACCATCATTCCCAACAAAAGAGATCATTGATCAAGACTCTTATTCATCGAGTCAACGCTATTTGTGACGAGGACAGTAAACCACAAGAACTGAGACATGTGGAAGAAGCTTTACACAGGAATGGCTATAGTTGACGAGACATCAGGAAAGCGTGCTAATACACCATAAAACCGAAAGAACCTAAACCTAATCCTATTAATTACGCCTGCCTTCCTTTCATTGCCGGAGTAACCGACCGAATAAGAAAGGTCTTAGATAAGAAAAACATCGGAGTCCGTTATGGTACAATAAGAAAGGTCGAACAATTGATCCCCCCCAACAAAGATTCTTTGCCCAGACTGCAGACAGAAGGCGTTTAACAACTTCAATGTACTTGTGGCAAATCTTACATCAGACAAACGGGAAGAAGCATCCGATGTCGAATAAAACACCAGAGCCACACACGACTTGGAAACACACAAAAATCAGCCATCGCAGAACACGTATTGGAGCCAGGAGATCGCAGAATAAATTACGACTCTATAAACATACTAGCCAGGACTAAAAAATACTTCCCTCGTGTTATTCGTAAATCCCTAGAAATTATTAAAAATCCAAAAAATGTCAACCGAGAAGACGGCTACCGCCTTAGTAACACATGGAAGGTAGCTCTGCAAAACCAATCCATCCCTAAACAAGTTTCACGTGAGCAACCAAGCAGAAAAACGACAAGGACCAATAACATACTAGATCTACATGAGCAGCCAACCGTAACCAAGTAACCAGGAGCAAAAGGCACCAACATCAGTTTTTAGAAAACTTCTGAAGAAGCTGACAGCATGAGCAGCGAAACGTCAAGTTCAAATCGACGACCACGGCATAACCCGGAAGAACCTACCATTAAGTAATCCATTGTTTTACAACTTCTTGTAGGCGGCTGGGCGATAGGTAAACGTCAACCAACGTCAACATAACCTACAAAAGTTTATTAAAATGTTGTAATTTCGCGATTTCTCGATTTAAAAAAACAATGTACCCCTCGGCACTAGAAGTTCCTTTTTACCCCTCATGTGATTTATTTGCTTTGGCCCTGCGGGCCTTGGCAAGTAAACCCACATTCGTGATAAAAAGCTCAATTTCAATGATGTGGTAATTAATATAAAAATTTAAAAAAATTAAATTGAAGTTACAAGTCCCTATATACCTTCTTACTGAAGGGACTTTGTACTAAGGTATAATCGGTTTAATATAACCTAAGGAATCTATGACCTTGACCAATCGGTGTCCCATTCTTTTTGGGACATCCTATATAATTGTTATCCTTGACTTTATTTTTTTACTTACATATTAATTACATCAAAACAAACTAACAAGTTTTGGTTTTGGTGAACGGTGCATGTAGCTACAAGATTTAATTATCAAAAAACCTTCAAAAGTGATCAAGTATGTAAGTTACTATAGTTAACAAAACATAAAAATTAAGCATTTTTAGATTACGATTACGAATCTACGCGACAATAATGATAATTGCAACTTGCAAGAAAGTTCTACTAAATACAACTATATGACAATAATTTATATTGAAAGTAATTAAAAAAGTAATTGATGTTGTACAATTACAATTACTAAGTAACTGGTAATTGAATTACTATTACATGTGAGAAATTTAAATCTCTGGTAATTAAATTACTTCATTGGGCGGTAGTAGGTAATTAGTAATTAATTACTTTTTTAAAGTAATTTGCCCAGCTCTGAGATAAAGTGTCACTTCATTGCCATGGCATCTACACTTTATCCCAGCTCGTCAGCGTCAGATAAAGTAGTTATTATCTCCGCTGACGAGCGGGCTTTGAACTAGGTTGTATAGAGCGTGTACCAGATAAAGTGTGGCTATTTTCAAACATATGTAATTAAGAAGCCTTGGATGCACAGGCATTAAATGGTTAAGTAATCTAACAGACTGTTGCATGTAGATACATATAAAGTTTGTGTTTAGTTTGAAAATAATAACCTGGAGAGAAGTGATTCCGGATTTCGGAAGGTCATAGTAGGTTACTTCCGGAACCACAATTACGATCGAAAACTTAGGCTAAACCATTTGCGGTCACAAAATGTCTCTGCTATAGCTATTCAGCGAGCCATAAAACGATTATTTGGCACATATAGCACTCAATTGAAGCCAATGCGTGGATGTATACCAACTGTAAACACCCCTAAGTTGAGGAAAAAGTTGTGCTGCAAATTGCAACATGATTCTTCAACATCGGTGTCCAAGCTAACAGAAATTACCGGAGTATCAGTTACCACTGTGCAGAGGCTGAGAACTAGTTTTGGTATAAAGACGAGAAGAAAGCAGAAAAAGACAAAATACAGTGGCAATCAGATTAAACGCGTTATAAAAGACGCTCGGAAATTGTGAACCTGCCACCTGGCATCTATGATGAAACATACATGTTTGCCGATCCAGCTCAGATACCTGGTTAAGTACTTTATAGCATTGTCCATAAAAAAGCCAAAGTACAGCAAAGTAAATTTTAAATTTGGCTGGCTATTGCGGAGGACGGTGACGCTTCTTTTATTACCACTGGCACTATTAATAGGGAGTGTCTTAAGAAACGGCTATTGCCAATTCTGGAAAAACCATGCACCGGTTCATTATACCAAGAAAGTGACAGATTTTTAAAAAGTTGAAGATGTGCAATGTGTGAGCAAGTTAAATAACCCACAAAATCTGCTGCAGTATTCGTCCATTAAGCGTTACTGAGTGCTCTGTAAAGCCAAATACAAACCTTTCAGAAACGGTCCAGAAGGAAACTTATCAAGTTTTACACGAATTGGGCGAAAAATCAAGTTATTCTCGAGTTTAAACAGGAGTAACATAAGCCAAATTCTTCAAGCCCGCTCAAGAACAAATCCAAAGGTATTAAATCCGGACTTCTTGCTGGCCAAGCTCTTGGATCTCACGGCCGATCCATTTATCAGGCTAATGGTGGTTAAACCATTGCCGAATCACAACTGCATAATGTGATGGTGCAGTCATCGATCTGCACCCACATATCTCGCCGGAGTACAAGAGGAATATTCTTCAGTAGGCTCGGAAGGTTATAATTTATAAAGTCTAAATAATATTCTGCATTTAGCCTTCCAGAATGTATAAAAGGACCAATCAACCTGTCACCAAGTATTCCTCCCCATGCATTTACTGAAAAACGTACCTGGTAGTTTCTTTCATGAACTGCATGAGGATTGTCTTGGGTCCAAACGTGTTCGTTGTGGCATTAAGGTTTTTGATTTAATACCATTTTAAAAACGAAATACGAATAGTTAAAACAAATTAGTCAATAATTATTATTTTAAATATTTGTTCTATTGGTAAAATAAGCTTTTCATTTAAGTTTTCTTTATAGTTCCTTATAATTTGCTGTTGGATATAACAACATTAACCACACTGTACAAAAAACTAAGCTGCACAATTTTTTGCAGTTTTGTGTTCATTTCTCATGATAGAAAAACGTTACCTGAAGCATTAGTGGGACACCCTGTATAACTTATGTATTCTTAAAAACTTTTTTTGTAGTGTTCTAAAATAAATGTATGTTTATTGTTCTAGTTTAAAATATTTTGGTGTTATTTACGAATCAAAATAGCGACACTTAACATGCTACACTCTCTATACATTAATTCAAAAGTAAACTTCGTTATATTTAACCTTGCTTGTACTAGTAAAGTATCATACATTTTATTTTGCTTCTCGATTTTCAAAGTTTGAAATATTTTTTTCATAGCTATCGGTACTCCACCTCCTCGTAATTTACCTGTCAAATCAATATAACTATCTTCTCGAACCAAATTAAAAATATTTAAATGGAAAATGTCTCCATTTGAGATGTTGTTAGTCAACCAAATTTCCGTTATATAAATTACATAATAATGACCTTCAGCAGTGTAAATAATTAAGTAACTCGTTTGTGCGAAATAACTTGTCTTAACTCTAGCAAATATACAGATATAACAAAAGCAGTTATTCTCAAGGCAATGTACGAAACACACGCAATTCGTTTTTAATCGAAGAAAAAGAAAAACTCAGTTGCCTCAACACAGACAGATTTATCATCTTTGCATGTTTTCCAGTTACTTCATATTCTTATTTTGGAATCGCGTGCCATTATATTGATAGTAAATAATAACGCCATCATGCGACCATGTGTTTTGTAACCGAACTTCTCACTTGCAGCACGTACGTATCACATCTAAAGTCTACTCGTAGTTATAGATCTTCTTTGATTAACGTTCCCGCACCTTTCAGTTTTCTTCAAAAGGACAATAATAGCGATAGCTGATGAACTATACAATTATAGCTCTGGATTTTCATATGTTCACTTCTACTATTTCGACGCGATGGCTTCTATCAATGTGATCTTTGGTTATTCATCTTGCAGAAAGAGGACATAAAGATTTTTTCCTACATTATATTTATTCAACAGCTGCTTCATTTTACTTTTTTTGCAATCACCATTTGGCACAGCCTGTCAGCTACCGCCACTATAGGCTAAACATTCCTTTATTGACTTTTTGGCCATATCTACGATGTGCTTTTATAGGCTTTGTGTAAACACCATTTTGGTAAAACGTGACATAAATTAATTTTGTATAGGAAACACGAACTACGTATTTAAAATTTATTCCGGGGTAACCTCTATGAGCGCCCATATAGAATTGGTAAACTGTAAGATATGTAATATTTTATTGATCAAAGGCCTTTACTTCTACTATACAGGGTGTCCATTTAGTGCCCCGGTCGATCCTATGGAGATTGAAGAAAGCACATTTTAAAATTATATTGACATATACAGAGATTTCCAAAAAAGCTTGATTTGAAAAAGTATTAGTTTTTTTAATAGAACACCCTGTATTTCTTTACAGCTATTTAAGCTTCTATAGCTTCTACGTGCGATTCTAACTTTTCTTGTAAATTGCTTGCAGTGTTTTCAACTTATAAATGTTTTCAGTTTTGAACATTTCTTTCTTGAAAATTGAGTTGGTCGTCATCTAGGATGCTAAAATACTAAAGTTTCATAAAAACGGCATATTTTAATACTGACGGTTTCAAAATACTGGTTCAAATTTCAATATCTTCAATCTTTGTAATCTTGTAATAAAATATCCCGTTTTTTTTTAAATTGGAGTATTTTCGTATCCTAAATGACGACCCTCTCAATTTTCAGGGAGAAAATATTTAAAAGTGGATAAAATGTGACGTTTTAAATGAAAGCTTGATATTAACAAAAAACACTAAAAAGGTTCATAAGTTGGAAATGATAAAAGCAATTTAAAAGAAAAGTTAAAATTGAACCTAGAATTTATAGTGGCATAAATAGACATAAAAAGATACAGGCTATTCCATTTAAAAAATAAGTATTTTTTGGGCCAAATCTTTTTAAGAGTGCAAGTGTAAATGTAAATTACACTTACTAGACTGAGACTTACACTTACACTTAAAGGCGGCTTTACACGTGTATACTGTATACGACTGTATAGTAGTTACTAAATCAAGTAGCTAAAATTTAGTACCTTAGTTAACAACGTGCAACAATTCGTTCGTCATTAAATAATAGCTATTTAAGTAACAAGGAATGTAAGGACCTATTAACATTTGAGGTAGGCAAGTACAAGCCAAGACGAAGTCGCGGCTTGTTGTCTGCCGAAAATGTTAATAGACGATACATTCCGATTTATCTTATTATATTTTTCCCGCTGCTTATCGAAATTTTCCTAGAATTTTGAAAAAATTGTTTGGTTTGTCACCTGTCACCAAGATTAGTTTTCGTGAGTCGTGTTACCTGTGAGTGTCACATGTCACATAAACACTTGCAATTTATAAACAAAACGTCTAAATCTGCATCTTGCTTTGCTAATTTTATTATCCTAGGAACTTAATAATAATATTAAGTTCCGTTGTCAAGAAAAAGCAGCAAACAAAGATAATCACCGACTTACACGTTTTATTACTAAGGCTGTATCACTGACTTACATGATCAGCAGCGGGAAAATGTATTTTTCACTTTTTACTTTTCACATAGTAAATCAAGTAGCTCAAAGTTAGGAGTTTAGTTAAGCGAACACTTTTACACACATTTTAGCCTAATCGTTTAGTTGAGGTTGATTTTTTTAAAACGGCACAACGTGCAACAATTCGTTCGTCATTAAAGAAATGTATTTTTCACTTATGTGGTAAATTGGCGGATATAATAAAAATCTGTAAATGGGTTTACACCGAACTTCCCTCGCGCGAATTAATCAATGCAAATTTTAAAAAAAATGTATCCCGCTGGGGTTTGAACCCGCCGCATTTGCATAGCGATCGTAACTGCATCTGTGTAGCGATCGTAACTGCATCGAACAGTCGAACTGGGCCATCGAGCCTAATTGAAATAAGTGCGGCTTGCGCCTCTATTTAAGAGAACGGTCTTATTGTTGAAACGTTTCCACTATTTTGTGAAATTATCCTGTATCTGCCGAGTCCTATTTTCGGCAAGTGTAAAGCCTAACCTATGTATGTGAAAATTATTACTTTATTCTATTTCAAAATTAAAGCAAAAAACAAACAAAACTTTATTTTTTAAGGTGCTCACTCTGTATATATTTGTCTGAAATTTTTCCGGTTTTATTCCAGGTCTTCCTCCGACAAATAGTTTTTGAGTTATACCGCCAACAGACAGATAGACAGTCAGACCTTGAGAGATCTGAAGAAATCTCGGAAGGTGATTTTTTCGTGATTACAATACATCGTTCATCATTCAGACGAGAGAAGTAAAAACAGTGTGTGTGGAGCAGAAAATGGTTGTCTTGGGTTTGTTTATTTGTGTAAATGCTAGCTCTGGTATTCCACAAACATTCTGTCTCTCGATATTCTTGCACACATTTTAATGTTGTACCTTTATTCCAACGGGACGCCATGTTTCAAATATACTGAAATGGTCTTTAGCCCGTTACACAACTCTGCTTGCAGAATCAATAATTAAAGCAAGTCAATAAAAGCACAGAGCTGGGGTAAGCAGGCAACTGCAAGAAGTCATATTAGAAATTTTAATTTATGAGTACATCGGTCAAGCATTGCCGATATTAAATGAAACTACTTCAGAATGAATGGCAAAAAGGCAAACGCTCAAATCGTAAGTTGGGTTCACAGTTTTATCAATTAACATAAATTAAGAGGTTGGTGCAATGTAAAGCCAATCATTAATTCAACAAATCTTTCACCAAAGGGATTTATTACATGCAGGTTAAATAAATTTACATGTCAGTATAATTAAGTAAGTACAGTTCTGTCAACTTTTTAAATAAAGGTAAAAAGGACAGAATTCCCAATACAGTGCAAAAGGGCACAATACTAGATCAAATAAGGCTATAAGAAAATGGAGGAGTAATATCTGAAGAAATGGTGAAAATAAGTCAGGTTTTATAAAACTGCAAGAAAATAATACCACAGGAAATGGACCAGATTTGTGTTTAAAAATAAGTCAGTGTAATGACACAAGTGAACAGATAATTAAAATAAAACTTTGTGAGTGGCACTAGAACTTAAATAAATTGCAAACATGGACAAACAATAATTTATAAATAAGAATATGTACAGTTTTATTAATTAACCTGTAAATCTAGATTATAAGAAGTTGCATTGTATTCAGTTAACATCCGTTTTTATGTAGTGCCTATCTGGCTACAGCCATTGTTGTTAACGAACAAAAAAAATTCCTGACAAGCCAAATTGTGTCTCCAGTTTATGTGAATTTTATATTAGTTAACATTAAAATAAATTAATAAAAATTATACCGGCGTGATCAGCAGTTAACAGAGTACATGTGAGAATGTGGGTGTGAAAATCCAACACATAATATTAATTTTTTCCGGTGACCACCTTCTGAAAAGTTCGGCAGCCCAGATCCAGTTTCCGATCATCAGTTGCGGGCTTCAGCCAAGGTTCAGTGCCTGAGAGAGGGTGTCAGCAGTTCCGTCCGGTGTGTACGACGCCAGCACAGCAGTTACAGCATCCCGGGAGTTCAGCATCCAGCCACAAGCTTCAGGAGAGGCTTTCCGAACAACCAGCCGCAGCCTAAGTAAGGTTAAGGTTAGTGGGGTCAAGCAAATAAGCTTGCTAGAGCTACGAAATTTACCACGAGGAACGAACTTGTTGAGAGGAAGCCTATCCCAGAATTACAATACGTCCAAATTGAGCTTCAGTTCCAGAATTTGTAAATCTAAGTTGAGGTTATGTTGGAGGGAAGCGTCCAGTAAGACAATTGACAAGCGAAGGACGCAGCTAAAGATCTAAAACAAAACACAATTAGGAACGCTTAATAAGGCTTGAGATTTGAATTACCTGTTAATTTGTTCATGGATTTGCTTTTTAAATTCACTGTAATTATCCAGAAATGAACTGCGAGTAGGATCAATTTGCTGGTAGATAGATTATTGACAGCGCAGCGCGTCTGCGCAATTGCTACTTCTAAATTTCATAGCCCAGTAGCGTAACACGGGGATTTTTATTTTGAACAAGTAGGGGAACCCAACCAGATTTTGAGTCCATGCCTATCGAAAAATGAGCTAGCCATAACTTGTTTTATTTGCAGATGTGTGCAATACTAAGAAAGGGCAAAACACAAATTCAATGAACCCATTAATACGGATAATTATTGATTTTAATCAGTTAAAATTTGATTTCAAATAAAAATAAAAATATGTGTAGGGTATTTATTTATTAAATCATAATCATATTAATATTAACAATATACTTTACAATACTTTACTAAACTAACCTGTCTATACTGGCTTAGTTTGCGATTAGTTAACGAAAATCGTGGGGTGGGGGGGGGTACGCCACTTGCTCAAGTAAATAGAACTGATTTCTATTCACTTGACAAAGTAGTTTACTAAATTCTTTACTTGCTCAAGTACTAAATCGTACTAAACGTAAAAGCGGCTTTACACGTGTATAGTAGCTAAAGCAAGTTAATAAATCAAGTAGCTTAATTTAGTTACTTGCATCATGTAAACATTTACCTTTAGTACGATGTAGTACTTGAGCAAGTACAGAATTTAGTCAACTACTTTGTCAAGTGAATAGAAATCAGTTCTATTTACTTGAGCAAGTGGCGTACCCCCACCACGATTTTCGTGAACTAAACGCAAACTAAGCAAGTGTAGACAGGTTAGTTTAGTAAAGTGTATTAGTCAGACCATTCGTTCGCCAGATAATTTGTTGATACATGACATCCTGTTGGAATGAAGATACAACATTACACGATAGTAAATTATTTGAGAATTCAAAAAACTTTGTTTTATTACTAACTGTTTCAAAGACCTATTTTCGCCAGATTAATTATTATAGTGGAGCTCAACATTTACAATAATTACGCGAGCTAAAGAATAAACACGTTAGTGTCTCGAATTGATATTTTGTTTATATAATAGCAGCTACTAGACAAATGTAATACCGAGTACCTTTATCAAATTGTGTGCTCTGATTGGTTAATATAAATGTGAGGATAGTAATCTATAAGAACAAGGTGGTCTGCCCGCCTTGGTAATAATGTACTGAAACTTGTGTTCTCACTAAAAAAGCATTTCCAAATACGCTTTTGTATAAAACAGTAACTTCAAGTACCGTTAAATGTTTAGTATTTTTTTTATATTTAAGCGGTTTAATGATTTCGTTAAGTAAATCCAGTTTTTTTATAATGAATAAATAACAAAATATTCATCATCACCGCCAGATGAAAACAACTCGGAACGTATGTCTTAAGTATTTTTATTACAGGTACAGTCGCAACCATTTCTAAGTCACCACTTCGAAAAACATCTTCTAAATATTTATACAAGTAACAATAATAAAGTAACGACATATCCAATAAAATTTGTTACTGAAAAAAATCTGAAAATACGCAATTCAGGGTACAGCATTAAAGTGGTTCATGAGTTATTTGTCTGAGCGGCAGTAAATTACTAAATTTGAAAATGAAGAATCAGGGGCTAAAGAAGTAGCTTAAGGTGTCTCCCAAGAAACATTTTGGGGTATTTATTATTTATACTGTACATAAATGATGTAAATTTATTTATTAACAATTGTAACATTAATTTATTTGCGGACGATACATTGGTATCTGTAGCCGATAGCAATGTGGAGTGTGCTATAATTAAACTGAACAATGATCTATAAAATATGTCGACTTGGTTAAAATTAAATAAACTGCAATTAAATACAACAAATACAAAAGGAATGATAATCAGTAGTGGACCACCAGTACATAATGTAGTAGCGAATGTAAAGATAGATACTGTGGATATAGATTTTGTTACTAATATTAAATACCTAGGAGTTGTAATTGACAATAGATGAAATTTAAACAATATATTGACTATATTCTAACTAAATCTGCGATAAAGATAGGTTTCTTTGATCGTATAAGTGCAAAATTCAACACTTGGTCAAAAATATGAGTCTTCAAGACAATTATAGCTCCACATTTTGAATATTGCTCCAGTATATTGTTGAATACCACTAAAGAAGACTTACAAAGACTACAAAAGTTACAAAACAAATGTATACGCATTCTTTTATCTTGAAGTAAAGGAGCATCTGTTTCTTTAATGTTGGAAGCCTTACAGTGGCTGAGAATTAAGCAAAGGGCTTATTTCAATACGCTAGTTTTAATTTTTTAAATTATTAATAAGAAGTTGCCTACTTATATGAATAGATTTATAGTATATATAAAGGATATTCAGAATTATAAGACTACATTTCTAAATAAATTTAGATTATCTTTAACGCAAAATCATGTTCTCAAAAAGACTTATTCTATAATGGACTCAAATGCCGGATGAAACTAGACAGGCTGTCAATTTTATATCAGTTTAAAAATCTATGTTCAAGATATTTGAAATATGTTTGTGAATGACAATCTCTGTTTTGTAAACATCGTAAAGGATGAATAAACCAATATCTTTAAAAAGAGAGACTAGAGACTTTCCTTTACACTATGACAAGTACAATATGATGTGCTATATTACAAAGTTGCTCTGTTTTTTTTTTAAATAAAGGTAGGGCGAATTCTGAAGTGAAGCCTTGAGAGTGTGTGTAAAACTGTGATTTTGAAATGAATTTTTAATATTAAGTGAACTGAAATAATCACTGTCTTTCTTTTTAAAGGTTTTAGTAAATGCTGCTTAGATCACGTTGTTTTTCTAGATAAATACTCAACATCTTTGGACTTGAAGTGCCTTACACATTGTAAACCCAACAAGAATTTTTATAAAAATAATATTCGTTTGTGGCTTGTGAACCCATACAAGCCACTCATTATTTAGTACTTGTTGTCAAATACACGTGTTAACAATGATACTTAAGCAGATTTGGCCTTTTTGCTGTTTGTGCACTCAAAACAGATTAAAGTTTCCCAAAACGGTACCCAATGCAAGTAGCTGTCCGTCCCTATTGTAGATATTACGTATTAACAAGGCTGCGATTACCAAAGTTTTACGGATTTGGAAAATTCCACCGTGGCATGGTAACCTTGCACGCACACAACAAAGTCAGGTGTTGTTGCTAGAAAGGTCACCTGCGCCAATATGCTCTATATCCATTAATAATAATAATAAAGACATTCCATTCTTTTCAGAATATAGCCGCTTCTTTCAGAAGTTAAAAATCCTCTTATTAGTCTTATTGGGTGGGATTAGTCCCCTTAATTTTCTTCTCTGCTTCCTTCTATAGTTGATATTTTTAATTAAAGCGATTACAACAATTATAAAGCATTTCATACCGTTGACATTATGTTGCAAATGTAAATTATTTCGTGTTAAATGTAGTGGCGGCTCGTGCAAAGTTTTGATGCTAGGGCCAACTACAATGTTTATATTAACAACGTGTGGTCAACTTTGGTCACTTTCTGATTGGTTATTGTGATTTCCGTCATTTTGAGAAGTTTCAATATTTCATTCAATATTTTTAATAGTGTACGAATATTTAGTTACAAGAAGTTATTAATGTCAAAATAAGACATTGATAATGTAATTTATCAAAAGTAGTATAGTTACTGAACACGGCTGAAGTATCAAAATAAATGTATTATCATTAACGATGTTCTTTTGTACACAAAAATAAACTAACTACGAATGCAAACTAAATTTTAATTAAGCAATAATTTTTACTTCAGTAATGTTACCAAGCGTCACTTACACCGTTAAAAATGCAAGTGACATTTGCAATTAAAAACCATTGTTTTTAGTTACACTATTATCGCTTCAAAACAGTTTTTACTTTCCTCGTCTGAAAGACCTTGCGAGATTTCTTCCGATCTTTACGTTTCAGGGTCCCTAGATGATGAAAAACAGGTTTTCTCAATTCCGTCTGTCTGTCTGTATGTCTGTCTGTCTGTCTGTCTGCCTGTTGGCGGTATAACTCAAAAACTATTTGTCGGAGGAAGATGATATTTTTCATACACATTATATATATACCTGGAATAAAACCGGTACAACTTCAGACAAATATATACAGGGTGAGCACCTTCAAAAAATAAAATTTTGTTTATTTTTGCGTTAATTTTGAAATAGAAGGAAGTAATAATTTTCATATAGGTCAGGCTTTACACTTGCCAAAATAGGACTCAACAGATAACGTCACAAAAGAGTTGAAACGTTTCAACAATAAGACCATGCTGTTCAAGAGAGGGGCGCGTCGCACTCGTTCCAATATCTCGATGGCGCAGTCAAAAAATCGATGTAGTTACGATCTGTTTCCCAGATGCGGCGGAGTTCAAATCCCCCCAGCGGGCTGCATTATTTTATTTGAAAATGTATTTAATGTATTAGAAACGTGAAGATATTTTTACTCCTAGCTTAATTTGATTTTTAAAATTATTTAGTTTCACAATGTCGACGAGGGAAGTTCCGGGTAAAGCCTTTTACAGATTTTTATTTCCCTCGTCTGAAAGACGAAGGGGGTATTGTAATCACGAAAAAATTACCTTTCGAGATTTCTTCAGATCTTCACGTTTCAAGGTGCCTAGATGACAAAAAATAGATTTTCTTAATTCCGTCTGTCTGTCTGTCTGTCTGTCTGTTGGCAGTATAGCTCAAAAACTATTTGTCGGGGGAAGAAGGTATTTTGCATACATATTATACAGGGTGTCCCAAAAATAATGGGACACCGATTAGTCATATATTCCTTACGTTATAATAAATCGATTAAACCTAATATACCTTAGTACAAAGTCCCTTCAGTAAGAAGTTATAGGGCATTGAAGTTCAATTTTTTTTTAATTTTCACCAATGCTGAGATATCAATTTGAATTTTGGTATACATGATTACTATTATGTACTGCACTAATACAAAAAATTATAAATTAAACTTGACTGTAAATGGCACTTTACCTATCTTTGAAAACTTTTTTTAACTCTAACTCCGTTATCCGTAACATTTTTTTTTAAACTTTAGGTTATTATCTAAAAGAGAATTAAAAAGCACAAAAATAATGTACTCTTAGTTCTTAAGCATAAAAGCAACCGTTTACCTTAAAATGGCCATCAAAGGTTTTTAGTAGTCATTAAGACGTGCAATTATCAAGCAGTCGTGATCACAAAAACAATGGTGATCTAGGAAAAAACAATAACAAATCAAATAATGACATTAGTGACATAAGAATGTGTTCTTCTATGTTTACGAAAATGCCGTTACATAACGAATTCTCCAATGCTGAAAGGTTCGTTATGACCTGATGTCACCAACGTCATTAATTGATTTCTTGTTGTTGTTTACTAGATTACAATCATTGCCCATTGTTTTTGTGATCATGGCTACTTGATAATGGCACGTCGTAATGACACCCAAAAACCTTTGATCGACATTTTAAGGTAAACGGTTGCTCTTACGCTTATAATCTAAGAGTACATTATTTTTGTTTATTTTAATTCTCTTTCAGATAATAACCTAAAATTTTAGAAAATGTTACAGATAACGAAGTTAGAGCTAAAAAGGTTTTGAAAGATAGGTAAAGTGCCCTTTACAGTCAAGCCTAGTTTATGATTTTTTTTTCTATTAATGCACTACATTATAGTAAGCAGATATACCAAAATTAAAATAGACATCTTTACATTTGTGGAAATTAACAAAAAAATTAAAAATTAAAAATTGAACTTCAAAGCCCTATAACTTCTTACTGAAGGGACTTTGTACTAAGGTATATTAGGCTTAATCGATTTATTATAACGTAAGGAATCAATGACTAATCGGTGTTCCATTCTTTTGGGAAACCCTGCATATCCACCTCGCATGAACAGGTACAATTTCATACAAATATACAGGGTTTTCAAAGTTAAGTCGGCACTATTGCTAACTTCGTTATTATTGGAGCTACAAAGTCAGTTAAATAGACAAACTAGTAGTATTTTTTTCGCCAATTACGATGGTGAACACGGAATCAAAATCGAACAACGTGTTCGCGAGTTATATCAAAAAGTTCATTTTTTTCAAATGGGACACTTAGTATACAATATTCACAATCGATAGGAAATTGAATTCTGAACAAAAAGTGTCTTATTACCTTTTATCCTAATGTCAAAAATGACAAAGGTATTGATGATTTTTCAAATTCGTGAAGGTGGCTGTGTTAGTGGCAATTTTGCCTTATCATAAAATAGAAATTAAAAAGAATAGTACTTTAATAGTAATTTACAATACAAGTGCGTAAAGCTACTCTTTAGGCACGAGTGGGGTAGAGTTAAAACGCGAGTGAGCGAGCGTTTTAAGCCCCGCGAGTGACTAAATATGCTTTACGCATGTGTATCTTACAATATTTTATCTACAATAGAATCTGGAAAACACGGCAAATATAAAAAAAATGTTAATGTAAATTAGGATTACCAGCAACCGGTCGTAATTTTGCGTGTTTTAAAAATTTTAAAATACGTTGCTACCGACAACGTGCCCAATGAAATCTTTTAAACACGTTACTACTGACGACGTAAACTAATGAAAACATGTTATTAAACAGTCGTTTCACAAACTTCAAACTGCCAACTTAAGGGCAATTTTACACACTGTCGTAGATAAAACTTATTTATGGTACAAAAAATGGAACATTAAAGACCTAGTACTCTAAAGTAAAGTATTAAAGTACAAGTACTTTAAAATTATACGTCAGTTGTTGACATGAAATTTAAAGTGATTTACAACTTTTTATTTAAAATTCATTAAACTTGCAGTATGAAATAAACCGTTGTATTCACCACGAAGGAAAAGTGGTTTTAAAGGTCCTCGCAAGTAATTCTGTCCTCGGCTAACGCCTCGGCAGTAAACAACTTTTTCTACTCCTGTAACTAAAGTAGCATTTAACATACTAACATTCACGTCGCTAAGTGACCTTTTAATCATGACTTCATAACCTGTGACTAAAGAGCCTCTTATAGTCATGGGCTGAAATTAGCAACGATGTTTTAGACACGGGGTGAAGTTAGGTTCAAACAGTATTTGCTTTATTACCCACAGCCAAAACTAAAATCAAGTTAGTTTTCAACAGTCAACAATGACGTTTGTCGAGCATAATTTGACGTAACCTAATATTCAAAATCTTACTGAAATAATATGATGTTATATTGTCTAAATTTGTAGAAAAAGTATAGTATGTAACACATTATATAAACTCGTCCAGACACTCGTTTATTAAACACTCGCTGCGCTACGCTCCGCTCATGCCTAAAAAAACTCGTGACTAAAGTAATGTTTATAAAACTTGTTACATAATATACTATCCTCGTCCTTTAAAATGTCACTTTTCGTTCTAGATAAATAAACTACTATTATGGTTTTAGCCTGGATTTCGGATACGTAACACAGTCCAACAACTGCGTGATAAATAATAGCTTCGGGAATTATCAAACCAAGTAATAACTATTTAAAGATATCATGAGAACTATTAGTTCATGAAAATAAACGTGACTAAAATAACACGCTCATTTTTACGACCTTGCGTACGAATGAAATCGTAGGACGCCATGTCACTTTCCTTGCCCAAGTTGTAAGTATCGAAAATGGTAACTCGAGAGGCGCACTATCGCAGCTGCGGTCAGACTGGTTGAACCAAACGTAGAGCAGCTCCAATTCAATGCTAAATAGCTTGTCTTTGAACCTACGTGCTTCGCCACTCTCTGCCCGCTGCAATCTAGAAACTGTCGATAAGCTCGGCTGCTTTGATCTGACTCGAATGCACCCGCGAAAACAAGGAAGCGATTATCCTACAGTTTATATTTATTAAATAAAAAATACTTCTGCTTTGTTTTGTACCGCTCCTTTAAACGAAGAATGGACACTGCCTGGGCTAGCTCAAGAACTCTCGGTAGAATAATGGCGTGGTGTAAGGACTAGGCAAAGATCCTTCAGGCTTTAAAATTGAACATTAGAATTATGAAAATATGAGCGCCTTGTCGTTGCTCACAACATAAAAACAAATCTAGCTAATTAATAACACACCACCTACCTTTAGTGCTTTGGTGCATACCTATATAAATTGTACAGGCGAAGGGGTTGCGGAAAAAACACAAAAACATTATCAACAATAGGGGAATTTAATCAAACCCAAATCATCGCAGTAACACATGAATTATATACATAAGCCATGGAAGCCAAAGTGTCAGCAACATGAGATTTGTAGGACAATTGCCCAACAAATAGGAATCAACTTTCAAGTATTTTACTCACAAAATATGCTAATTAATAGCTCTGGGTGTAACTCAGGATCGCCTCCTGTGGGTATCTCACTTGACATGTGGGCTCAAGTCCAAAGGGCGCGGCGGAAGTGAGTTTTGGTACATACATATTTCAGCAATTTTGAAAAGATTATACGCTTACGCTTTTAGCCTTATAAGCTGATTGATTAAAAGGAGTAATTAAACACGCTTCAGTTGGATAATCTAAGACCTTAGCAAGAACCGAGTATATTTGCCGCAAATGTCTTTGTCGATAAAAACGCTGAGAAATGCATATACTTACATTTCGATTCGATCGTGAGGGGGAGATCATAGTATGTTGCATCTTGACAAATAAGGCTTCTAAGCAAGATTTGGCTGCTCCATTTCGTAGAACCCAAAGACGCCACAAGAAAGTAAAGCAGTTAACTGCAGTAAAAAGCGGACTAGTGCATTCTGGAGTTTCTAGCCAGCTCGCACGTAGAAGCGAAAAAATGGGAGGCCCAGTTATTTATTGAGTAACTGTAGAATAACCTTCAGAAAGCCGGATCGAAACCGGGCTAAATATCAAAATTAGTATGCAAAATTTAACTAGAAGAGGCATTCACACCAAAGATGTGTACGGCCGTTCGTGAAGAAAATAACGCCGCTAGCGGTTTTTATTACATCCTTTTATAATAAAGGAAGTACTGGATTCACCCCAAAAATTCGAAATTAAGTTTTTAACAGATCTTCACGTTTTCGAGTCCCCTGAACCCAAAAAACATTTTTTTTCATTGGTCTGTCTGTGTGTCTGCGTGTCTGTGTGTGTGTATGTGTGTCTGTGAACAGAATATCTCAAAAACGAAAAGTGGTATGGCGTTAAAACTTCATATATAAGTTTTGTGTACTATGTCGATGCGACAGCAAGCTTTTTAAAAAAATCTCATTACCGGAAGTAGGTGTTTACTCTTGTGATTTTTAAGTTTTTTTCGATTTTTTCAAAATCGGCTCTAACGTTTTTTTCAAACATCACATTTTTATTACATTTTGAATGTGTATTGATGTGAGTTAAGTGATTTTCCAGTGGAATACTTTTAAAATGGGTTTCTTTTGTTTTTTTTTCTATTTTTTTTCATTACCTCCTATTTTAAATAGAATACCC
Organism: Agriotes lineatus; assembly: GCA_940337035.1. Taxonomy (NCBI): domain Eukaryota; kingdom Metazoa; phylum Arthropoda; class Insecta; order Coleoptera; family Elateridae; genus Agriotes; species Agriotes lineatus. Next base: position 35,273,378 of record OW679198.1, on the reverse strand, counting down.
GGTATATTATTACATTTTTGAATTCAGCCTAAAATTCTAGAGATAATTTGTCTCTTCAACTAACGCTCTATTTTGTACCGTTTTTGCAGAATTTGTAATTTTTGAAAATTTTGGACAAATGCTTAAACATTTAAAATCAAATTTTTGGCTAATTATAAGATCATCGTAAAAGGAAGTTGTGTGCTTGTATAACACCAAATTTTTTGTTTAAACAAGAGCGGTCTTGGGCTGCTCCTTTAATTTCAGATCCCGCTAAGGCGCTCCGTGAAAAATCGAGAAATTCGACTACTTGCCAGCGAGACTACTGAGAAAAGTCAAGCGTACGCGCTTCGACCAGAAAAACCTTACAGGTGCCTTATCTCTAAAGTCAGGCGCTTTACGAGATAAAACCTGCATTGCATTGCTATATTCCTTAAATATAAGGTGATTCGAATTGCTAGAATAACCTATTGAAACGGGACGTTACAGTTTAAGCTTTAAAATGGGAAGAATGATGCAAAATATTGTTAAATTTCCAAGAAATTATTTCTTCGCATACTGTTTGTCACTGCTTCATTGTGGGTATCTGATTTTATTTCCCAAAGCACTTATACATTTTTGCGCCATATAACCGATCAGTAATAAAATGCCAATGTATACTTTTCCCTCATCATATGTAAAATTTAGCCCGTGATTACGCTGGAGCGCATACGAGTTTGACATATTGACAATAATTAAGATAATTTCCTCAGTAAAAAATAGTTCAAAGCATTCTGCAAATGAAAGATTAAAATCTTCTTTAGTATTTATTACTTCGTCGTTTTCACCCCTTCCATTATCCGAATCAAAGATTTCGATATTGCCAGGCCAATTCATAGACATTTTCTTAGAAGCCGTAGATTTTTTACTGGCCTTCTTAGGGTTTTCTACAATTCGCCGTAAACCTGTACTGCCCTTTTCACATGATTCAAAATTAGCTGCAGAGGTAAATTTTACCTTAACTTCTGATCTAAGAATTCTTCCTGAAAGCCGATTTATATCAGCTTCTGCTTCATCCCCACTGCCTTCATCAGTAAAACTACCATCTTCTGGCGAAAAAAGAACAACTTCTTCGACGGCTTCGTCATCCTGGAGCAGCATTTCTTCAAGTTGGTGAAGTTTTAGTCTGTAAAAGCCTATACATCAAATTCAATCTCTACCTCTCTACGGTGTCACTTGTAGGTGACACATAAACTTTGTGTATACACAACAATAGACCTTTACGTTTCTAATTATTATAGAATTATTCCAAATACTAACCGTCTCGTAGTGACCTGTTGTTAATGATGATGAAGCACCCGCCATTACACTAGACTTGTCTATGCTGACTCACGCAAAACAGTTCAGACTTGAATCCAGTATTAAAAAGTGACTAATATGTAAAGAACACATATCCCTCTATTGAGTAACGGCATAAACATCTGTTACGCTCATTTTGTAGTTTTGCACGCAATATTTCAAATAATTAATTGAATTCTACTATTCCCATTTATTCTTAATATCCAGTGCATTTCTACCTAACTGGCTAGGCAACCCTATTAACATCATTCACAATTTTTGAATAAACTACAGTTATATGCTTATTAGCTAAAACCACACCTTGCATTCCTCAGTTCTTCTGATGGTCCACTTTCAAATTTAGGAACTATTGATAAGTTGAATTAGACTGCTTTTGGGCACACTTTCGGCCTTTTACCTTGCCAGTCCTGTTTTGTGTAAGTTGGATCGCTCCTTATGGAGGCCTTGCCTCGTCGGCTTTGGTAGCTAACTTCATTCTGGAAGAATGTGTGAGGCATCGTAACCCTCTTGGAATGTTTCGGTAATTTGTGTGATGTTACCGGCATTCTCTGCGTTTTTGACGGATTTGATAGCGGCCTCGCTTTTCGTTTTGGACTGTACTATTTGGCTACTTTACAACTCAAGCCTTTTTACTTCCTACTTGGAATCTTATTTCTACCTGGGATGGTTTTCGTATTGGTGTGATTTGTTCTGCCTGGGGCATGCGGTGCACTTGCGAGCCTGCGTGCTATATATTCCTGTGGCTGGGTTTGTTGCCACCCCCTGGGATCACTGCCCTTGTAACGAGGGTCATCAGCAGCCTGTTGCAAGGCCATCTTCATGGCAAACAAACTGCATGGTTGCCACGTTCACCAGCTCAGGACCTCGTGACGTGTATACCTGAAAGGTTTTTGTAGCGTTATAATTATGTATTATTTATTGATTTGGTTTATAAGTATGACCTATTAAATTTGCCCTGATGGTTTTTTGTGTATTACGATTTGTTCTTCACTTGCCTAATTAGATTTTTTATTATTTGATATACTTACCCGGTTGTGTCTGCAGCCACTTTTAGTTTGCTTTAATATGTTGTGCGAGTGCCTTAGTAATCACTTTCATGTACGCGTAACAAACTAGAGCGTTAACCTCGACTTAATTCTGCATTAATTATGTCAAAATTGTGCTGTGGCTATGCTACCGCCTACGGGATTATTACTGTGTTTAACTGGCTCTCCGTTTTTAAATTCAGTTTCAAGTTTAGGGTTTAAGATGACCTCAAGTAAATGACTTGAAGCTTTTCAGAACGCCATATAAATTTCTTATAGGTCCCAGCACCCCTTGTGAGATCTCATAAACTGCAGGTACCGCCCCGTCTAAATTTTGTTTGCAGTAAAGTCAGTTTAGTAAACCAACTCTCGAGGTTGAACGTTGGCCTTACTTTATACTTGCGCTTTCGCACCCCATAGATCGCACTCTGCTTAACGCAGTCCATTTGAATATTTAGTTTTTTAATTTTGATCATAGGTTAATTTAGTCATGCCACGTGTTGTGTCGATCTCCGCTTCACGGAGACCGCCGTTGTATTTATAGTCAGACATGCTGCTGCTTTTATTTATTTTATTTATGTTTTGGACGCTTAACTATGTGGTTACTAAGCATCTAGCGCTTTTCTGGCTAGACTTGAATTACGAAGCACTATTCTTTGTTTTATTGGTCAACTTGCTGTGATACTTATATATTATTTGATAAACCTGTGATATACTTGTGATATTTGTTGGATTGTTTTTTTAATGTTGTTCTTCTTAAAGTGTCTTATGCTTTATTTACATGGTTTTACATTGTACTAACTTATATTACAATAATGTTTAGAACGAAGTAGAGCCAGTAGAGCCCTAAACCTCAATTGATTTGTCTTGGTGCTGCTACTTCATGGAAGGTGGCGCTGATGGGAAATGTAAATATTGCAGCACGTTGACGATTTCAACCCTTGAATGGGGTGGAAACATCCTGGGGATAGATTCGGTGGCATCGTGGTGGTGTCCCGTTGCCTTCCACGACTATTTTCGGGCACAAAAACGCTAAAGTATGTGACCCCAGCGAAATTCGAACCTTGCCACCTAGAGGAACGTAGATCAGTTTCCCAGCAAGCTAAGCAACTGGGCCACGCTACCCCTTTAATATTGTTGGTATGTGTTTTTATGCGTTGTTTATGGTATGCACTATAAAACCAGTCATGAATAAATCTTGTTGCTAGTTAGTATTTTGGTTTGCTTGGAATATCTCTTACCTTAGGGAGATCCGACCCAAGGATTTGTTTACGTCGAGGACCTGGCGCCCTCTTCCTTAGTTTCTCTTTGAGCTCTGTTGGAACCCCGACCCTCTCGGCTAGTTAGCAAACTTAGGCCGATATTTACCAGCTGGAAAAATACTAATTACAACTTTCGCCAACAGGTAAAGGCCGCTCTTCGCCATCCTTCGTTACACATCGTTGTAATATTTACTGCAAGGCCAACTAAATCTGTAGGAGCAAAGTCCCTTTGTCCCTATAGATTTAGTTGACCTAGATTTACTGTATAAAAGTTACAGGTTTCTGTTGTCATGCACTTATAGGTGAGAGAATTGACGGGTTAACGTCATTGCATGTTGTGTTTTTTAACTTTTAGTGCGCGTGGCGCTGCCATACATTGCAATGTAATTTAGTAATACATAAATATGATCTATGTATCTTTTAGTCGGAGTCTAATAAGAGTTGTTTTGTACCAAGGAAGCTCGACATTATGCCTTTGAGATTTGAAGTTTTGATTCGTACACTCGAAGTTAACTATTTTGAGTCGAGCTCTCTTCTCGCTATTTATAGGGTTCCTCGCAATTTGTTATGCTTTTGCTGTGCTGTTTACACGACCTATTAAGGTATTGGAACTTCGTTGTTTATTAACTAACTTAGCTTCAAATTTTATTTATTGGTTTATATGTTGGACATTTGTATTTACACTATATATTGTGTATTTTACAACCCCAGTATTTTAAAATCTTTAAAAACCTTATTTGTACGCTACATATTTGGGTTTAGCGGTGCAAAAGTGCCAGTTCTTTAAGCCATAAAAAAGCCGCCTTTCAGGCGCTTTGAATTCGGAAGTTGTGTTTAATTATTAAGTGACCAATCCATAAGAAATTGTAAAACAAAATTGAGCTGCAGTAGCTAACGCAATTAAGTCTTTAGTTGACAAGCAGGTAAGCCTCCACGTAAGTACTTTGTATCAGGTCCGCTGCTTCGGCTGCGAACGGAATAGATCCATTCAGCTAAGGGTTGCATTTCACGGTGGTGCCTTGGAGTATCATAATTTTTACTGTCTTAAGTCAGAACCGGACTTCACGAGCAGAGTGAAATACACCCTTCTGAAAGCTAGCTGTGAACGAACGGAGACTTTACTGACGTCGACTCCCAACACAAACAAATTTGTGGTAAGTGCGGTTCGGTGATGTCGTAAAATCCCGTTTATACCATATAACTTTTCCTCCAAAATTTGCTTAAAATGGTAAATAGTCTTCTGATCTGATGTTGCTTTTTGGACTCCATAACGTTATAGCACCTTTAAAATATTAAAATAATATCAAAATAATAAAACAGTAGGTAGTGTGATTATTAAGTTAATGTTGGCATGATTTTATGTGGAACATGTATTGATTATTTATGCACCCGTACGGAAAGTCCATATTCCAGAACTTATTAAGGAGTCGAAAAAGAAAACAAGTCTATATAAAGTTTTTTGTATTATAATGGCATTTACTAAAAAAAATTTTGGGAGAAAAACCATGACATACTGTATAATTAATTTTGTTTGTATTCCTTTTCCAGCGACTTTTTTACAATTTAAAAACTAAAGGACGCATTGAAATCATAATTATGCGGTGTGCCTCTACTTTACAGCATTAATATTATTTGTATTTAAAGAGCCTTGATTTTTAATTGAGGATTTGTAAAGAGCAATATTTAGCATGGACCAGGAAGTTATACACTAATAAGGTTATAATAACCAGCACCGCTCTTTATTGTGCTTACCTCATCTTATAATTCAGTTTTTATGGAATTTGCGCTTAGCTTATTTTACGATTTTTTAACGTAAGACATTAATTACATTGTAACTTGACTAAGCTTAATAAATCACCTATCTTTCTGTTGTTAAAATATCTTCCTATTTTCAAAACAGCATTTATTTAAGTCAACTGGTGGCATAAATTTAGCCACTCTTCGCAATTTTGTGTATAGTGCTTGCTAAGATCGTTCAAGCTTGACTACAATGTTGTGGCTCATAAATATTGTACATATAAAAGTAGTCCAAGGAGACGCCAGAGATAATTGCTTATATGGCACAATAATCTCAATATAGTTTGTGATTGAACCACCGTTAGCCAAATCACAGCATTTGATTTAATTACTCATTCTGAATTAATGAACGATAACTTGCAGTTTGGCTTTTATTGGTATACACTGTCGGGCGATTCATGTAACAGTGAAAGTACGTTGTTATTTAACATATGGTTTCGTGTAAATTTAGGAGCATATCAGAAATGAACGGGCTCTAACTACATAAATGTTGTAACCACCATATGAAAAAGAGATATCTTTGTATATAACCCTGTTGCAACTTTACTAGAAGTTACGTTGCTTTAGGCTTGATCTAAACTCTGGTACTAGGCACAATTGTCGTTAAACCAGTGCATATCAGATTTGTATAAGATATGTTAAAAATTGCAGTTTACAACGTTAGTTAATTCACAATGTTAGGCTGCATTTGTACAACCTTTTTAAAATAATATAATGTTAATAGCCCAGTCTGTAGGGACAAAAAAGGCCTTTTCTCAACAAAAAATGGGTATGAACGGTTTTTATATATGTTGTTCAGGTCGGGATCCTGATGTTAAATTCAAGTTTTCGACCTTGGAGGGGCGCCGCGCGAGCCGCCATCTTGGATTAAAGGTGCTAAAAACTGGTGTTTTCCAAATAGCTCCGCAACAGTTGATCCCACCTCAAAAAAGTTCAATATAAAGTTAAAGAAGACAAAATTCTTGACATTTTTTGTTTATTAATTTTTGTTGTAAGTGTAATATGGTACAAAAATGGAACATTAAAGTCTTAGTACTTTAAAGTAAAATATTAAAGTTCAAATACTTTAATAGTAATTTACAATACAAGTGCGTAAAGCTACTCTTTAGACACGAGTGGGGTAGAGTTAAAACGCGAGTGAGCGAGCGTTTTAAGCCCCACGAGTGACTAAAGATGCTTTACGCATGTGTATCGTACAATATCTTATCTACAATAGAATCTAACAAATACGGTAAATATAAAAAATATTTTACATGTAAATTAGAATTACTGGCAACCGGTCCTAATTTTAAGTGTTTTAAAAATGTTAAAACACGTTGCTACTAACTACGTGCCTAATGAAACTTTTTAAGCACGTTGCTATTAACGACGTAAACTAATGAAACCATGTTATTAAACAGTCGTTTTACAAACTTAAAACTGGCAACTAAAAGGCAATTTTACACACTGTCGTAGATAAACTAATTTTGTTATATTTATAGAATCTCTTAGTTGTTATATTTTCATCTACTTTATTTATTTATCTACTTATAAACAAAAAAATATTAAGGTAATGGACTTCATTTTGTAGTCAATGTTAATTTTAAAAATACATTTTTATTCGTTTTTGTTGATATTATTTTTAAATATGTCGTAGTAACTACTAGGTAAAAATCTAATAATTAAATTTTCTAATAGTAATACCGGTGTTAATACCGGTATCCCGGTATTAAAAATTTTGAATACCGAATACCGGTTTTAAGATTTTGGCCTGCTATTGTAAGCACTAGTAATGGCCAATCATGCGAAAATGCACCAGAAGTTCACATCGAGAGTGGGAACGAAGATGAGGACATTTCATCAATAGAAGTCCCAAGTCTCAGGAGCAATGACTTCGAAGATAACATTGAGGATAAATACTCTTATGGAGACGTCAACATCTATCGACCGGGGCCTTGAAAAATAAAAAAAACTAAATAATATAATCGCGAACAGGAAACATCACTAAACTGGAGCATCTGTGGGTTAGGCCTACTGGGATACCACAATAAAAAAAGCACCATTAACTTTACCTCATGATGGTGTGGAAATGAGTTTACTATACGTTTATCAAATTATAACTACATAACGAATAACTGGAAATAATACAAGAAAAAATTTTAAAAATTAGAAATTATACTATTTTTTAGAGAAATGTTCATTTTTCCGCCGCTTTAACTCCTTTCGTATTAAATTTACAAAAAATAGTTATATACAAAAGATGTCAAGAATCTTGTCTTCTTTAACTTTGAGTTAGAGTTTCTTGGCGTAGGATCAACCGTTGCGGAGTCATTTGGAAAAAGCCAGTTTTTAGCACCTTTAATCTAAGGTGGCTGCTCGCGCGGCGCCCCTTCAAGGTCGAAAACTTAGATTTTTTATTAGAATCTCGACCTAAACAACATATATAAAAATCGTTTATACTCCATTTTTTGTAAGGCAAAAACCTCTACTGACTGGACAGTTGTATTCAAAATTGTGTAGCAAAGTTCGACCAAGGTTGAATATCAATGAGAATTACTCAAAACCATTGAGACTCTTCACCTTTGCCAAACTGCGAAGAGGGGAAATCAGTGAAAATGGCTCTCTCCCTCTGCGCTTTCATTATTTTAGAAACTATCTTGCTGTTTAGCCGTAAATAGCAATACAGAATCCAGTAATTTGTGTGATTTATGTTATTAGTTTTTAATACATGAGTGGCAGCATGAAAATTTACTGTATAATTTTTCTGGTGTGTACTTTAGTTGCAACTTCTGTGGGTCAGGATAAAAGTTTCGGTAAGTCAAATAGTGGTTAAAGGTGCGGCTTGCACAGTTACGTTCATCTAGAAACTTAACAGCTTCCAGTGTACTACTTTAAGTTGATATCTTCCTGCATTTCAAAATCGTGCTTGGGCAGGACGGTAATTATATTCATTAGTGCGTTATGCAGGAGCGACGTAAGTATAAACAAATATTGAGTAACAGCATTTTGCAAGCAAACCAGTTTGTTTATAGAAAATTGCGCTTATAATGCGTGGAAAATTATTGCTAAATAAATAAAATTTATATTATGCGTCCGTTTTTTTTTGGAAATGATTTCGTATAAATTAGGTTATTATTTAATGTCGGTATTTAGAACGAAAACTGAAAATTAATTTGTATGCGTCGTACACAAGTCAATTCTCTCAAAGAGAAATGTTCATCATTGACAAAGAATTTAAACGTCTCAGTAAGCGCATTGCCTGCTTGCATGACTTTCGATTAGTTACCATGAATTTACTTCTGAAATTCTTAAAAGTATTTGAAAGTAAAGCAGCTAGTAATTTCCGAGTTATGTGCACAAACACTTTGTATTTTCTTTCTTCCTCCTCTCAATAAGGACTGAGAGCGTGTGACTGCAATTTTTATATTTATTATATATATTTTATATATCAACGGCAAACGAACACTAGATTATATGCTAAAAAAGAGACAAACAAATTCATAAACGAACAGATAGTAAATTGAGATTTGCTACACTCAAACGTGTAATAAAAGAAGAGCGTAATCCAGTGACCTGAATTTGTTTAATAAATCCCTTAAATAAAAGAATAAAGTACGTAACCTCTGCATTTTTCATTCAGTGAATATATTTTAGTTTCGCCATTAAATTTTCCAAAGACAACTATAATAACTAGTAGTCTTTCGATTAGGAACTTTGTTTTTGATATAATTTATGGCCGTGCCGTCCTTTTCAGAATTTATTAAAATTTCTAAAAATTATAATTTTTGCGTCATCTTACTGCTATTACATATTATGTCTTTAAATCCACTTCGTCATATAAGCATGACGTGTCACGACCAAATAGATTTTAAATAGTTTTCCCTTCAAAACATGTGAACCATTGACATGATCCCCTAAAATTGCACACCACACATTTACATTATCTGAAAATACACAGTTCTCATTTAGCAACGATTAACTTGTCCATAATAATGACTATTGCATGATTATGTCCAATGACGCGATTCGCCTAATAAAACTAATTCCATTTCAAATTTTAGAACAATCCGATGATGTTAAATTGATAAGTGTAACCGTTACGCTTATCAATTTCGTGTTATCATTTACCAAAAAATCATTTACTGGCATACTGGATAGTAAGTAGTCATATTTTTACTTCCCTCGTCTAAAAGACGAAGGAAGTATTGTAAGCCTGAAAAAATCACCTTTCGAGATTTCTTCAGATCTTCACGTTTCAGGGTTCCTAGATGACGAAAAACAGGTTTTCTCAATTCCGTCTGTCTGTTGGCAGTATAACTCATAAACTATTTTTCGTTGGAAGACAATATTTTGCATACACATTATATATCTACATGGCATGAAACCGAGAAAATTTCAGACGTATATATACAGCGTGTCCAACTCAAAAAAAATAAAATTTTGTTAATTTTGAGTTAACTTAGCAATAAATACAAACAATAATTAGTACATAGCGCAGGCTTTATACTTACCAAAAATGGGGCCCAATAGATACAGAATAAATGTTGTAGGATACAAAAAGGAGCAACAAATTAGTGCGTTACTTAATACAGCTGCAAAGCAGAAATTCGAACGTTCGGTGCTCCGAAGCTCAGGTAGAAATAGCCCGTTCCTTTGCAATCGAAGCCGGACAACTCGGCGCCGCCATCTCGGCGCGGGGCCAGCTCGGCGCCGGGACAACTCGGCGCGGAGCCATCTCGGCGCCAGCCAACTCGGCGCGAGGCCATCTCGGCGCCGAATTCAAACTTGCAAACTACATTGTGCACTACGTAAGAAAATTATTATAAAAAAATAATAAATAAAGTGATCGCCAAAAAGCTGTCATCAAATGAAAAAAAAATTATTGAGAATTTCTTGGAAAATCAAACACTGACGACCAGAGGTGGTTGCAAAGTGATTACAAATGAGCCAAACAAAAGTTGTCACATGACTTCCGTTATCAGTAAAATTTTAAGTTTTTTTTTTTAATAATTACACAGCATGCATTTACTAGTCAAGATAGAGACACATTTTACGAAAAAAAGTTTTCTGGCCTTGAGATTGTTCAGTCAGCTAAAACTACCACACAATAAAAAATCTCATTGAAATCTTGCTTAAATTCCGAAAAATAGCACTTTTTGGATTTACACAATTTTGAAAAACGCCATTTTCTAAGTAAAGTGCTTTTTATATGACAAATATTTCTTTAATGTTTATTTTCCAAATCAAAGAATTTTATTTTTAACATTTTTTTTATTATGAAATAGTAAAAAACTTTTTGAAAAATGTTTGTTTTTCCATAGCCGTCTTTGTTAAAAGTAAAATTCTTTGATATGGGACCTAAACACAAAAGATAATGTGAGAGATCAAAGTTGGCAGAGGATTTTGACATTTGGTATAGGAACCTAGATGTTGATTCTAAACAACTTCTCTTAATAACTTTTTGTCGTATTTGCTATATAAAAGACGCGCTACTCTACAACAGTAATAGTTATTTTTGCACTCCTTGCGTACAAACCACGTTTTCGCGCACTCTATTGAATCACGGAACGCCTTCTTTACGGTCATTCTACTACTTTGACACACACGTGCGTGATTTACGCACCGTTTTTTCTCAGGCTAATTGATAATTCCATAATAAAATAATTACTATAATATTAAAGCTATATAAAGAAAATGTAATTTACTGCCATTTTTACTTCAAAATATTTAAAATTAACTCAAGAAAATATTAAATTAAAATCTGACAATTAATACAGCGCCATCTGACAGAAATTTTTACTACGCATCGTCGATGTTCGTAGAGTGTCGATGTCGCTACACCCTGCATTTCTAGCTGTTATGAAATAGCACCGAGGTACGTCGACGAATTTTGCCACTGGTAAAGTAACTTTTTATTTTGTAGTAAACGTAAAATGATTGTATCTATTGCAACGAACGCATATAAATCAATCAATTTAAAAGTTTTGTTAGAACTAACAACTACTTAGCTAGATACCTACTTTACCGACATAATAAATGTCAAATTATTTCTTTTACGAAGAATATCGAAATAAATTCATATTAAAATATGATTTACTTTTAGCAGTTGTGCAAAAAATAGCATACACGTCTTGTGCGGGAACAAGTAATGGGAACTTGTAGCGCATGCGAATCTCGGGCGCTACGAGCACTCGAGTCGCAAACCGCGCTACGCGTTCCCAAAATTCTTGTTCCCGCACGTATCATGTAAAATACTATTACCTAACAAGTTCGTAATTTTCCCGAATGAACACTTTGTTTGCAGCACGACCGAAGGGAGCCCCAACTTCCCCGTTTGGAAATGGGAGGAGCCCCGAGGGCCCCCTTGGAGAGGGGCGGAGCCCCGAAGGTCCCCTTAGAGATGGGAGGAGCCCCGAGGGCCGTTTTGGAGATGGGCAAAGCCCCTAGGGCCCCCTTGAAGAGGGGCGGATCCCCGAGGGCTCCCTTGGAGAAGAGCGGAACCCTGAAGGACCGCTTGGAGAGGGGCGGAGCCCCGAGTGCCCGCTTTGAAATGAGCGGAGCCCCGAGGGCCCTCTTGGAGAGGGGCGGAGCCCCAGAGGCCCCTTTGGAGATGGGCGGAACCCCAAGGGCCCCCTTGGAGATGGGCCAACGTAATAGGCCTAAAAATGGTGGCAAATTGAATAGAATAGACCGCGCAATAGCGCGCGCAGCCCCGTTTATTATAAAAATTTATAAAAAACACAATTTCCCTAGTTTTTGTTGAAAAGTAAAAAACACCGCAGTGCGGGAAAAGTAACTTTCGGCGTATCGGGAATGACCGGGAAATATGAATTTTGAAGTCACGAGTACAAAAAGTACTATTTTTGAAAACTTTCAAGGCATACTTAATTTTTCAAAACTGAAATGCTGTTAGAAATTCGCCTTTAACCAAGCAGGGCTGAACCCCAAAAAATGAAAATTTAAATCGAAAATTTTTTACCTTTTACAAGAGTCGTTTCACCTATCCGGGGACACACTGTATATACAGGGTGATTTTTAAGTTGATTCTTTCCTTTTGCCAGGATATAAAGCTACAAAAAGTAAGCCATTTACCACTTTTGCGAAATATCAAAACTAACGGAGGTACAAGGTGTTAAAGTTTCAAAGTATGAACTAAAATTACTTAACGAAAATTAAACTAAACTTAATCTAACTTAAATGATCAAAATTATCAGCATTCGCTTCTACACACACATTCCGCGTATAAGAGCGATGCGGCAGCGGCATTTTGACAACACTCCCAGTAAATAATAAGCATATTCACTCATTAATTATTGTCATAAACATTAGCCATTATTGCAGCAATAACATTAAGAAAATAACAATGGAAAACTAGTTGACAGATCATTGCTTGACAACAGAGATAAACAAAAATAAAATTGTCCAGCCGCCTTTGCGCCAAAGTTTAGTTTTTTATTTGAAACTTTAACACCCTGTACCTCCGTTAGTTTTGATATTTCGGAAAAGTGGTAAATAAAAAAATACTTATTTTTTTAGCTTTATTTCCTGGTAAACGGAAAGAATCAACTTAAAAATCACCCTGTAGGGTAACTCCAGGGGAGACGGCCATAGTTATTTATTTATTGAATTACCTATATAAATATATCTATATATAAACAAATACTGGTAATGTTTACATTTCACTTTATACAGGATGACAGCTTGTCCGAAAACCTATTTAGCCCGTATTAGATATATTCAGTGATTTTTACTTAGTTAAAAATGGCGTTTTTCGAAGTTGTGTAAATCCAAAAAGTAGAATTTTTCGAAAATTAAGCAATATTTCAAAACGTTTTTATTATGTGTTAGTTTTAGCTAACTCAACAATGTCTAAGCCAGAAAACAACTTTGTTTCGTAAATGTTGTCCCTATCTTGGGTAGTAAATGCATTTTTCGTAATTTTTTTAAAAAAATTTGAATTTTACTGATAACGGAAGTCATGTGACAACTTTTGTTTGTCCCATTTGTAATCACTATGCAATTACCTCTGGTCGTTAGTGTTTGATTTTCCAAGAAATTCTAAATAATTTTTTTTTCATTTGATGATCATTTGGCGATCACTTTATTTATTATTTGTTTATAATTTTCTTACGTAGTGCACACTGCAGTTTGCGAATTTAAATTCGGCGCCGAGATGGCCTCGCGCCAAGTTGGCTGGCGCCGAGATGGCTCCGCGCCGAATTGTCCCGGCGCCGAGATAGCCCCGCGCCGAGATGGCGGCGCCGAGTTGTCCTAGACCCCTTTGCAATATCCCACAAAACGTTGTGGGCTGCACACTCGGTCCTCCTGCCCTTCGAATTCGACCACCAGTAACGTTTTTTTTATTTGAAAATTTATTTAATTTATTAGAAACGTGGAGATATCTTTACTCCTAACTTAATTTGATTTTTAAAATTATTTAGTGTCACAATGTCGACGAGGGAAGTTGTGGGTAAAGCCTTTTACACATTTTTTTGGGTTAATTCTGCAATAGTCAAGCACAGTGTATTTCGTGCATAGTTAGTAGTAAATGCATTTTTCGTAATTTTTGTAAAAAAATTTGAATTTTACTGATAACGGAAGTCATGTGACAACTTTTGTTTGTCCCATTTGTAATCACTATGCAATTACCTCTGGTCGTTAGTGTTTGATTTTCCAAGAAATTCTAAATAATTTTTTTTTAATTTGATGCCAGCTATTTGGCGATCACTTTATTTATTATTTGTTTATAATTTTCTTACGTAGTGCACACTGCAGTTTGCGAATTTAAATTCGGCGCCGAGATGGCCTCGCGCCAAGTTGGCTGGCGCCGAGATGGCTCCGCGCCGAGTTGTCCCGGCGCCGAGATGGCCCCGCGCCGAGATGGCGGCGCCGAAGTGGCGGCGCCGAGTTGTCCTAGACCCCTTTGCAATATCCCACAAAACGTTGTGGGCTGCACACTCGGTCCTCCTGCCCTTCGAATTCGACCACCAGTAACGTTTTTTTTATTTGAAAATTTATTTAATTTATTAGAAACGTGGAGATATCTTTACTCCTAACTTAATTTGATTTTTAAAATTATTTAGTGTCACAATGTCGACGAGGGAAGTTGTGGGTAAAGCCTTTTACACATTTTTTTGGGTTAATTCTGCAATAGTCAAGCACAGTGTATTTCGTGCATAGTTCTTTTGCATTGATGATAAGCTTATTGCTTCCGAAAATAGGCACAACGGTGTCGTCGCAACAAGCGGCCGTGCATCCCTATAGCCAGCATTATAGACAAGTCACTATGCACTTAATACATTACTGTCGATAATTGTGTTTGTTAACGGTACTACTATTACTAAAATCAGCTTCATCGTTGAAGAGAACGTTATTCGCGCAGTTATGGTCAAGGTTTGTTTGGTCCTTGAAACTGTAGGCAGGCTAATTTCTAGCTGCCTTGAAATAGTTTTTGGCTAATATGTGGGTCTTCAAAATAGCTTCAACTACTGCAATTTATTTTAATTTGTTTGTTTTCAGTGGCGACCAATTTTCCCATCGTTCTACTACCAGCTTCCAAAAGATTTTATCAGTAGGACATCATTAGTGTAGATATCTTTGACCATGCAATCTCATAGCCATCAAAGCTCAAAACATTAATTTAGATTAAGATTAAGATCATGTCCGTTTTTCAAACTTTAAGATGAATGAGCTTTACTTAAGTTGATAAACTTCTTACTGTCATATTGGCCTTACTTACAAACGTTAGCCCTAGCGATCTAACTTACCTCAATTTCTCATGAAAGCTACTTGTTGGCTATGCAAATTTAAAGGATATACAAGCCCAGAATCATATCATTTGGCCCAGATATGTAAAGCTCTTATATTTGCTGGTGTAATATTTGAAGTTAGTCCCAAATTTGGCTTTTCTGCTATGGATCCTGTTGTTTTATAGTTTCACAATATGCCACACGCTATAATACGATAATTGCAATAATTGTTTAGAAATTTTGCCACAAAAATTACCAGAATTAAGCAAATTGACAATCACTTTGCCAAGTACCAGTTTTGCAAAAATAATACAGACACCAGACTGTCAATATATTATTAAACAACAAAACAGCTTGTTTCACTTCTACCAAAGCATGCTACTGTGAACGAAATGACATTTTAATCATATGGGCCAAATTAAGTGAATCGATAATTTATGTTTAGCTAATTTAGCATTTCTCGACTTTTTTTGTAATGTGTTATTGCTAACGTTGTTTAATAGTATATTGTATGTTAAGAGCTGAAAGTGCATTCTTGCCGCTTGCGCATGAATATTGCTGGTTGAGACGAAGTCGAAACCAGCAATCATGCAAAAGCGGCAAGCGCACTTTTAGCTCGAAATATGCATACTATTTTTTCGACAACTGAGCATATTATTAAAGGAAAATATCAAATTTCGTTTTATCGCAAAAATTCATTGACAATCAAGTTAACATTACTCGCGCAGTCCATATGACATGTGACGCGATTATTTCCACAAATGACGGGCGTTGTCAAGGAAACATTCGGACGTGGCTACCTATTTTGTTCACGCGGAAACCCAAAACGCACGCTCAGCGGCAAATGTCAACTTTCTGTTGTCAAATGACAGTGAGAAAAATCTACTTTCGATGTCAGTCGTCGAAAAAATATTGTTAAAAGCTCCCACTATTATGATGTAAGATTATTGCCCAAAAATATGTTCTTTTGTGGGTACAATATAAAGATACCTGAAAAATCTTAACTGGGCCAAATGATGTAATTCTGGGCTCGTAGGTGGTAGGTCTTTTCTGCCACGGGGTTACGTTAAGAATTACAGGTTTATGTTTCACTTTCTGGTTTGCTTAAGCATCTTCTGAAAAAGTTACGCAGCTTAATGAACTCGTGGAGCTCGACATTTACCTCACAAATTAAGTGTTTTATTTTGTTATGTTGCAGGTTGACAGCTAGCATTCAATTGCAGTAAGCAGTATCTCTTGTACCACTTGACTTATTTGAGCAAATTTGCACGTGATGTCTCGTATGGAATAGCTTTTTAAACGTTTTTTGTTGGATTTTCTCGAATTGCATAATCTGCTTCACAAAGTTGTGTGTTTGATTGCCGTGAGTGTTGGCACGATCACTTAGTAACTTTCGTTCTACTAGTCTTTGGTTGCCAAGTAAAGCTACCTAAAAAGAATTCATAGAAATAGCCAGAGATTGCTGTTTCAGTGAGTGATGCTTCTCCGTTATTTTCCCCTTTCTTACGGCTGATTAGTATGATAGAATTTGGGAAAATACGCTATGTTGAACAATAATTGTAGGCCATTTGTCTTTATGCCATTTTCACCTTATTGCTAGATGTCTTTTGATAAGTCTGCACCTTCTGGCTATGCTACATAAAAATGGGGAGAGAATGTTGAACCGATTTACAGCAGAAGTACGTTTTCTAAAGGCGTTCCGCTTCTGTGAGCTAATACGGTTAAATTGTTTTAGGGCTTTTTTTTTAATTTGGAAATTTTTAGTGTATTAGTATTGATAGAGTTTATGTATCGACAAACTATCTAGATTTGTATTGATAAGTTTGGATTTCTAGATTGTGATTGGAGTTTTTGGTGGCGACTTTGGCCACTTTCATTCTAAAATAGTTTACAGCTTATTAAAAAGTCTGCATTTCGTAAATGTATTTTTGAGATTTGTTTTTTCAATGTAAGTTGCTATTACCAGTTCACCAGGAAATGTTTCAACTTAGATTCGGGAGTTGTTGGAACAACAAATTGGTGACGCCCGAATTCGGTTTTGATATTTCACTGTTAACTTACTATATCGGAGTAGCTTTGATGGCCTTTTAAACTCTATTGGTTACGGGACTGTTTTGGGTATTCGCAGCTCGCAGTCCAGCTGATGTTGAACTGCTATAAAACGATCGTTTATTTATTCTATTGCTACTGCATATTAGAACGTTCAGCGGAAACAAACTGTCAATCGTATCAAACAGGCATCTCTAGTTCACCACACGGTATATACAAATTTAGATAGTGTATATCCTGTGATCTGTACCTTGGGAAACCTATCTGTAGATTGGTTGGCTCGTACTTTCCCATTGACCGCCCTGTATTGTGAAGAGGTTAGGTTAGCACAAATAGCTGGAATATTATATTGTATGTTAAGAGCTGAAAGTGCATTCTTGCCGCTTGCGCATGAATATTGCTGGTTGAGACGAAGTCGAAACCAGAAATCATGCAAAAGCGACAAGCGCACTTTTAGCTCGAAACATACATACTATTTTTTCGACGACTGAGCATATTATTAAAGGAAAATATCAAATTTCGTTTTATCGCAAAAATTAATTGACAATCAAGTTAACATTACTCGCGCAGTCTATATGACATGTGACGCGATTATTTCCACAAATGACGGGCGTTGTCAAGGAAACATTCGGACGTGGCTACCTATTTTGTTCACGCGGAAACCCAAAACGCTCGGCGAGCGGCAAAAAGATGAAAACGCACGCTCAGCGGCAAATGTCAACTTTCTGTTGTCAAATGACAGTGAGAAAAATCTACTTTCGATGTCAGTCGTCGAAAAAAGCATTTTCGAAAAGAAAAGTTCAGGGGTGTACATTTCTATTTCATTTAAATGAGTTTTCTTTTAGTATGTCCCACTAGATTGTGTCACAGAAATGCCCTATTTAATTGTATTTGAGTGCACCACCAATTCCCAATGCATTGTTTTAGTTTCTGAAATTTCTTTTTTAAAAACTTATTTAACAACTTCTATCTCCTAAATTTGTGAGTTATTTTGAAACATAGGATGTACGGGTTGTGTCTCTATGTGTTGAACGTGAAATGTTTTAAAAGTAAATGAGCTACAATTTTTTGAAAATTGCAATTATTTGAACGTTTTCACGTACAAATCGATGTAAACTTTTTATTTTCTCGCTATAACCTAATACTTCTAGGTTGAAGATCTAAAATTTTAAGTTTTAAATTGCAAACGAAATCCCACTCGACCTTCATGAATTTTATGCACACTGACCACACATTTTTTTAAAATTTCATTTAAAAAATTGGCTATTTTTAATTAATTTCGGTGTGTAAAGTGCCACTTTTTTCACTCAGTGAAAAAAAGTGACACTTTGTTTTTAATTTAGGAATGAACGATTTTAAATAGACGTTTCCTTAGTTACCAGAACTGACCAACGCACTTGACTAAACTAAAGTCAAATAAAATTATATACAAAATAGGCTTGGATTTGAATATTTATTAAAATGTTTAAAAAAATATAGACAACTCGTGTTAGCGTGCTTATTTTTCACGCGTGTGGATTATTAAACTCGGCTGCGCCTCGTTCAATAACCGTACACACTTGTAAAAAAAAGTTGCACTTCTAACACTTGTGGTCTAAATAACTATTTGCTTACCATAAACTGTTATTTCTTAATTTTTGGATGATAGTACTTATATATTTTTTATTTTAAATCCTTACAACTATTGAGAGAACTCTCTTTTCAATTCAAAATAACATCTTTTCATTTCAATTACTTTTTTTAAATTGACAACTTATCGTACATGTATACAGGGTAATTCTTGACTTATACGAATAATTGCGAGAGCTGATAGTTCATGATCTGTAGTGGTGGGTAATTTAAAAAATGTAGTAATTAGTATATTATTATATGAGCGATTATGAAAGCCATTATTCACGAAGATGACATTTGCGCCACATGCCGAAGGCGCGTGGCGCAAGTCATCTGAGTGAATAATGGCCATAATCGCGCATATAATACGATATTTTATCTACTCCTATGCAATAGGAGCCTTGTGTTCATATTTCAGAATTATGACAATTGTGACAGCTGTTAACTTCAAAAGTCATTTAATAATGAGAATGAATTTTGTGATTGGCTAAAACCTATTGAATAATGAAAATAGAATTTTTTGATTGGTTGCAACTTGCAAACTATTGAATAATGAAAATGGAATTTTATGATTGGCTGCAAACTGTGAATTATGAATCATTATTAATAGCCATTGTACAGTAGGAGTAGATAATAGTATATTATTATACGAGCCTATAATGGATGCTATTATTATACGAGGATGGCATCTGAGTGTACTAATAATAGCTATTATATGCGAGTGAAATACGCTATTTTATTTACAACTACTTTATTTACATTCATTCCAGAAAATTTTTGTATGCGATTGCATAAGTTTTTTTCGACTTTTCTGGGAGTACATTTTGTGTAGCTTGTTTGCCGGCTTGGCGTACTTCAGGAGGAATACAGCACTATTGTCGCTATCGTTTTCCATTTTAGGTTTGGGACGAAAGAAGTGTAAACTATTATTTTCAAACTGACAGACTGAAAACTGTCAACTCTAAAAAGCAGTTTATGGCCTGTTTGATTATATGCACATAAATCCGTATTAGCGATGTAATTATGGTGGTATCCATGCATTTATGGCGGTATCGATGTAATTATGAAATATAAACAACAGGTATTGTGATTTTAGTTAATAATATATATCATAATTGACAAATAATCGCAAAATAACAACGGTGTTGTTTAATAGTTGTAAATAAAAGTTTTTTATTAACGGAGATAGCGAATTAATTATGTTGAGAGTGGTAAACTAGTAAAATATAAAATTATCGCATTTATCTTGAATTGCATCTGTCACTCTCCATTACTAGTTGTCAATTTGGAGCTTCTTTTATTCGTAAAAGAAAAATGATGGCCCCTAACTTCACCAACGCAGAACTCATGAACATAGTATTAAAGTACAGGGAAGTACACCAAAATTCAGTAGCTGCAGCTCAGATTTATGCACAAAGGTTTCCTCAAAAATATCATCCGGGTCGAGAAACTTTTCTACGTGTTGTCTAGTATTACGTGTGGTGCAGCATGGATTCGACGCGCTCAGATGTTCGTTGAAAACGAATAAAATCACTTCGAACAATTGTTGCGATACTCCAGTTTAAGTTACATAATTAATTCGTTATCTCAGTTAATAAAGCTCTTTTACTGCACTTTTTTTAATTACCCATCACTACACATCATGAACTATCATTCCTCGCAATTATGCATATAAGTCATATAAGCACAAAATTTGTATGGTTCTATTTTTTATTTTTGCCAATTATTGCTGTACATTGAATACCTTTTCACGTAGTGGTGTGTGCCAGGTTCCCTATATAGTCTTTAGTCATTTTTAGATTCGCAATTGGCATTCCTTCCTTAGTAATTCTGCGCATACAACTTTAGAGTAGAACTATTTCTTGTTTCCATTTTCGTTTTGGAAATTTTAATGGTCCTAATTTTGATAACGCCTTATGAAAGAATTTATCCCAAAAAATCATTGATAAAGTGGTGCAGCTTTAGATTAGTTTGGTGATTTGCTGGACTAATCTGATAGTAGTTGGAAGTAAAACACCTGTTGGTTGCTCGAAATATGAGACCTTCCTTTTTCTATTCTTTTTCTTTGATTGTCCGAATAATTCCAAAGATTCTTCAAGTTCTCTGTCTCAAATCTGCAAACGTTGAAGTAACCGCCCGTCATGTTACCCCTATCTGTTGGACTGCAAATTTGGTGCTGAGAAAATGCATAACATCTAGTACTTTGCACACTTTTTTGGAGTTTTTCTAAAATTTGTTTTAAATTTTCAGCACGATGACTTAATTCGAAACTACGTGTAATTTTAATCTTTTTCCTATACAATTTCATATAATTGTAGTTTGTATACCAAGGCACTGTGGTTTAGCTTTTTACCACGAATGTAGATTTAGTTGCAGAGGCCCGTAGGGCCAAGGCAAATAAACCACTTGATGTTTTATTTGAAATCGAGAAATCGTTAAATTACAACATTTTAAGCAATATTTTAGGTTATATTAACGTCGGTTGACGTTTATCTGTCGCCTCGCCACCTACGAAAAAGTCGTAAAACAATGGATTACTTTACTGCAGATTTCGAGGTATTTTAATGCCGATTTCAAATAAACTTTGAGCTTTGCGTCGTGCTCTTAAACTCGTCTCACGTGCTTTAAGGGCGTACTTATACACTAGTATCATAATATACTATTTTTATTTTTTCAAAAAATTACAAAGTCACCATTGAATCGGTGTTGCTTTGACATTTGCTTTAAATCGCCTTTGAGTTACAGTAAAACACATTAAGGGTTTGTTGCCACCTACATGTGTTTTTAAAATGTTGGAAATCCATATTTGATAGTTGAAAAGATCTAGTTCAATAAAACACAAAAAATAATAAAGAATCGTTTAATATTTTTTCTACTCCTTTATTAGTAAATTGCTCATTAAGCACTGCTTACTTGATTAGTAAATTCGTTGTTACAAACAGTGTTACGTAATGATAATGACTAACACGTAATTTTTTTTATTACGTTACAGTTAGCTTCTGTTGTTTGTACGAAGCGGTGTAGGGATGTGACTGCAGCCTCCTAATTTTTAAGATGGTGTGACAGATGATTTGACAGTTAATAAAATATTTCTTTTTCGTTTAACGAAATGAGTGTGATCGTAGAAAAAGTATAGTACGCAACTCGAGCTATAGAGCAATTACACGCTCGTGGAATTACACACGCGCCGCTACGCGGCTTGTGCGTAACTTTTCCAACTCGCGTGTAATATGCTTCCTACAGCTCTCGTTGTGTAATATACTATTTCGCACAATCGTTCTGAAATACTTACTTACTGTCATTGTTGACACATCTTGTAAGTTGAATATAAGAATACTGTGGCTAGTCTCCATAGAAACACAGTTCTCTTCGAGTTTATAACAGCTCTAATGCGGTAAGTAATAGTAATAGTTTTCACCAACAGATGTCTAGTTTATTTGTAAAAATGAAAATTACAATTTGTACAATTATTAAAAGTAATATTTCTTCCCGCGCCGTCATCTAATGTTTTTAAAGTAATAGAAGTTTCTGTATTACTTATTGAGTTAGATATGTTACTATTCGAATAAATTGCAGTAGTCTTGTCTTCGAACACTGGAATCGACTGAACGTTACTGGTATCGCCGCTTTTGGTATGTAAAATCTTGTCAGCAAAGTCCATTTTAGTTGTTAGAGAATCGGCTACGTAGCTCTCAGCGACATTAGACGACCTATAAATGGATCTTCTGTTAGGTATTAAAAAAATATATTAAGATTATCAATAAAACCTCCAACCGGCATGACGTTTAAGTGCCATAACGTCAACCCCAGTATTTGCTAACAAAGTTGCCGACGTCCTTCTGAAAGCGTGTCCAGTATAGTATTGCGGATCTTGTAGTTTTAAATATGCTGCGATTTTTTGAGGGATTTGCCCCATTGTATTTATACCCACGAGTTGATTTACACATTTTCCTTGACGAACTGAGTAGAAAAATCGACGAGAGTTTGCTTCCTTAGGCCTTAACTGTATATATTTTCGTACAATCGTCAAAAAAGGAACTTTTTCATTAAGTTTATCAATAATCGTGAAAGTTCGACTAATATGTTTGTGTTTTGCTATCAGGTACATTAACAATAATAACTGAACCTTGATCCGAAATGTCATCAACTGTCATCTTCACAAGTTCGTCACGCCTAAGGGCTCCTGCGATTCCCATTATCATTACTGCTTTCATCATAATGTAAGTTTCATTGGGGGCTTCCATCAGAAATTTGTTCATCTCCTCTCTAGTAAATACCTTGGATTTTTTAGGATGATGTCCAATATTTTTCTTTTTTAAAAATGCCAACAGCTTCTTAAATTGTGATATATCAATACCGTTATTTAAGTTAATAGTAGTTTTAAGCATTGAGTATTCTGCCCATAAACTTCCTGGAGACTTCAATCTTGAGCTTCTTTCAACAAAATAAGCTAGCAAAGTCTTTTCAGATATCTCCACTTTCTTCTCGCCCAACCATTTCTTGAACATATCATAAACATTTTCATACCTTTTTTTTGATACTTTAGGAACCAAAGATTCGCAACCCCTTTGATAAGCTTCCTCAATGTCTGTATTTATTTGAAAATCTTCTTCATTAGCCATTGTGAAAAATTAATATTGAAACTTCAAATTGTTTATTCGGTTTCTAACAACAAAACGTTTCTAACGAAATACATTCAAAACACTCTGGATAATATATTTATGTACAGCTGCGGAAACAAAAAGCGGGACACACAATTTTTGCCGAAGTTAAATTGTCTGAATAAATTCATTTTCGATGCTATCACAAGCTTCTTGTACTGCATTAACCTGTTCGTCTTTGTTCATTGACACATTATAGAAAGCATTTCATAAAAAATCAGGAAGGCAACATTACAACGTTCAAATAGTAAAAAATGACCCCACAGAACTTGTCCCGGTTTATGTTTCCGCGACTGTACATGTCATAAAAATCAAGATAATTAAATCGGAAACAACTCAAATTTTTGTTATTTTATTTGGTGTTATATGCGATTGTGCGAAAAACGTTATACCCTACACGGTTGTTAAGTGCCTAACGGAATCTCGAAAATTGAAAAATCTCGACTTCGTCTCGATTTTTCAAACTTTTCTCGATTCTGTTATAATGCACTTACCAACCTAATAGTGTAATATACTATAAATAGGAACTAAAACAGGATTTCCACAAAATTGTTAACTAAAAATTATTTAAAACATTTGAAATGTTGAATTTTAAGGTAAATTCATTGTCGCATATTTTTTCAAAAATCTGGCCAACTTAATGTGTTTTAAAATCTTCCGGTTTCGATCTGGAATTTATTCCTCTTTGGTTTCTTTATTATCTTCTTTTTATTTCTCCTCGTCTTTACTGTCATTATGGTTATTTCTTGCCATTTCTTCTTCGGTTTCTTGGTCTTCCAAGTCTAATTCTTTTATAAAGTCTTCGCGCTCTCTGGATTAATCAGGCATCTCTTTAACATTTTTATTTTTTTTTACCAGAAGTTGTGGGAGTGCGTACCTATCTCTTGTAAATAGTCTGGCAATGTCTGACTTACATTTTGAAAAATCTATTGTTCATGCAGTCTTCGCTTCGACAACTCTTTTATAAACTCATTCACAATCTAGAGGAATTAATCCACATGCCTGAAAAGCACTGTGATTATTTTTTGTCAGTTAATGCCAACGATGTAACTAGTTTATTTAACAATGTTGGAAATGTGCATTTAGTAACACATTTTTCGCGGGAATTCTGAAGTTTGTAATTTAAAAGAAGTTTTTTCCAACATCTTTTAAGTGGTCCATAATAACAAACATCTAAAGGTTCGCAAAGATATGTGGCGCTGGGTGGCAGAAAGATATCTTTTTCTCTTTGACAGGCCACAACTGTTTCTAAGTTAAGATGGCAGAGGAGGTTGTCGCCAATAAGTACTTTATGGGCATGTTTTCGTCGAGCCCATGGAATGGAAATAGTATTGTACCAATCCTCGAATGAAAACGTATCGAATCACCCCGATTTACTCTTATTATACCTTGCAGTTTACCAACAGTCTATTGGTAACACAAGCTCTCCACCTTATACACCACAGAAGGTGCTAGTGACTCTTCATTTCCGGTGATAGCAAACGTTATTGAAATTTCTGATTTTGTCGAGTTGAGAATGCGTTCAGGGTATTTTGTTCCTCATTTAAATATACATTTTTTGGGCCCGGGGTCGTTCGAAAAATGTGTTTGATTGTAATTCAGTACCATATTTTCAGGGGGCACCCCCTCTAAACTTCTTTCCAGGTTGCCAAAATAATTTTTCATTTATTTTTTTCTTTTTCAGCTCTCGCTGATTTAATGTTATGACAACTTGTTTGCCTTAACAAATGCTTGTGCCTATTAATAAAGTTGATACACCAATCAGATCCAGGTGTGTTGTCTGGAAGTTTTTGAATATTTTTACCCAATATGTTGATGTCGCGATTGACTATCATTCTTATTTCGAACGTAGTAACTGGACTACCATATTCAGCTGATACCAACAACACATCCACAATATGCCTCTCTTCTACTTTAAACAAAATTGTTAAACCACCCACTTTATCCATATGCTTGTTGTGGACTTTATTTCATAACGTTCTTCTTGGAATACCGAAGATATTCGCTGCTGTAATCACATTCATTCCTTGATTGTGAATGGTAGCACGAGCTTGTTGCAATTTTTCGTCGGTATAGTTCTTATATTGGCGATACCCCAATTTCTTCTTATAAATTCTTCCCATTGTGAAAATCTGTAAATAAAATTACAGTTTAAGTAATCTGCCAAAGTATAACTCAGAAAGTGTACTTGCTAGACATAACCCCCTAAAATATATAAAAACTTAGTAAAATAATCTTTATGGTAAGCATTAATGACTGTCTATACCAAAT
Source organism: Agriotes lineatus (assembly GCA_940337035.1). Lineage (NCBI taxonomy): Eukaryota > Metazoa > Arthropoda > Insecta > Coleoptera > Elateridae > Agriotes > Agriotes lineatus. Next base: position 35,247,657 of record OW679198.1, on the reverse strand, counting down.
AACGCAGATAATTTTTATTGTTTGTAATATACAATCCTCAGAAAGTAGCTTATATTTTTTACAAAACTTACCTGTTGATTTAAATCACTGTCGCAGTTGCAGATTTTAACGTAAGCAAGAGATGCACACAACTAACTTTCAGCACCATTTAGGTAACTAACTTCTGGGATAACAGCTGAGGATTTATTACCAACATAAAAGTGTTCAAGCAAAATTCCCCAATATGTACCCAGGTGGCAAAGTAACACCGTTCTACGGCACCACAAGCTTGTTTTTGTAGACTCCTTCCGATTTTTAGTGCACATGGAAAACGGAACAGGTCCGATTTCTTACATTCCAACATTTTGTGTAAATGGCGTCACAACTTGCAAAATGTTATTTATTGTAATTCTATAACCAGTCAGCAACCGTCAGTTGTTTACCAAATTTTATTTACTTGATGTGTTTACTACATTTATTTGCCAAAAATAGTAAACGGGAAATTCCCCTGATTTCCGCTGTTTCGGGAATTGGACGAAAATTTTGTTTTAATGCGATGATCTAACGGGTGTTCATAAACAGTCGTCATCCCAGTTGCTTTGAAAAACAAAATGTTATGTCTTTGATTAATTCGTGCAACACAATGAAACGTCATTGAGTACTGTCATAGCGCATTTTTTCTCAATTTTAATAAACATACGTTTCTGAAGTCAAAACCTACTGGGATGACGACTGTTTATGAACACCCGTTATACTTCAATCAATATTTGCGTTCTTTCGGAAAGACCTTGTCGTGCATTTCTATACTTTGCTAAATCGATTCCAAGTGCTCTTTTCCAGTCAAACCCTTATGTGCTTGTATGATATTTGTTCATAAAACCTTTTGTAATAGTTCTTTTTTCAATATTTTATATATTTTGGCAAATGAAGGCCCGTTGTTTAAATACATGTATCGTTTGTCAGGACATTTTTAAATTCGATGAGTATGACTTCTTGGAGTATTTTCGGTTCAAATATTCTGACCCTGCTTGTATATAGCTTTTCCTGTCGTATTTTCACTCCCAATAGTTCATCATTTTGTGTGCAAGCAGCTATAAAGCCGCTGTAATTTTCTGTCGTTCATAATTAATTTGGTTGGCTTATTTGGAATTTTGAGATTTAGTACGCAGCCAGTTTCTAGAAGTTCGACAAGCTTGCACCTCGGCTGTCTTGTCGGTTGTAGTGTGGTTTTCTGCATCGAATATGAAACGCAGTCCATAAGAGCGAGTGAGAGATTTTCGCCCCATTGCCGTCTTTCCTGTCTGCCGAGCGTGCCGCGAGCTGGTTTTTGTTGAGGCAGTTGGGCAACTGCTAGCGGTGCCGAGAGTATGGCTTACCGCTGATACAGCGTGGTTTTGTTTGTTTGGAGAGTTTGTCACGGGCCGTCTCGGTGTTAAGTGGTGTTTATTTAGGCTGTGCGTTTCTTGAATGACAGCCGTTTTGCAAGTGTCCGAGGGCCGAATGGGCCATCTTTCCGATACGTTGGGATTCAGTCTGCAGAACAGGCTAATATTTAGGTTTCGACCGTTTATCGTTTGTTTCTCCGTGAAGATTTCACATCCAATTAGGGGAATATTTGGACCGTAGAACCCCCACGCTATTGGCTGAAGTCCGTTCGCTTCAGTGGCAAGTTTCCCGAAAGTCACGACACACGCCAGGCAAAACCAACCAATAAGGTGTGTGTGTAGTTTGTAAGAACCAACTTTTCTGTTTGCCAATAATTTATGCGCATATTTGCTGAACGGCCACCCTTTTTGTGGCTGCATGTGAAATAATTAACTTATCTGTTTGCTAATCATTCATGTGCATATTTGCTGAACGGCCACCCTTTTTGGGGCAGCTTGTAATCTAATTAAATTTCCTGCTTGCTAATAATTTATGTACATAGTTGCTGAACTGCCACCCTGTTTGGGGCCGCCTGTAAACTAACTCACTTAGGTGTGTGCTAACTTTCATTATCCCGCCTGTAGTTTAGTCGATTAGAGATAAAGCGTTCCCAGCTGGGCTTATAGATTTTGCTTCTTTATTATGATATGTTGTCATTGTGATGTAGAGATTTCACCATGTGCTTAGACCAATAGATCGGTTTACTGAGCGTTGTCTTATGATTTCTCCCACGTGCCTGTGCATGCTTATTTTCAGGTTAAGTTATACTCTGTGTCAGATTTATGTGCGGTAGAGCCTGGAAAAAGTTCTCAAGCGTCGCAGGTAAATTAGGGCGCTTGTCGCTGTACTGTCGGAAGTCGTAAAGCTGTGCACAAATATTCCATTCCCGTTTAGCTTTGGATTTCGCCAAGATATAAAGTTGGAAGGTAGGCTCATTGATTTACCGGTTTCATAGTAGGTCTATCTTTGCATTTTCGTTCCTATTGATGAAAACGGGTAGCGCTCAATTAATTTTACCGTCTCTTAGGCCGTTGCTCGTAGATAATCTCGTGTAGGACCACACCTCGATCCACTGATATCTTGTTACGGGCAGGGCAGCGGTCCTAGGTAAGTCATTGTCCCGATTGTAAGAAATATCGTCGGCCCTGGCCGTTTAGCTTTTACGTCATGAGCCTACGCGGTGTCGTAAAAGTCGTTTTAGACCGTAACACGTTTATGTCCGGCACTAGCTGTTGTTATTTTCTAGAGTGTTTCTTATTAGCATAAGATCCTGCCGCTTATTTAAGAGCTCGTATGTTATTTTATCGAAATGCTATTTAATAGAAGATTACATATAGGATCATACATAGCGACCCCGGTGTCCAGCAAAATCTTACTGTATCCCTAGTAGAGGTTTTAATTATTTTGTTTTTTGGACAATTGAATTTATTTGTATGCGAAGAACTTGAAAAAATAGGTTGCCAGCATTTTAATGACCCTCCCTCGTCTACGCGACCGGGAAACTGGAATAAGGAACGCGCCCGTGGCTGCATGCAGTAGACAAGAATGTAGCGTAGCAGTTGCGACCAGTTTTGAGGCAAATGCGCGTGGGTAAATAGTATGTATGACGCCTCGACGACACTCGACGAGAACATTTTTCAAAAATGAGAAGGTAAATGCAACACTGATGGAACAGTGCTTGAATTTAACAAAGAATTTTTGGAAAAGTTCTTGTTAATGTTACTGCTTCATCGCAAAAAAGACTTCAAATAGCTGACAATCGAGTCAGTACAAAATTACGGCTTCCATTTATCCTGCTACAAAAATATTGCACCTGGCTGCCAAGAGATTGCGGTAGACTGAGAAACCTATTTTCTTCAAATTCTTTAGATCATTCTTTCAGATGGCGCGTGATTTACTTCGCATACAAATAAACTAAGTTGTTTAAAAAAATTGGAACTTCTAATTAGGGGTACTTGCAGCAAGATCTTGCTAGGCACTCCGGTCGCGACTTATGATCCTATATGTAATCTTCCATTAAAATCGCATTTTGATAAAATAACATATGAGCTCAAATTCACTTGACCTTATGAACACAGCAGTCGGTGTCTAAGGTACCTGGTACTCTGTATGCCTAGACATTGTCCATTAACAAACAAACAACAAAATCACGCGGTCGAATCTTCTACTAGATTCACATCTTACGTTTGCATCTCGTCTGCCCTGCATGATCTAGCGGTAAGTTGTTAAACATGCCCGATAACCCTTGGTTATTTTTGACGATTACGTAAATTAGTTGATGATTTTGCCTCAGCCACACCTCTTCAACTTCTGTTCGTGAGCTGGTTATTTATAAATCAGATTTCGGCGTGGATTTTGAACAAATCTTTTCGGGTTCATTTCCTCGAAATTAATTTAACAGAATTTATTAAGTATGTTTAATATATCACTTATTATAGCTCCCCACTCACATTCTACTTTAACATATAAACTTAGTTGTCCTATCAAAATATTTATCCCTGAAAATTTAAAAACAATATTTTGTTATCCCCCAATATCAATAATTTCAACTTAAAACAATTCGGGACCAGATACTACTCTCAGCATAGACGATGACCAACAACCGTTTACCTTGAAGTGCCATGTAAATGAATGGCAGCTTCGCTTTGTACATATGGTTAAGAAATACTTTAAAACTGTACTGATAAAAATTTTACCTAATAAAAATTTGTAAATATGTAATTAAAAAAAACAGTTTAATGTTCCCATAAGGTTTTTTTAGAAGTCGTAGATATACTTGTTTTAGGTTCAATTCACACAATAAAGCCTATACCAAAAAGTTACAACCCCAGTATAGCAACAAAACCCAACTAATTGCGTTTGTAAAGAACATGGAATTTGGGGAAAATATAAGTTAGAGCCAGCAATAAAATACAATTACTCATTATTTCAGTGTGCAAATTGCAACTGGCCAGTTTGAAATCTCTTCACTTTATTTACACGTTTACCTTCATTAGGCAATGGCATGAAAACTAGTCTGTTAGTTATTCAAATTACGTTATTAACAAATCTTGATCGCAAACTTTTGTAGATGCATTAGTGAATGTTACCTAAGTAGTAACATAATAGTATTCTTAAATTAAAAAGATATTCTTTTTCGAACACAAACTAACAAGCAATACAATTTTAAAACATATTCCACAGGCTTATTCAAACGAAATCTAAATTCCTACATAAACTTAGCAAGCATTTGAAGTGTATTGGGTGTTGTTCTCTAGTAAGTGGTAAAAGATGGCAAGATGCAAGTTAATAAACATTTTCTAGAAGGCATGAGCCTTTTGACAACAAATGCCATTTAGGGCCAAGGCAAATAAACCACATGAGGGATAAAAAGGAACTTCAGTGCCGAGGTGTACACTATGTTTTATTTGAAATCGAGAAATCGTGAAATTACATTTTAACCAACTTTTGTAGGTTATGTTCGGTCGATTGACGTGTATCTGTCGCCTCGCCACCTACAAAATAGCCGTAAAACAATGGATTACTTCACTGCAGATTTCTCGTATTTTAATGACGATTTAGGCGTACTTCACTGCCGATTTCAAATAATAGTTATTTATTAGACGAGTGTGGAATGTTACACATTAGTCACGCAAGAAATATTAGCCATGAGTGCGTTAGGTCGAGTGGCTAATTTTCTTAAGTGACTAATGTGTAATTTCACACGAGTTTAATACAAAATTTTATCCAACACCTCCATATATTGTTCATGTAGGTAATTATTTTAAAAATTTATTTGAGAAATAAACGGGGCTGCGCGCGCTATTGCACGGTCTACCTTATTCAATTTACCACCATTTTTAGGCCTATTACGTTGGGCCATTCCGTTCTGTTACACACTACGCCCCTACCTCCCCCTGCCTTCCACCTGACCAAAGAAGGGGGCCTTCGGGGATCCGCCCATCTCCAAGGTAGCCCTCGGGAATCCGCCCCTCTTCAAGGGGTCCTTGGGGCTCCGCCCTTTTCCAAAGGGACCCTTGGGGCTCCGCCCCTCTCCAAGGGGGCCCTCGGGGCTCCGCCCCTATCCAAGGGGCCCTAGGGCTCCGCCCCTCTCCAAGGGGCAATCGGGGTTCCGCCCCTCTCCAAAGGGACCCTTGGGGCTCCGCCCCACTCCAAGGGGGCCGTCGGGGTTCCGCCCTTCTCTAATGGGGCCCTCGGGGCGCCGCTCCTCTCCAAGGGGCCCTCGGGGCTACGCCCTTTTCCAAGGGAGCCTTCGGGGCTACGCCCCACTGCAAGGTGGCCCTCGGGGCTCCGCCTCTCTCTAAGGAGGCCTTGGAGGTTCCAAATATTAATTTGAATAAAAAATAGTGTTGCGTCTAATTTTATTATTCATGGTATCTTTCTACATTCTCTCACTAGTGACTTTTTGAATATTCTCTCACTAGTGAGTAATATATCACATTACTTATGCAAAATCAACATAATAATAGTGTTGTTATATGGAGGTGTTGGATAAAAATATTAAAATGAACTTTTTATCTTTTGTTGTCGAGGACAAGTTCGTCTAAAACAGAATATTCCTGATAGCCTGATTGTTATTACGAAAATAACATAGACAGATTGAAATTGCGAGCTGCAACTATTTCCAAAAATTATGCACGGTAGTAATTTCAAAAACTTTCCGGTTAGAAGAATTTCTGTGAATTTAAGCTTTGCTTGGCGGATAATACAAAAATTTTCAATTAGAGCAAATATATAAAATCACTTGCAATATCTGTATTGCACTGAATATTAACGATATTTTTTTCTATTAGCGATAAAAAAAATTATGAAAATATTCAGTGCACGTGAGATTATTCAGTAATAATATTACCTTAAATATTTACTTTTCAGAAAAATTCTCAGTAACAATAGGACGAGAGGTCAAAATATTGCCGAGAATAATTTTTGCGATTCAGATACGAGTTTATGTGGCGACGAAAATAACTACGAGTGCTTGCACGAGTCGTTTTTTTCTAAAGCAACAGAAACAAGACAATCTGAAAAGCAAAAATTGTGGCCAATATTTTGCCCTAGAGTCCTATTCGTCTTCACAATATTGAAAATGTCAATAAAAATATTCCTAACACTAAAATTATAAATTCGCTAAACTAGTGGTCTTTGAATTGTATCTATAGTAACCGATCCTAGCAACATTTTTACAAACAGACAAAATTGTTCTAAAACTAAAAAACAAGTTAGTTTTTATTAAAAAATCGTTACAGAAAAAAAATTCACTGAAATAAAGCTCCTTGATATATTGTCACTAAAATAATCGTTCGATTGGTAGTTTGTTTTTAAATTGAAGAATGCTATTGGTTGACAATGACACCAATTAAATTGTCACTTGAATACAATTATCCCCATGGAAACTAAGATTTACGCTATCGGTTGTTTTACTATGTAGGCATGTAGGGCAATATGCACTGGAACCCATGTAAGTAGCAAATAAAATGTGTTTGTCTTCGCACCAATTCAAGATTTCGTTCGCGCTTGGAATAAGAATATTAAACATTAGGCTGCTCACTCGACTAATAAAAAAATAGCTGTTGTACTTTCTACCTCTAACTCTGTAAAGCACGAACTAGCAGTTCTAAATAATCTGAAGCTTTTGCTTTTTCTCTTTCTTTCTAAAAATTGTTTGCTTTCACTCCATTGCTACAACCGCACCTCACCCATCCAGCAATGCAACCGTCCGAATAAATTCCTAATTTTTCTTTCAAAACACTTCATAATTTTTCAAAACCAAAATTCTTTTGATAAATATGTAGACATTCTTGTATAAATTCCGTAATGGACGGAATTGTAGGTAGGTACTTTAGAGCCAACGTGTAACTCTTTCGAACCTTGTTGTATGCAACCAGCCATACTCTTCTGCTAAACATAGAGAAACTAATAAAACCTCTACTGTCATTCTTTTTTAATCTGCAAGTTCTGAAGTCATATCTAAGGGCCAATTATTTATTAGAGACAATAACGTTGTTAAGTTCGTAAATAAAATATAAAACCAATATAAATATTTTCTCTTCTACTCTTTTACTATTTTGTAGTAAGGCGGTTCTTCAAGATTATATTCTTCATGTCGTATCGGTTCTGTTGCAGTATCTTCTTAAATACAAAGGCCCAAGTTCCTCGCATAGGCTCAAAGTGTTTATAGCTTCTTCTTGAAACAGGGTTACCAGTCATGAACTGAGCCCTTAGTCATAAAGAATTCCCTTTTTTGTAATGGAAAACGCGAAATTAGGTAGCGCTATTTGAATCCGAAAATTTAATAATTCATGTTTTAATCTTTATAATAAACATAAAACTCCCTGTTTCTTGTATTCAAGCAATTATTATGCATTTTACCACAATAAGTTTTCATCAAAGTATTGGTCGCTATGATAATGACAGCCCCGAAAATTAACTAAATAGCTCTCTTCTGTAAATAATTTCAAAACCAGCTGCGTCACAAACATTTTTTTGTTATGAACGTTTAAAAGTTGTTCTTCAAAGCGATCAAGTAATTCCTTGAATATAACATAATGAAACAAAACTAAATTGACTACCACATTATTTGGTTACAAGCACTCTCTACTTAAATTTTTGATTAAACTATAATGGTCTTCTCCCACTACCCTCTTCGTAAATTAGCCTATGTTTGCTATCATTTTTCTCAAAGCACTGTAGCAGCAATAACCTGCTAAATAAGTTATCAAGAACAATATTTCACTCTCAACTTTTTCTACAATTTCTGGATCAATAGTAGTACCTACAATAATTACACAAATGTTCCTTGGTGGTATCAACGTTATATTCTTCATCATCACAAAATGTATCGTATTAATCTGGATAATACGAAATTGTCGCAATTTTCGAGTTAATAATGATTAAAAGTCTCCTTTCGGATTCATATAATTTACCCAATACAACCTAATTAATTTGAAGTTGATCAAAACAACATTTACTTCTTTCTAAAATTCGATAAATTGTTTGACTTATGGCAGTATATGCTTGCGGTGTCAACTTTTGTGAGAACTTTCCAGTTTTCCAAAGATCTAGCCAATTTATAATTTTATCAAAAAATTTAAATTTAGGACCCATTTTTGGTGCTACAGTTGGTTCTTGATATTGTAATGGTTTACTGCCCACAGTTCTGATTGCCGAATTAACTAAATGAATAAGGTCAAAATGAGCACAGAATTAAATAAGTATTTTATTTATTGCTAGGTAATCAGTACTTTACATTAATAGGTTCACTTGATGTGAACAGCAATAACTAGTAATTTGAGGGATTAGCAAGAGATAAGACAGGTTTCAGAGGGGTTACATTCAGAGTTTCAGATATGATAAAAGTTTGGAAGGGCCAATGCAATTTAGTTTGTAACTGACGAGCTTATTAATGTCAAACATAATGTGAATAAAATGATACAGAATGATTTACAGAAAGTATATGAGCGTTATGTATTAAAAGTGTATAAGCCAACAAACGGCAAATTAACTGAAAGGTAAATGAAACAGTGCTATCAAAGCAATCATTGCAATAGAGCAATGGAAAAATGTAAGGTGTAAGTTATTTAAAAGCACAGCAAAATGTAGTGACATTTATTCCAAGAAAAAGACAATTTTAGTAGTTAGGTAAAAACATGACATCAAAACTGTGGTTCATAAAGTTAAACATGTTATCAATGCAATTTTTTTTATAAAATTGAAAATCTAGTTGCTGAGTTACGAGATAGTCTTTTGTTTACTATTACCAAACGAGCTTTTAAAATTTGTGCTGGGGGCAAGTCTACTCTCAGTTGTGTATACATTTTCTAAGTAAAAAGTTTTATCTGTGAGCCAAAAGTATGTTTTTATATTCACGAGTATGCAGGGTACCTGTGTAAATTTCGTCTTGATAAGTGATCCCGGTGAAGAGGGAAAGCAGGCTGCAAGATTCGCCTAGGTGCGGTTAACATCGAGGTCCTTTTACGATTAGTTGCAAGTATCGACCAGCAATAATTTTATGTCCAACGTGTAGAGCGGTTCCTCCTAAGGGCCTGTGTTCAGAGTTTCGGAGTAGGAAGCCACCACGAGAGTTACCGTCGACGAAGCGTCCCTAGAAAACGTATCCCACCTACGAAGCAGCTCTTTTCAAGTAATTTCACAAGGAAAGCGTTGGAGTAGATCAATTATTTTTTGATCTCGTCAAGATGAAACTGTGTACGAGGTGTAGAGATATATTCCAGTTCCCAGATCCGTTGCAGGGAGGCTTTTATCGAGGAAGCGTCCCTTAAGAATGCAATTTCGAGAAGTTTGCAGCCGGATGCAGAGCAAAAGCACATCGAGTGTCCTTTTACGTCACTAAAACAAACAAAGTTAGCCGGAAGCTGCTTCACAGAATTAATTGAATTTACCTGATGCTTCCTTACCATTTTGATGTTTTAAAATTCAATTTTAAGCTATTTTCACACTGGCAGATCATCTTCTTTACTGAACTAAATTTAGAGGTTATCTAAACATCAGTTGGGAATGGTGCATTTGCCCTAATAATTGAGAGTAATTGTCATACACGAGTTATTTTTCATACAAAGTTTCCTATTAATTTTATGAACCGACCGCCCTGAGATTCATGTTCACTGGAGCTAAGTCTCTAATTTATTGCAAATAGGTAAAACATAGAAAAAGCAATAAACCATTTAATTTGGTAATAAATATTATACATAAAGTGTAGTATCGTATCCCCTGCCCTAATTATAAATTTTATATTTGTTATATTAAAAACCCCTATTATAAAGCGATGGTGCTATTACAATATATGTCATTTAATCCTTTATCTTTAAAGGGTGTTTTTATATTATTAATAATTTTCAACCATGTCAATATAGTTTCGATGAAATCAGGGGTATATTGATCTTATAATGTTTATGTCCTACCAGTACATTAATTGAAATTAATGACTCTATTTTAAGGTATCTTAGATACAAAATAACGCTCCAGGGCAATTATTTTCTTCATAAGAACACTAGGGTTATTATGAAAAATTAACAGTATTTGTTTCCATGGATACAACTTTATTATGCACCACTGCCACAATGAAAATTAATGACAGCGCAGCTAATGTCACAAATCTAACTTAGATCAGCTAACTAGATCAATCTTAAATATAGTAGACGCAAAGATACTTCGGACAGAGCGAGCTTTAAAAGTTAAACCGCAAATGAGTTTACTATTGTTATTACGCTTAAGTCGTGCCAGGTATACGCAAAGGTGGGAATATTTCCAAGGTGGTATTTATTTCGTTTTGTAGTGAAGTTTCTACTTAATTTATATTTAATTATCTAATAATATTGAATGACAAAATTAATTTTACTAGGTAAATAAACACATTATGCGATTATGCCCTGATTCAGGAATAAATTATTTTTGCTCAAATGACATTCCTAGATAAGAGAAATCGACATTTAATGTTTCGTCGCGTCATATTGGCATTAAAGTATGTATTTACAACTACATCCCTTCCAGTAATTAGAATGAAAGATAAATTATATAAATCACTTGACTTGTCTTTACTTCCCAAATTTAATAATAACGTTGCTGTTATACTTTGACGCACGTTAATTATCATCTAGTATTTGTGTTGTGTTGTATTTTGTGGAATATGTGGAGACCATGAGATACTAATGAAATTGAGGATGAAGTTGAAGAAGTCGCTGCTCCATGTGATGAGTTAGAAGAAGTTGATGATGCGGGAGAGAGACCAAGCCAGCGATCAATGCATTTTTTATCCGACGATGCGAAAAACATAGTCTTGAATGTATACAACGCACTAATTTCTGAAGGAGAAAGCAATGTTGTGAGAAGAACTGCGTTTTTAACTAAAGTGCCAAAAAGTACGGTTTTTCAAATTGCGAAAAATCAAGCGCTGCCACGTAAACAGCGTTCTGATTATGGGTGTCACAAAATATTAACAAAGCCTAATGAACATGCAATACGCGGCGTAGTTTATGACATGTATAAAACTAATGTGGTGCCAACAATTAAAACTATTCATGATACGATCATTGGTGACATGGGTATAAATTGTTCAATGACGACATTAAGGACATCGCTAAAAAATATGGGATTTCGCTATAAGAAGATAGATAAAAGACAACAAATAATGGAATCTCCGCGGATTAGAAAATGGCGATGCGAATACTTACAACAGATAAAAAAGTTTCGGGAAGAACAGAGACCGATATTTTACTTGGATGAAACTTGGTATGACACACATGATGTGGTTCAAAAAGCATGAACAGATAATTCTCGGAAATGCCAATTAGACATTCCACCTTCAAGAGGAAAACGTATTATAATTTTACATGTAGGCTCTGAGATGGGATGGGTGAACGATGGTCTCCTATTATCTGCGAAAAATATAAGAGACTGTCGATTGGACTACCATGAAGACATGAATTCAGATGTGTTTGAGTCGTGGTTTTCAAATAAGCTGTTACCAAATTTGCCACCTAATAGTGTGATCGTTATGGACAACGCCAGTTATCACTCAAGGCTTGCTGAAGAAGTGCCAAATAGCAATTCTACTAAAGCAGAAATTACAGATTTTCTTTACAAGAACAACATGTATTTTCAAGAAACTTACAATAAGAATCAATTACTGGAAGTGTTGTCCATTAAGAAGTTCTCTAAAAAATATGTAGTAGACACCATATCTACAGAACTAGGCCATAGAGTTTTAAGATTGCCACCATATCATTGTTGTATGAATCCTATAGAAATGATATGGGCAGAATTAAAAACACACATTCGAAAACGTAACCAATGCCCCAAGTTTAGTGAGAAAATGATAGAAATAATTAAAGAAGAAGTTAATAAAATTCATGTAAATAGCTGGAAAAACTGTGTTCGGCATGTGATTGGCATTGAAGACCAATTTTTTAAATTTATTGATATTCCAGAATTAATTATTAATTTAAGAGACAGCGATAGTGACGATTGGCCATGTGATAGCGATAACGAAAATTAATTTATATATTGTACTCATAATTGTTGTTTTTTGTATATATCAATCAATAAACTGTAGTTATTTGTTGCATATACATATTTTCTATAATTTTTTGTCTTTCTTGATTGTATCTTTTTTTATTAACAATGTTGTTAAATAAAAATAATAAGTTTTTAAACACTAACAAACATTGCGTTTCCGTAGCCGCATTTCGATTTTAAGGATATGGATTTGCTTGTGAACTATTACAAAGGGATTGTCGTGTGTACAACATAATCCCACCTGCCATGCTCATTAACCTTTAAGTAGTAGCCTGAGGCGTCCGAAATATCTTTGCTCCAACTATACCATATCATAGTAATTATATGAATTGAATATGAATATGAATTAGGTAAGAAAATTGGTAGGACATAAAACCTTGAAGGCACCACAGGCATTATGAGCTAAGAGCCCGCGATTGTTGTACACACCTCGGGCCAAAGGCCCTCGGTTAGTACACTAACAATCTTGGGCTCTTATTTTACTCATAATGTCCTTAGTATCTTAATAACTATTAATACAATATTTAATAAGCCCTCAATAATAAAATTATTACACATTTTAGTGCTAGCTTGACATTTCGTCTTTCTAAATTTGTGGGATACAAAGCTTTTACGTTTAGAAAATAACCAAACCAAACGTCGCAATTTTCCGTTTCCCTATTTCAAAATCAGAATAGGCCAATATATGGTCAGTTTTGGAGTTTAACTAGTTGTTCCAGATACATTTTAATAAAAGCGATTAAATAAAATAACGGCCTACAGTTATCCAAAAGATGAGAATAGACGATGCTTAGCATCTTGTTTGATAAAAAATTGCTCATTGCTTTGCTATTAAATTGTTTATTGCAGTTTTAATAAATTTACAAAGAAATTCATGAGTTAGTTTCTAGTTACTTCTTTAAAAATTGACGTTACGTATATTTGTGACCACGAACAGGTAAGCATCAGTAACTAAATAATTTATTATTATTACACACAGAAAGTGCTCCCTTATTCACATGATGAGTATATCTCTCCGCAAACAGTTACACTACCATCTACACGTATCTAATACATTCACCTGCTTGTGTTACCACTCATCATTAAGTATTATACTTTAAAAATACAATAACTTGCTTGTAACGGTCGTTTAAGTTTATACCTGTGCAGAACGGGTGGTAAAATACTCACACGAACCCCAGCAAATAAAGCCAGCGGCAATAACTGGCCTTATTCAGCTGACGCCAGAGATTTTCGACCTTAAATTTAAAGATAGTACTGTCTGTTGTCGGATCTTCTGACTTTTGGTCTCTTTCTCCCTTCTAACGATTTTACCATTTACCATTTTACAAACTTTTAACTGAGAATTACTTACATATACCTTATTTTCGTCATACTCAACATACGGTATCTTCGAATCATAGAAACCTGTCCTTTGAACCACTTCACGAATTTCTTCACTTCATCATCATCGTTAGACTTTTCATTCAAGTGAGGAAGCGGCAGTAACTTTGTCCGTTAATTTCCGCTTACCTTTTACTTGTAGAAAATCTCACAAAAGGAATTTCGCATTTAGCTGGATGTTTAATCGGTTCCGCCATTTTAAAGCTGTGTCAAACATATACTATTCGAACAAAATCTATTCTTCTAGTTACAAACAGAAGTTAAAGGATCAATGTTATAGCCATAACTGGCATGTACAAATACTCACCGGTCTAGAATCTCAATCAGCCCCAGATATGCTTTTATACGTATATTGGTTGCCTTCATCAGGGACACACGTATAGTTCAAAGACATAACCGTGTTCTTGGTTTTGTGGAGACTGATGCATCGTCAAAACCCCCAAAAAATACCAATTAAATTTTAAATGTCCAAAGTATTGCTTTCGACCCCGAGCAATTTACACAATTACAATTTTTGTCGTAACCGCTCAATCAATCGGACGAACCCAAAATTATATAAAAGGTCTCATGAAACTACATAACTTTTGTTAAGACAGTAACCGCTCTGAAGTTAAAGGATGTCGGAACACTAATAAATAACTAGTATGTCATTCCGAATGGCTGTAAACACGCATACTCGAAAACGACGTAACCTCTCAGGGTGATTTTCGAGACATTTTGAACGGAAAAGCTTCTGAAGGAAAATCGTCACTTTATTCTTTGTACCTATGTATTTGTCGACTGGTAGACTCGTTACTTCTAATAGAAGTTTAGCGGTCCGATTGATGTACAAGATTTTGCTTATATTATTCTTCTTTATCTCTTCACACTTTTACATGCCATATTATCGGCGTTGCCCCATTCGTGCTCTCCACTAACGGCATTGCTAAATCGCCGACCTGACTTTAAACGGATTTTCTCCACCTAGGCTTCGCAATTATTATTTTCTGTCTTCTTTGCGAATTCTATTTAGCCCAAGGCGTCGCACATATGACGCGATCAAGTATACAACATAATATTATAAAGGCCAAACGATACTGAAACCACCGTTCAACAGATTAGGAAGACTGCATGTATCTTAACGATCGTCCCAAACAACGCATAACAAAAAACCGCTCCATTTCAACAGTGTGCCGCAGTATCAATAAGAAACTTGCACATTCCCATCTTCTTATTTTTATATATCGTGCATACATTTTCCCCGTTTTTTAATACCTTCTATCAGTAGAGCATGAACGCAAGACACAAAAAGAAAGCTCTTAATCTCGGTTAACCAGAACGTTTTTATATAACCGATCTCACTGCATTTCAAGTTTAATTCCGATGGAGTGGAAAATGTCACCAAGCTATTTAATTCGAAAAGTATAAAAAGATTAGGTTTTGTGTTTATCCACTGGATTTTCAAAAAGCAGAAACAAATATTTGTTGTAAAAAGCTCGCAAGCGAAGCCTTTCGCTAATCTAATTATTGTACCTTGCACACTATACTAAATAGTTTGTTCCTGTTCTTCTGATGATTCCGTCTGATCGGTTAGTTTTTCGATTTTCTTTCGCTTCTTCCGCAGTTTTTCTTTTAAAATTGTTGCAACTACTAATTCAACAATCAAAGTACAGTTTTGAAACAACTAGTAGTATATTACTTTACAAGGCATATAGGTAAGATTTACACTACCGAGGACCGTTTGATGGTGCGAGGTAGGGTAAAGCTTCCTACATCCTGTGTAAAGTACATAATTTTTTTCACTACCAATATTTCCTTATTGTAAAATAAAAAATGGTAATAGCGTAAAATTATTACATTTTCTAAGTTATAGTAACCTATTTCGGAGCTTGGGGCGTTGTTACAGTGCTGCGACGTTTTGTTTGACAGTTATAAACGCACTGTGAAAAATGCGTGAATACGAATGCGAGTGCTGTTTTGTGAGCTTTGTGCTTGTATTCTGATTAAAAATGGATACTAGTACGAGCGATAACGGTTTTCTTCATGTTAATCAAATGGTGGACTGGTTATTCCTCTTATCATAAAAATCTGGCACTGTCATTTTGAGAGGTTGATATTGCAGTTGCACAACTACTTCTTCTAAATTTGTAACTTGTGTAATAATGAATGTGTTGTCAGCAAACATTGCCAACTCCCAGCTATTTGGTATACGATGCATAAATACTAAAGCAAACAGGGCCTACTATACTTCGTTCAAGTACTGCTACCGTTTTTGTTGCATTTACTGAAAAAGTTCTTCTTCAGAAAGAAGAAAATGCCTGTAGACAGCTGGATTTGGTAACTTTCGAAGCTTTTTTTAAGAGTTATAATTCAGATCTTATCAAAGGCCTGGGCTACATCTAAGAAGACTGCTGTGGCTGTGGTGTAACATTTATTTTCAGATCCATTTTTAATGATTTTGCTAATTCTCCGTAGCTAGTGGCAAGTCGAATGTTCTTTTTTGAAGTCAAACTGCAAAGCTGGAAGAATGTGGAGTATGCCTACTACTGCATAAATTAAGTGTGGATGATTTCTTCTAAATATTTTGAGAAATATGCTAACAGGTTATTGGTCGCTGTCGACACTATCTTTACTTTTTCCAGGTTAGGCAAATATAAGGACATGGACGCGTTTCCATCTCCAAGAAAAATTACGGATTTATAAGCATACGTTGAGCCTAGGTATGGCAAACTTTTACTAGAGTCTATTTGGAGCTGTTGGTCCCATATAGTATTAACATTGGCTATGTTTCCTGCTTTCTCTTACCTGCGAGGCATGGAGTAGGCTGAACCCGTCTAGGTCGTGCCAATGTTAATACTATAGGCGACCAGCACTTCCAAATAGAATCCAGTTAAATGTTGTCAAACCAAGCTAGGTATACAATTGTGTCCAGTTGATTTTCGTTTAGACAATACATTTATAGGCTTATTTTTTTAGAAATGGATGAAGTTTTATCATATCCCAGGCCTATGTAGTTGAGTTTAATTCTACCGATGCAGGAAGCTGACGTTTGCAATGGAATTTGCCTCTGCCTCTTCCTCTCGCACGAGCGGAAATAGTTTGGCATCGGCAATGTTCTCGGGGCTACTAACACAATCAATTGTGGTGTGGTTAAATGGGGTGCAAATAGTCATGTGTCCTTGGGATTTTTTATTGTTTTAATTACACAAAATAATTTAGTTACGGCTTAAGCCGGATCTAACAAAAGATTCCCTTACGAAGTACAAGTTCAAGGACTGTATTCTTACATTGCTGCATCTTTGTCGTTACACTTTCGTTTTACTTTAAGTGGATTTTAGGGCTATTTTGCTATCGATTTTTGCATCCGCCACCCGAGAAAGATTGTCATCTTCAGAGAGGCCAATGAAAGCGCTTCTAGCAAAACAACAACTCTCTGCCAGATGTTCAAAGTAGATGTAGTATTATGTATTGCATGTAAGATTATACGGCCATATGAACATTGAACGATGCAAGTTCATCAGGGTTCTTGTGTATTACCGAATTAAACCGACATTTGCGAGTTAATATTAAATTAAAGTTAGCATGTATTTGTGGTAGCGCCTCCGAGAGTTTATATTGTTTATGTATGTGTAATGTCATGAGCTGCTTTGAGAAGGAACTGTTAAACACACTTTCCCAAGACTAGGAGAAGACTATTATATGCTAAATATAACTACAATTTATTAGCGTTATACAAATCCACCCGTATCTCGACTGACCCTAGTCGGGGTACAATTGTGCAGGGATAAACATCTAATCGTTGAAAAATTGTAATAATAAAAAGTAATTATATCCAAGCTTTTTGTTTTACCTGTAGCAAGCGCTTGAAATCAAAACTAACGCTTTAGACCTGTTCGACATAATATTTAAACGCTTAGCCTTGCAACAATGTGAAACGTTAATTGTGGTATCTATGATTGCTGATATAAACACCAATTTAAGATGAGCAGCAAAAACGTACATGTTTTAACTGGTTGTGTAAAAGGTATCACTGCCAGTTGTGAGCGTGAATATTTTGTTATGTGTTTTTAGGATTCCCTTGGTGACTTCCCAATAGTAAACTCTACAGTCCTCCAGTTCTCTTTTGAATTGAGGTATTAGGTTATTTAGTATACGTTTTGTTTCCTGAAACAACAAACACAATTTTTAGTCTCTTGCCATTGCCGCCTAGTCTGGCTTCAGCTCTTTATTAAGTTGCTTATGTAGTTTGTAGCATCAATATATGGTAATGTTGGTAACGGTGGCGTTAATATCTTTTTTTTCTAAGTGCTTGTAATCTTATAAGGTTGTGGTCTAGCAGTCCTTGCTTTATTGGTTAATTTGAGAGGGTGTTGGCTTATTTTTGGTGCACGTACAAAAGATACTAGCACCGGAAAATGCTCGAAATTTAGTTCTGTGATTACACCATGCTTAATTTGATTAGTTTTTTTTTTTTGGGGAAGATGTTTAGTATATCGAGTTGGTGGTGTACTCTGTATGGGAAGTATATGTATCAAGTGTTATAATTTAGAAAGCGTGTATTGCTGAGTAGTGTTCAAGTTTTACCACCTCTAGGTTATTCACTTTGCAATTCCATGCTGTGTGTCTCCAAACACCAGTCTCCAACCACTAACGTTGACTTAGACGTATTGAACATAACTGTTTACCCTTGCTAGAATATTAATTAAAATTCTAAAGTAATTCGTTCTGTTAATAAGCTCGAGAATATGCTGCGATAACGAGTAGTCATTTGTGGACAGCACGACACTCTGGGTGACTGATGCAGGTATAATCAGACCACACCGCCCATCATAATCCATTTACAAAATGCGTGAACGAACTGCGACATTTGGGACCTGGACACAACGCCCACTGGTCACAAACCCCAACTCAGAATTTGGTCATAACGCCCAACTTCGATTCTGGTCACAACGCCCAACTTGGTCACAACGCCCAACTTGGTCATAACGCCCAAAAACTATATTAGTCACAACGCCCACCGACGCCTGTTATAGGAGAGAGCTATCGACGCCACTTAAACCACCGTTTTGGTCATAACGCCCAACTTCGATTTTGGTCACAACGCCCAACTTGGTCACAACGCCCAATTTCGATTTTGGTCACAACGCCCAATTTCGATTTTGGTCACAACGCCCAACTTGGTCACAACGCCCAATTTCGATTTTGGTCACAACGCCCAATTTCGATTTTGGTCACAACGCCCAACTTGGTCACAACGCCCACTTTTGATTCTGGTCACAACGCCCAACTTGGTCATAACGCCCAAGTTTGATTTTGGTCACAACGCCCAACTTTGATTTTGGACATATCGCCCAGGCGGCACAGAAAGTAAGAAAAATGTGTATCTAAAATGAATAATAATAAATTAAACTTTTAAGGTGAGGTAATAGGTGGGAAAATTTTCAAGTTTCCCTAAGTAGTATTAATATTATTTATTTTTCAAAATAATTCAGTAGCGTAATGCGTTGTCCAAAAAGTTTCTAAATTCGGATTATAACATATAAAGTTGTATTTTTTATATGGAACTCATAGTTAGCTGTGGCATTATGAGAAAGAGGATTTTCTCCCATTTCAGTGACATATGTCGTATGGGATCGTTTTATTAATTTTCACTACTTTATAGCAACAATTCACAATTTTTAATATTTCGTCGTTTCCTAGTTGAAGACTTGTGCCATTTAGAATATACGTGATTAAACAAAGTTTTTGCGTTGTTACAATACCATCGTTTAATTAACAGAATTAATCACGTTTGATTGTTGCTTATAATATTATAGTGTTCTTCATATATTCATTTATCAGAACATTTTGTTGTCAATTAAAGCCTCTGCAGTTTCTCAAATTAAAAATGCATTTGCAAAAATGTAAATATCCTACTTCTGTACGAAGGAGGTTCGAAAATATGAAAATGATTGAAGAAAAAAGTACTCTTATTTTTCAAAATATACAAAAATGTTAATTGGAAGTATTTGTTATAACATATCTATTAATAGTTATTTAACAAACAAGTATGTTAATGAGAGCGATTAATAATCGAGACATTTTAATGCCCGAGCGCCAGCGAGCGCGTTAATTGTAGATATTATTAATCGCCGATTAACATACGAGTTAGTTACAATATTTTTCCGTTGATCGTACATTATTAATTTGAAGAAAATCTAATTTTATTCCATGAAAAGAATTTGACACTTAAAGTGTTGACAATAATGGTACCGGGTGACCATAAATGGTTGTGATTTTTTTCTTAGGTTGGCACTGTTTATGTTGGTGACATTGTAAGTCTATGTCAAATATGAGGTTAGCAGGTTAGGTTTTGAGTCAGTTTGTGTCAAAACTGTATAAAGATAACTAGCAATTTAACCAATTCTGTCATTTCAACCCAACGTGCCTTCCGCGAGAGAACATTTGAGGCATTAAAATATCGACGGAAAGTCAATGGGTGGAAATTCAGAATACACATTACAAGACTTAGCAAATTCTTAACATTCGAATACCTACAATACCAAATTATCTTTTCTTTTGCTAAGGTGGCTCAAATTTATTTTCGTGAACAGGGGCACTTTTTTCCTCGGCACTTTTTTCCTAGATACAAAAAATGGACCCCCATCTTCGAACTCGTTTTTCGAGAAAAGCTTAATGGTTTAAACCAAAATAGGCTACCATCGTTTGTTTTCGAGTTATAAACAAAAATTGAATTTTCGATTTTTCATTTTTTGACAATATCTCGCTTATTTATAAAAATAGATAAAAGTAATTTGACGTTCTTCTGGCACCTTTTCGATACGAATGCAGTGGGTAGTCAGTTATTCAAAAAAAGTTTTAAAATTCTAGTTATACCATAAAATTGTATTTTTGTAGATGAAATCCATAGTTGTATGTGGTATTATGAGTAAGAGGATTTTTTTTCCATTCCAGTGTTATATATCATAATATACAGATTGGTGGCGGAAAATGTGAACATAAGTAATCAAATGTGTGTGAATACAGTTTCTGGACTTTGTATGCGTTAGACATAAACAGACCTATATGCGATTAACATCTAGTATTCGCAGAATCAAAAGGTTTTGTTTTTAGAAAACACTGAATTCTAAGATACGAGATTTTAAATCATATATGTCTACTTCTGTCTAACGCATACAAAGCCCATAAACTGTATTCTAGCTCAATGGACTGCCTATGTTCACACTATCCACCACCAATCTGTATAATCTAACATATACTGTTCCTCATAAATTTGTAACACATGGATTTTTTTATCATCCATTTATCAGAGTGTTTTATTCCTGATACAAGTTTCTACATCTTCTCAAACTAAAAATGCACTTGACAAAATGTAAATATATTCGTATACAGGGGAGGTTCAAAAATATGAAAATGGTTCAAGAGTAAAGTACCGTTATTTTTCAAAATAGACAAAAATGTTATTTAAAGCGGTTAAAAGTAGGTGTCAAACATAAAGTCAGTTACTTGCTCCGAAAACATTTTTTTTCTGGTTTTTCCTATTTTTTTCTTACCACGTTGTGTATTACCAAATGAAATACTTCAAAGTTAACTTATCAACGGATACGATAAACGTGTACTGTCAAACCTGAGTTTCCCCCCACTTAGCAACCAGGAAATTACGTGATTCGAAATCAGTGCAAACAAATTTCATTTTTTTGTCAAATTTTTAAATAATTTAATAACAAACGGACCAAATAACAATTTAAAATCAATTATATTTTTTCCGTTGATCGTTTATTTATGGGTTTCATTAATGTATAGAGAATCGTCTATTAATGACCCTTATTAATCAATGATTTTTTATTAATAAACGATTTTAAAAATCTGTTTATGTTGGTGGCACTGTAAGTCTATGTCAAATTCGAGGTTAGCAGGTTAGGTTTTGCGTCAGTTTTGACACAAACTGACTCAAAACCTAACCTGCTAACCTCATATTTGACATAGACTTACAATGTCACCAACATAAACAGTACCAACCTAAGAAAAAAATCACAACCATTTATGGTCACCCGGTACCATTATTGTCAACGCTTTAAGTGTCAAATTCTTTTCATGGAATAAAATTAGATTTTCTTCAAATTAATAATGTAGGATCAACGGAAAAATATTGTAACTAACTCGTATGTTAATCGGCGATTAATAATATCTACAATTAACGCGCTGGCTAACGCTCGCGCATTAAAATGTCTCGATTATTAATCGCTCTCATTAACATACTTGTTTGTTAAATAACTATTAATAGATATGTTATAACAAATACTTCCAATTAACATTTTTGTGTATTTTGAAAAATAAGAGTACTTTTTTCTTCAATCATTTTCATATTTTCGAACCTCCTTCGTACAGAAGTAGGATATTTACATTTTTGCAAATGCATTTTTAATTTGAGAAACTGCAGAGGTTTTAATGGACAACAAAATGTTCTGATAAATGAATATATGAAGGACACTATAATATTATAAGCAACAATCAAACGTGATTAATTCTGTCAATCAAACGGTGATATTGTAACAACGCAGAAACTTTGTTTAATCACGTATATTCTAAATGGCACAAGTCTTCAACTAGAAAACGACGACATATTAAAAATTGTGAATTGTTGCTATAAAGTAGTGAAAATGAATAAATCGATCCCATACGACATATGTCACTGAAATGGGAGAAAATCCTCTTTCTCATAATGCCACAGCTAACTATGAGTTCCATATAAAAAATACAACTTTATATGTTATAATCCGAATTTAGAAACTTTTTGGACAACGCATTACGCCACTGAATTATTATGAAAAATAAATAATATTAATACTACTTAGGGAAACTTGAAAATTTTCCTACCTACTACATCACCTTAAAAGTTTAATTTATTATTATTCATTTTAGATACACATTTTTCTTACTTTCTGTGTCGCCTGGGCGATAAGTCCAAAATCAAAGTTGGGCGTTGTGACCAAAATCAAACTTGGGCGTTATGACCAAGTTGGGCGTTGTGACCAGAATCAAAAGTGGGCGTTGTGACCAAGTTGGGCGTTGTGACCAAAATCGAAATTGGGCGTTGTGACCAAATTGGGCGTTGTGACCAAAATCGAAATTGGGCGTTGTGACCAAAATCGAAATTGGGCGTTGTGACCAAGTTGGGCGTTGTGACCAAAATCGAAATTGGGCATTGTGACCAAATTGGGCGTTGTGACCAAAATAGAAGTTGGGCGTTATGACCAAAACGGTGGTTTAAGTGGCGTCGATAGCTCTCTCCTATAACAGGCGTCGGTGGGCGTTGTGACTAAGTTGGGTGTTGTGACCAATATCGTTTTTGGGCGTTATGACCAAGTTGGGCGTTGTGACCAAAATCAAAATTGGGCGTTGTGACCAAGTTGGGCGTTGTGACCAGAATCGAAGTTGGGCGTTATGACCAAATTCTGAGTTGGGGTTTGTGACCAGTGGGCGTTGTGTCATAGCCCCTCGTTCTCCCGACATTTATGCTAAATATTTTAATCAATACAGCATTTTGATTATTTTACTCACTTAACATCAACAAAGGGTATACTTTCCAAGCCATAAATTTGAGCTCTGAATCTGAAGACTGGCATAACTCTTAACCCTAAGCCCAGGAGATCGCATTCCAAGCCATAACTACTTGGTCTCTAAGGCTGGAGACCGGAGATCTCCTATAATTAACATTTACTATAAAAGTCACTGATGCTGGCAACCCATATCAGTGGTACAATAACTGTAAATTGTCAGAGACGGCCCAATTGGCAGATTTGGCATGCCTGTTGCAGATGTAGGAACGGTACTAATAATGTTTTAACTTGGTTGGCGTAGGTCTGTATTGATATGTGTTATATGCGTGTGTCCTGTTCATGTATCGACAATTATGCATGCATGCAGTTCTATATGGTAATTACATACTTGGTAACTTACTGCGTGGTCACCTCCACAATTGGCACATACTGGTTTTTCGTTGTATGTACCCTTTACACATTTCTGGAAAAGAGCGCAGTAATTTTTTGTATGTCTATGGCTCTGACATTTCTGGCACTGTGGTAGGTTTACTGACCTTTTCCTAGCTTCCTTCCTGAGTTAGATTTATATGAGCTTATTTGTATTACACATTGTTGCAAAATTGCCTTTTGTCATTATTTTGATGTCTTCTAACAAGGTTTTATGCTGTTTTATGCAGGTAGATTGCCTATTTTTAATTTTGATTGAGATAGCACGCTGTTGTAAAGATTTGTTTTAGAAAAATAACTAAATAGTTTTCATAAAGAATACGATCAAAGCGTAAATATATAGAGGCTGCCCATGTTATCATGTAACAATTAAGGAGGCAACACATTCAAAAATCCTAACGTTTTCACAGATAACTCTTGATTTTAAAATTAATCTTCGACAATTTGGAGAATGAGTAGCTTCACTCTGCATGCCCAGACCTTGTCCATAACAAATGAACAAATACAATTAAGAGCTGTCTGTGAACATTAAAAGTCTGTTAATTGTGTTGCCTACTTAGTTATTACCCAATAAAATGAGCAACCTGTATATTTATGTTTATTCTTTCATGAGCGATGAGTTGATTTCTTACTGCTTACATGTTTACACATTCTGTTTACCTCACCTTTTAGCGTTTAACATTTGCAACTATTTAAAAGTCCCCCGCTGCCATATCAAAGAGACCTTGGCAGTTATAAACATATTTTGTTCTCACAATTCGTTAAAACCCCTCACTACATAAATATTTAACGACTACTAAATACGTATTTCGACAGCCAAGCTGCCATCATCAGCAACTACGAGAAACTTACACAGCAAAATGGCAACGATATGCTCGTGACTAAATCACAAATGGAAGTGAACGATTCCAGCGCATTTTACAGCTATTTATACTGTCTGACTCGGAGGGCGTAGCGGAGGGCCATTTAACATGGCCGACGGCCATTTAACTTCAATAAATCATACAAGATGGAGGAAGGAATAGGTCCACCGTCTTTGTTCAAAGTTTATTATCTCGGTTCTTAAAAATTGCCAAGCTTTCAAAAGAATTTCGTTGCTTTGTTGAAGTTACGCCTTTACAATTTTTAGGTCATCCTCCTTTATACTTTTATTTAAAGTTATCTGTGGCTCTCAAACTTTTTTAGAAAAACTTTAACCTGCTTTTTTCGAAAACTAAAAGTTTTTGTGTCAGACATTATTGGACTCATGTTGATTTACCGTCCTCTTTTATCAGTTAAAATATTTGCACGACTATTAAAGTCACCCTGTATATTCAGGCATATGTATAATGGGTTGCCTGTACAGCTCAAGCATTTAAATCGTGTAAGTAGATATATACAAACTTATTGTTTGACGTATATATGAATCGACGTGGGGGCCATTAACGACAAAATATTTTTTTGAATAGGTATCTAAATGTAAGAAGTTTGATGTAAATTAATAAGGGTATCGCTATTTAGTGTTACTTATTTTCAAGAATAAAGTCTATATAACACAATAAAGGCAAAATTTGTGGATGCACAAGGACAGATCTCATTAAACCAATTGGCATTTCTTACTGTTCAAAAATTCTCTATGCTTTACATCTTACCTAAGATGCACTACCAAGTGTTCATGCCACGGTTTTACTTTCTACTTATAATGCCGAGGTTATTAAATCTATAATTTGAATCTCTTGTTATTTCACGTACGACTGCTCTGTTAGAACAGTCAACCGCTAACTAATCATAGACGTTTTTCTTTTAACAGGTAATTTTTGAATTACTATTTGTAATTAAAGTTCAAACTACAATAACAAGAAAGTAATGTAAATTTAGTACACATTATTATCTTCCTCCTCCAAAATTACTCTGATAATTGCTGTATTCTTCTGCTTTCACTTCACAACAATTGTACGCACTGTTACACTTTCTTTATTTCCAGCTGATTACTTCACCAACTGTCATTTGAATGACCCAAATTTTGACGAATGTTTGAAGAATGCACTCAATGATGTCCGACCGTTTTTCAAGACTGGTAACAAAATGCAATTCTATTGCTGTACCGTGTAAATAAATCTGCATCAAATTACAGGTCTACCACAATACGGGGTGGCTCCCTTTGATCCCTTCTTTAAGAGCGAAGTCTTGCAGAAGCGTGGAGGACCTAATGCGAATTACAGACTGCTGTTAAAAAATGTTACCGAATCGGGCTGGACAGTTTCTCGAGTTACCGATTTCAAGTATCTAAAGTTGCTAATGATTTTAAATTCAGGCTTTACTGAAACTGATATTTTAGAAGCGACCTCAACAGGAATAGAGTGCGCTACACCCAATTCTTTCCGGATAAAAGACTTAGAGGCGATTATGAAATCGTTGGAAATATGCTCGGAACAAAATTCAGCAATCAAGGAACATGGAGTCTAAATTTGTTTGATTTTGTACAAACAACCACAGTTAGTAGAAAACCACGAAGAGCAAGTAATGGAACCATGATATACGACACCCCTGTTAAGGTCAGCGTCAACGTGCAAACTTGTGAGAATCTAGAACTGCATATCAGTAATCTTCTAAGAGGTAGAAGTGTATTAGGTAGGTTGAGTTTTAATAATAGCATTTTCATTTAAAAATACCTACACTACTGAAGTATTTATACACCTTTTTACATAATTTTCATAACTGGGGTAAGTACCGTGGTGTCAAGTGTGTTGCCTGTGTGTAAGGGGCACTCACCTTATAATTCAGAGTTCTAATTGCGATAATAGAAATGTACTTGCTCGTTAATTATATGTTATTTGCAGAAACTATGCTGGATCGAATTATTAACAGCGCGTGGCAACCAGGATTCATTATTCTGAGACCTCTTATAGACGACCTAGTGAGCACAGCATTTACAGACATTTTTACACAAGCTTTTCAGAATTTCCCTTTCCACGAAATAATACGGTAATCGTTTTGCAAATACATAAACCGCAGAGAACGTGTGTTGAATGTGTCATAAGCAGTTTACTAGTGACCAATATGATGTAATTTTGTACATAAGTAATGTGGTACTATATCGTGTTTCAAAAAAAGAAAACTTGTTCTCAGCATGCCATTATCAAATTGAAGTTGAATCTCTGAATTGAAGTTTGCCGTAACTTGATTGAAGCCAATGAACTACCATAAGTCAGAGAGAACTAAATTACATCTTGATCTTGAACTATTTTCCTAAAAATATACAAAAAACTACATAAAAACAATTTGTATTGCCTGTTATGATTAATACACTCGTTGTTGTTGTGTAATTGCCATCTCATTTTCCTTTTTGCTTGATACAAGTACACTTAATTCAGTGTAAACTTTTGCCTGTCACAGTGACAGATGTTTTCGTAAACAAAATGCAATCTGACATTCGCCTACAGACTTAAGTTAAGGCATGACTAGATGTTCTATCTTTTTTTCCAAGGCCTACCCTAAATGAGATTTTTTTTAACACACGATATAATTGTAAGCGATTTAGCCTTTTTAACAGCGTAGGTGGCTATATTTGCTCAACAATATATCTGTGTTATATTTATATAAAATGATTATACAAAATATACTATACATCCAGAAAACAGCTGCAATTAATGCGAAATGTGTAAACGAAGCTGCATAACTAGTCCACACTAACGAACAAAGGGAAATAGTTTGTACAATAACCTTATATAACTTATTTAAGCACAAAGTAAATTATATTTCTGTAACATATCTAACAGCTGATCTCCTATTTCTAATTATAATATTGGTAACTACTGTAATTTTGTTTTACTTATTGATGCTAAATAATAACGAATACCTACTTGTTATATATATATATATATATATATAACTGTATAAATATCTTTAGAAAATTCCTGTATAGATGGCCATAGTTTAAAACTAGTCACGTAATCATGAATTATTAAATTAGTCAAGGCACTGTGTGAAATCAACTTTCTAGGTCGACTGAAATGATCGTGTTAATTTTCAAAATTTATTGTAGAATACGTAGTAGGTACCACACAACTTTCTTAAATAAATAATATTGTATTATTTTGATCTAAATGCTGTTTAATGGACTACGGCTCTTCATTTTGGCCAGTTTTTTTTACAATAAACTCATATCTTATTAATTACGTAGAATACTACAGAATTAATTTTAGTAGGCCACAAATCAGAATGTTACATGCGCCATCTGCCAATACAAAGGAACAACTAGTCAAATCGACTGCAGTGATCTATCTGTTATTACTTAGCTATATTGCAGCTTGCAGCTGTCTGCCAATCTTCGCCTTTTTTGCCTATATTGTGACATTTTAATTCTTTGTTACACAGTATTTACAGTTAGAAAACTATACCGTTAAAACTTTATAAGTTAGTTATTTTAAATATATTCATTGTACTCAAAGGTGGGTGAAATGGTATTCAAAAATTATTTAAAATTCAAAAAACAAAATAGTTTCGCGTCATCTATTTCAAATACAAAATAGAAAATAGAATTAACCTACTTCTGTAAGATGTAAAATACAAAATAAGTTCTTACTATTTAAAATTAATTTTTAAATAAAAAATTGTCTTAGCTGTACCTACATAATTTTATTATATACAATTTCCTTAGTTTTTAACAGATAAAAAAATAGTTCTGTGTAATAACTACAAAATGTAGTAATAGGTACAATATTAATGGATTTATTTATATTTTAAAACATTCATTAGCTAATTGTCTTTTTAGGAACATACCTGTATAAGAACAATAGCCTTTCCAATGGTGATCATGAAGTAATAGATGTATTATATTTAAGAAATAAATCCTGTATAATAGCATACTGATTTAACCAGTAGCGGCTTGTGAAAATTGCTTTTGGGGGGCTCTTAATTTTTAATAACTAAGCGAGCATTATAATTAATGACTCCAAATGGACTTTTAATTTTAGTAATCCAATAGGAAACTCGTATGTCCAATACACAATAAAAAGTATTCAAACACAACGCAAAATGTTCACAAGAGTTAAAAAAGAAATATGATAATAATGTATTTAATAGTGAAGTAAAAATTATTGCTTATACACAAAATCAATTCTTCTGTCTTTCAAGGTAATAAAATGTTCTATAACTTTTTGTCAAAGTTACTTACGTTGTGGACTGAATTTTTATTCACCGACATCATTGTCAGTGCACTAAGACGTTTTCGGTCCATGGAACTCCTTAATATGTTTTTATTCTTTTAAGAGCGGAGCAACACCATTCTGATTCAGCTGTAAACCTTGGAGTTATTACAATAATGTTTAAGAGTTTAATGTTTAAAATTTAAACCATTTTCAGACATCCAAGAAAGCAAGTTTAAGCCACCCACAATATTTTTCAAATCCATTCTTGAGTAAATTACTTCCATTTTCAATTTGCCTTATTGTAATCGTAACACTGGATAGAATCCAGTGACTGAACTGAGAATTCTGAAAGTCAATGCTAAATTTTGAGAATACTGAAGAAACTTCTTTACATTTACTAACAACGGAACTTATAAATAACCCTTATATGACGGTCTTTCTTTGAGCTGGAAATTTATTCTATCACACTATTTGCAGGACTAATTTTTCTCCGTTTATCTCATTGCTTGGCATTTCCTGCTCTATTTCGTGAGTAGAATTACTAATAGATATCATTTTTCAAATTTCTTCAAATCCTTTTGAACTTCAGGGGTATATTTATTTGTGGACGGAAACTGGTTAAACATTATGTCTACATGCGGAAAGATTTAGCGAAAACATTAAGCCGGAAAATAAAATGTGGATCTTCAAGGATTTTTCGTAAACCATACGCCTCTTGAAAAGTAACAGTTTTGTTACATTTACCTCAAGTTCTTCAAAACATTCGATTAACTTTTTCCATTTCGCAAAAATCACATTTCCTATGCGAATTCTATCATTTCATCTTGTAGCAGCAATCCTTGGCAGGGCCTAAGGGGCGGCATCTAGCCATTGGTTACATAACAATTTTTTTCATATTCAAAATAGAGTTCTTCTCTAACGGTATTGGTGAAGGCAAAGCGTTGTAACCGTTCGAACATAAATGCAGTCGATTATAGTAAACATTTTATCGACCTCTCGAAAATTCTCCTCATCTTCAGTTGATGTTTTGAAATATTTCTTTAAAAATAGATTAATAAACACATTCCCACACTTCTAGACTGCTCTACGCATTTATTTAACATTACCTGTCACTGTTCCTGAGGGTAAAAGATAATTTTCTCCATCATTATCGTGTATCTATACGAAAAAGTCAACTTCCTAAGTAAAATATGGAATTTAAATCAACCACAATTTTTTTTATTATTTAGCAAGATATGTCACATGTAATAATATGAATTTATCTATGGCCACTAAAACATAGAGTATGTTTCACTTAAAATTAAACAACTAAATATATTCTAATTAAAATTATTTTTATATTTTTAAAATTGAATTGTAAATAAAGAAGTTACAGAAGAAAATGTTTTTAACGTCTTTAGTAAAGAAATCGCATCGCAGAAAAACATCTTCTGTTAAGGTACGTTTTCCTAGACGCGTTTATAACTGAGCGATGATCGCTGGGCGATGATTGCTCGGTGATCATCGCTGGCACAAAACGCTGAGGTGTTTTCCTGCAGGCTTCTCCTGCGACAATTGCAGCAGTTTATTGCTAATTTTGTTTATCGGTTGCTTGGTTGTGATTGGGAGTTCCATGAATTTTATAAGTTTAAAGAAAATACTCCTTGCGTATTTATTAACAGAGGAAAAAGAAAATGATGATATTGCTGAGCAAATAATGCCTTCCTACAGAAAAGGAGTGTATCAAATGTTCAAATCAAAAAAAGAGGAAGGAGGGTTGTTTCTTGCAACTCATCAAAAATCATTTGAGAGAAGATGTTAAAAAGTTTCGAGAATCCTTTAGATTGATCCTTTCACAATTTAATTTTATTTTGAGTTTAATTGAAGGCAATATCAAGGAGACAGCATATAATAGAATCTCTACCCAATCAGGTCTGAGGAGAAGCTTGCAATAACTTTGAGGTAAGTGAAAAAAATATGTATTTCAACTAAAATACTTAAAGTGTATTTGAAAATAGTATATTACGCAACAAGTTTAGAAAAGTGAATAACGATTGAAGAGCGTTCAAAATTATGTACAAAATAGGTACAAACATTTAAATGTGTATAGTAATACTGAAACAGTAAGAGGAAATACTTTGTAATGCGAATTACATTAATTCGCAACGAAAAGAAACATCGCAGCCGGTGGAATTCAAACCTGTGCTTCCAAGCGGAATCCGATTGCTCGGCTAAATTCAACTACTGCCTGGCGTACTTGCTTATGGTTGCATTAAAGAGGACACGGTAACGGTAGGACAGATGGCAGACAAACTGCTCCTAATCGCTGCCTGTAAACACGTGACTCACGCAGACAGGCAGGCACTTAGGCAAGCAACTGACTCGTTTATATATAAGGTGTTGCAAAAATGGTGGATTAACTCTATGTTACATTATGAAGAAAAGCTTCATGCGTAAGAAAAACATTGTGTTATATTTTTTGAAAATATGAGAGTCTAAACTTTAATTCTTAATTTATGCAGTATTATGATGGAGAACATTACACACTTGAAGCTAGTTAGACGAATATAAATACTTATAATTAATTTTTTCAAGTAACTAAAAGAAACTCCCCAATTTCTAAAATTCAAAAAATGTGTCGCAAATATCAAAAATTCATTTGACAACAATGGCTTTAATAAGCAGCAAAAAAATTACTTCAATTAAGTGTTATACCCATGGAAACAAAACAGTATTACCAATTTGCAATTAAGCATCAATGTTTCCAGTTCAACTAGTTTTGAGATTAATAAAACTTCAAAAATATAATATAATGATTTTTTAAGTAATTTTTCTACTCAGAAAGGGTTTCTTAACAACGTAACGTGGAGTTAATCCGCCAGTTGCGATAAGAAAATAAAAAAAAAGTTGATTTTGGTTGTGGAAAAATAACAAATCTTACTTTCAATATTGTAATTGATATTTTAATAATATTAGATTACGGAATTAATAATAAATACAAATGTTGATTTATATTAAGACTGCTTCTCTATTTTAGCTTCACTCAATTCAAATCACTTACCGCCCCTAACCACTTAACTCACAATCCAGAGGGGCAGCATACAGCAATATGCGGTTGGGCGATATTCATTTGATTTCTTAGTAACATTATTGGCATTTATGAAAAAAACTGATTTATGAAAAATTGCAAACAAAAAATCGAGATAGCTGCGGAATTTTTATCAATTGATATTTTATTTATTTGACGTTCTGTTAAATTGTTATTCATTTGTTTCAAATAAATTGACAAAAATTCCACAGCTATCTCGATTTTCTGTTTTCAGTTTCTCATAAATCAGTTTTTTTCATAAATGTCAATAGTGTCGCTAACTAATCAAATGAACATCGCCCAACCCCAGAATTTCAAGGAGAATCAGATTCCATAGAAAAAATTGGTGGCTGCCATTTAAAAAAAGTGGCGATGACGTCATTACGAATAGAGGTGGGGGTAAAAGAAATTGACAACTATCAGAAAAGATGCGCGTTCAAAAAATAAGGTCGACGGTTCCGAGGATTTTGGCCGCAGATGATCGGGGAATTTTTTATTTGGAGCGTTCCACAGCCAACGTTCGCACTGTATATTTTTTTCAATATTATTTTCAAATCACGTCCATTGGAAATAATTGGTGCAATGACGTTTTTTATTATATATTTTTGTTTTCATATCACGTCCATTGGAAATAATTGGTGCAATGACGTTTTTCATTATATATCTTTGTTTTCAGATCACGTCCATTGGAAATAATTGATGCAATGACGTTTTTCATTGCCACATATAGAAAAAACTCTATGTTCTTCTACTAAGAACATTTTAGTTATAAATTTTTTTAAGACGTATGTTTTTTGATGTTCGACTAAGATAAAAACAAACTTCTCAGATGGAACGCTTTTATGTCAAGTTAGATATTTTCGAATTATTCAATAATTTCATGTTAATACTATACGTAGGTATATGCTCTAGTTTACAGTTGCAATTTACTATTAAGTTGGCTGTAATTTAATATAATTGTACAATACACATTTAATGTTAAAGGAAGAATCCAAGATATTGACTAATACTGTGAATTCATATTTCAAAATAAAATCGCGGTCTATGTCTCTATGAATTTAGGCTAAATTCATATATCAAAGAAAAAAAATTCTTTGAGGGCTTAGAGGCTTAGAAGGTATAGTCATAGTAACTGGTTGCTAAACCTTGTTCACGAGTAAACGCAAAATCAAAATTCTTCAAAATTACAAAAGACTGCATACTGTGTTAACAAGCTATACATATTGTTTACACACATAGACTACTATACATATTTTGGAAATTAAAAACTTCTATTTTATATATTGCCACCCTAAATTCATTAAAATGAGTGCATTTGTTATTGTTGCCCGTAAATTGGTAATGAAATTCAAGCTAAACAATGTAAAAATCTTGCAAAATATGAAGTAGGCTACAGGTGACCAGGTGCGCTTATACCTCATTATTGATTTATGTCGAACTTCCAAGTATGGCAGTTCGATCGTGTCTGGTGATGTAGTTCAATTTTGACATATAAATACCGAAAAACTGGAATCCAACGGTTGCGTAAATTGTTATAAAATTGTTAATCCAAAAAATTTGTATGAGCGAGTGATCGTAACATTGTGCTTAAACCTAAGTTCCAAGAAATCAGTAATGTACAGTCGTGTGCAAATAAATCTGGGACAATGGTTTTTTCATATGTAAATTAAGTTAAGATTTGAAGCATATCTCCGTGGATTTCCTGCTATCAGAAAGAGTTACATTAAACTGTGACAAGTAAATGAAAATGTAGCTCTTTCTGGTAGCAGAAAATCCATGGAGATATTCTTCAATTCTCAACTCAACCTACATATGAAAAAACCATTGTCCCAGATTTATTTGCACACGACTGTACATAACTGATGCTGCATTATGCGTTTTAGAAAATAACTGATAACGTAAATGTACGTTATAATAATTAGTAACATTTCAAAAATAGTTGAAATCGACCTGTTACGACAAAAAAAAAACCTTTGAACAATCTACATAAATTTATGATTATGACCTGACACAAGCAGTTGTATTAGGTCTTATTTATAAACTTGAAAACAATGCCTCTTTTACCATGCAATGAAAATGATTTGAAAGCACGGTGTTTTATATTAAGACTATAAAGAAATGCACAGAAAAACTTCTACGAAGTTAATCATTTAAGATCGAAAAGCAGGAACGTCTGTCAGCACTCTTGGAATTGATAAGTCTAATTGACCAAGTATGCTTTGTTCAAGCTGCTGAATATTTTTTAAATCTTACAAACATACACTCAGTTTGCCAAGTTAGCACAATATTCATGTACCTATCTATTTACGAAATACTATTTAACGTTGAGCACTATTTTAATTGAAATTGTGAGTTATATGCAGGAATTAATTTAAATTTGTGGGCAACTGTATAGTTCTCTCGCTTATTTAACGAAATAAGTGTGATTTTCGGTTCTTCACCAGAATATAACTTCGAAATTTTCCTCTCTAAATATGTTCTAATCAAACTTGCTAGAGGCAAATGCTCTTTTTGTTTTTTCTACTAAGTGGAGACAATGCTTCTTTGATTGCTGTCTTGAGCGGCATCGCACACATCCTAAAATGGACATCTAAAGCTTACAAATTTCGCTTACAAGCCCGAACACCAACTAAGAGGTTCGCCATGGAAGTTTCCCTGTGTAACATTACTTTGTTGTGTGTAGACGAGGTTTACATTTTAGGTTATGGTTTGCAAATACATTTAGGTTAGAAAACATGACAAGACAGATTCAATTGCAAAGTTACATTATTTAAGCAGAACAGATAGAATTTTAGTAATTTTTATGTGTGTATTTAGTTTCAGTAATTCCGTAATTGAAAATATTATAATGCACATGAAAAGTCTTACAATACCTTAAATTTTAAATATTTCTCCATATGTACTATTTAAAGTAAGTAGTTCATCTGGAATCAATATTCTATTCTGTCAAATAACACTAAGTTTGTTGAAGGTTATACAGATTATACAACAAAATAAAATGTACAGTGTTGTGTCATGTGCAAATTAGCAACAAAAATCCATCGCCAACCCTCATACAAAAAAGAAGCCAATGGATTATATTTAACCTATTTAAGGTGCTCGTGCTTATTAAACATATGGTTTTGTTCTCTTGGGGTTTTTTATGTTCTTAAACAATCAGCATAACTGCCTCGAGTCGGCAAAAGGTGCCAAAAAGACAACAGCCACAAGCTTGCGCGCCAAACACCTGTTACGGTATAATCGAAAACACCGGACCGCACTTACCACGGGTTAGTTTGCGTTTGGAGGCAATGGCAGTAAAGCTCCCGATCGTCCGCAGCTAGCTCGCGAAAGTGTGGTTCACGATATTCGTAAAGTCTTGCTTCAGGATAGTCAAAATGGTGAAATGTCACGACGCCACCGTAAATATTCGATTCTTAGCTGTTTGATCTGCCTTGTTCACGGTCCGGTAAAGGGTTTTGTGTAAAATACTTAC
Organism: Agriotes lineatus; assembly: GCA_940337035.1. NCBI lineage: Eukaryota > Metazoa > Arthropoda > Insecta > Coleoptera > Elateridae > Agriotes > Agriotes lineatus. The sequence goes on along the minus strand of OW679198.1, from coordinate 35,212,203 downwards.
GTCGGGTTTTACTTGCTTACTAAATACTTGTTAGTGAAGTGTAACACTCCTTTATACGCTCTTTACAATTATCTTTATAGTAAACACCTATGAAACTAAGGCGCTTGAAGAGCGTGCTTTTTTAGAATCTGACAAATTAACTTTCACTGAACGAAACATAAAAGTAACTTGACAGATACGGTTTATTCTAATTATGAAAAGATTGGGGTTTGCAAAGCAAGCACAATAAACACATATAATGTAAACACACCCGCTATTAAAATCGTGGAATGTAAAACCGCAAACATATATAAATGACAGTTCCTTCTGTAAATAATAATAAAAAAAGCGAAAAAAGAGTTCTGTGCCAAAATGGTTTACTTTATCGGTACAAATCAAAATGGCTATGGTTAATGGCACAATACCAAATTATATCCACACACACATACCAAATATTGATTGACAAAATAAGGCACAAGCCCGCATTCAACGGGCGTTGCAAGTGTACATCAACATTTATGACTGTGCTAGAAGCACTACAAGGTTTAACAAGAACAAAATAAAATTACGTTAGTTCTAGTTCTACTTTGGTAGTGTGAACAAAACGCTCCTTTAAAATGGCATCACACAAACCAAAATGTTTCGCAAACTCGGCAATGCACTTTTCTACAGTGCTTAGAGACAACTGGCAATGAAAGACTAAAGCCGCCACAATTCTGCTTCATTGAGGTTTAAGCTAAATCCAAAATGAAGACTTCACGGTGTCTCGAACAACATTTGCTAACTAGAGATTGGAGCAACACAAAGGTCGCTCCTTGGGGATGGAAAAAAGATATATTGAACAGCCAAACCGGCACAAACTTCAAGCCCCAGTTTTTCAGAACTATTAAAAAAGGAATTAGGTCGCTACTTAGATCGGTAAGAACAAAACATACCCAATTGCGTAATGCTTAGGTGAATGGAGTTAATGCGAAATACAGATTTAAAATATTATTTCGTAGGATTTGGTTAACCCAATTCATACACAACTACGCGATACCTTAGTTTCACTCAGCTACAGGTGTTGACTGTACTGAGTTTCGATAATGAGTCTTTGTATCTCGGCAAGTAATCTAAATTCTCTCTGAAGCCACGAGGCCACACGCACGGCACACGTTTGAACTGTTCCAATAGCTGATAATAAGTGAATTATTTGCGCGCGAAGTTCGGAAACCGCGTTTTGTCATCTCTTTCTAATCATAGCAGACGCTTTGTTGCACTCACAGCTTTGGCAATTTTAAATTCGTGCGTACATGATAATGTTACCGTTTAAACAATCCGGCGGCAATTTATTTGGAAACACCTTGAAGTAAATAAAGCGTGAGCACCTGTCGTTAAAATCACTGCGATAATAACAAAGAAGCTGTGTTGGCTAACTTATTTAAAAGTCTGCATGGACGTACTAAAATATAATGTCTGCAGCAAAAATACTTATTACAAATGGAGAAATTAGCATAACAACTAATAGGCCAGGGCCAATGTAGAATAAGCCACTTGGGATAAATTCTGTTTTAGAATTGCACCCTAACAGCAGATGAAGCAGTTTTTGGCATTTCTTAGATTCTACTCATAATTTTGGCTGTAAACTGTTTTTTGATGTTTCAAGAGTTCCTTCATTAATTTCGATAGCCCGTTCTTCCTCAACGACAACTTCTAGAATAATCCCTTAGTAACCTGTGCATTTAAATTAACTGTCATCGAAACAAAAAACTGAAAAATTACAAGAGTAAACATCTACTTCCGGTTAAGCGATTCAAAAGCTCGCTGTTTTATCTACATAGTACACAAAACTTATATATGGAGTTTCAACACCATACCTCTTTTCGTCTTTGAGATATTCTGTTCACAGACAGACTGACAGACAGACAGACAGACAGACAGACACACAGACTGACAGACCAATAAACAAAAACATATTTTTTGGGTTCAGGGGACTCTAACACGTGAATATCTGTTGAAAACTCAATTTAGAATTTTTGGGGTGAATCCAATAGTACTTCTTATCGTAAAAGGAAGTAAAAAACACCAAGAGAACAAAACATAATATGTTTAATAAGCACGGGAACCTTATATAGGTTAAGTATAATCCATTGGCTCCTTTTTTGTATGAGGGTTGGCGATTGATTTTTGTTGTTAAGTTGCACATGACACAAAACTGTACATTTTATTGTGTTGTATAATCTATATACCTAACCTTCAACAAACTTAGTGTTATTTGACAGAATAAAATATTGATTCCAGATGAACTACTTACTTTAGATAGTACATATGGAAAAATATTTAAAATTTAAAGTATTGTAAGACCTTTCATGTACATTATAAGTATCTTCAAATACTCAATTGCTGAAACTAAATACACACATAAAAATTACTAAAGTTCTCTCTGTTCTGCTTAAATATGGCAACTTTGCATTTGAAGCTGTTTTGTCATGTTTTCTAACCTAAATGTATTTGCAAACCATAACCTAAAATGTAAACCTCGTCTAAACACAACAATGTAATTTTACACAGGGAAACTTCCATGGCCAACCCCTTAGTTGGTGTTCGGGTTTGTTATTGAAATTTGTAAGTTTTAGATGTCTATTTTAGAATGCGTGCGATGCCGCTCAAGACATCAATAAAAAAAGCATCGTCACCACTTAGTCGAAATAAACAAAAAGAGCACTTGCCTGTAGAAAGTTTGATTAAAACATTTTCTATACTGTTATGTCTACAACTGTGTATCAACAATCTCCTGGTCTTTGTTTCTCAGCAACAATTCTTCAGGAACTCGAAGGACTCGAAAAGCTATGTCAAATAGAAAAGTTGCCTAGCGAGAAGAATCAAAAACGTCCACGAATGAAATTTAAGACGTTACAACTGGAAATAGACGAGCTCTTTTCAGGTAAAGCACAAAGCATTTTTAGGAATTAAGGTTAGTTTCGGCCCAGCCAGACCAGATTTACTGAAGTCAGGGAAAGTTCCTCTTCTGGTTGCGCTCGACAATTTAACGTATTGTCCAGTACCCCTCCAGTGTAAACCAATTTTGACGTTCGTCGAGCAAAAAAAATAGAATCGCCCCTTGCTCCACTACTGAACTCTTGGAAATCCTTTTAACTTTTTGCTGAGTCTTAAAACGGTTTTATAGTGTAATCTAACCTAAAACCTAAACTAGTTTCGTAATATGGTTAATTTCATATGGGAAATAATATGTTGCAGACAGCTCATGTTTATGAAAATTCGAGATTATATTGACCGTTAAAATTTTTCTTTTATTCATGCAGATCTAGATTCATGAAAAGTTCTTAATTAGCTCAAAGAGTTCAAATGATTCAAAGTGTATCTGATAACTAGTTCGTAATGTGTTGCGAAAGTTGGTTAGCTAGATGCATGGTTGTTGGTGGTATGAGTGATCGTGGAGAGTATTACCACTTACCAGAGTTTCAAAAATATGAGAGTAAATGATTATTATTGTGTTAAGTACGTTTCAAATCCATATTTAGAGAAAAAAATGTCGAAGTTATATTCTGGTGAAGAATCGAAAATCACGCTTGATGGCGACAAAGCTTGAAGTCACTTAGCACAACTGATTGGTACCTACTTTTAAATCCTTTGAAAGAAAGGAGGTCTTAACTATATAAAAAGAAGAATATCTGGTATGTCAGGAGATTTAAGTTCCTCGTGCTCAGGACTTAGCCTTTCTCCTTCGCGAATAAAGCTCTATTTTAGTCCCTTGTATTTTATAAATACTTAGGAGTTTCCTGGAGGTCTATTAAACAATTTTCTTATGCTTTCATTTTGTATTTTGTCCACCTTAGAAGCAACTTTGTCAATAAATCCATTTGTGATGTGTGCCAGAGATTTCCTGTTCAGTTCTTCCCGTAGTAGCATGATCGAATTTCAATTAGGTGGCCGATGGGACCATTCCATACTTTTTAATTGATTTTTGTTTTCCAATGGTCGAATGATTTTAAAAAGTTTAGAAGTGTGTTTGGGATTATTATTCTGCATAAATACGAACCCCTTTCCTATAATTATGTTTCCAGGAAAAACAGCATGATATTACGAACATACAAAATAAGATAAAAAATCTTATTTCATTTTCTTCAAGATTACAAAAATGCCATTCAAAATAATGTGTTCGATCATTATTACATCTTGGAAAGTTATGTTAGTCATCTCGTTAAATAAGCGAGATATCCACACAGTTGCCACACATTTAACTTTGTCAAAGTGTGTGTATGTTTGTTCATCTAAGATTTAGGAAATATTCAGCAGCTTAAGCAAAGCATACTCCTGCTTTTCGATCTTAAATGATTAACTTCGTAGAAGTTCTTCTGTGCATTTCTTTATAGTCTTCATGTATAAAACACAGTGCTTTCAAATCCTTTTCATTGTATCGTAAAAGAGGCATTGTTTTCAAGTTTATAAATAAGACCTAATACAACTGCTTGTGTCAGGTCATAATCATAAATTTATGTAGATTGTTTAAAGGTAACAGGTCGATGTCAACTATTTTTAAAATGTTATTAATTGTTATATCTTTTGCGTACATTTACGTTATCAGTTATTTTTTAAAACGCATAATACAGCATCAGTTATGTACATTAATGATATCTTGCAACTTAGGTTTAAGCACAATCGATCATACTAATTTTTCATAGTGTTTTAAGTATTTATATGACAAAATTGAACTACATCACCAGAAACGATCTAACTGTCAGACTTGGAGTTCGACATAAATCAATAAACGCTACTGGTCACCTGTACTTCATATTTTGCATTTTAATGAATTTGAAATCAAATACGATCAAAGCGCCTTTCATGGCCTACCTTGAGAGTCGACCTAGAATCTGTAAGCTGTACAACATGTTCATTAAAAAAGTCCATATAGTCCAAAAGTCCAAATTCGAGGTTAGCAGGTTAGGTTTTGCGTCAGTCTGTATCAAAACTGACGCAAAACCTAACCTGATAACCTCGAATTTGACATAGACTTACAGTGCCACCAACATATTATTCATACGTTTGAATGTCCACAGCTGCCCCTTATGGACTTTGTTAATGAACATGCCGTAGAAACGTTATTGAGTAGGTAAAAAAATAATGTATTCTACGGAGGAAGGAATTCTGTTAATCAAATGCTATAAAGACTTCAGTTTACAGCAAGTAGGTGAGTTATGACGTAAAATTTTCTGTTGTTATTTGTGATGCTTATTTTTCAATCGAAATAAGGTTCACATAATGCATTTACAGTTGTGTGGGCGTAGCGTATCCATAGAAACTAATGCGAAACAATCTAATCCTCAGGGAAACGGTAAGACAACTTTCCGAATTTAAATAAATTCTCTGTATAGGGGTTTATTATAATCAGAAAGGTTGAAGAAATCGTCATTAGATTCAGGTTGGGGACGAGGTCGAAGCTCTTCCTGTGTTTCTGGGGATCGTTTTCAATGATTAAAACAAAGCAAGACGAGGCTTGCTTTTGTAGATCCTCAGTATCATTATCATCATCTTCTTCTCTTCCTTCATCTCCGTGTTCTCTTCTGACTTTTCTGGGTCCTCCAACCGACCTTCCCCATTTCCGTTCTGAAGCTCTAGATCTTCTAACTGCTTTTCTGAGTTTTCTGAATTTGAATTGCCGATACCGGTAATGGATCTTGTGATCTTGTTTTTTTCTTGCTTCATGACTTCCAGAAGTTGAGAGCTGAACGAGCATACTATCCAGTAAGTAATTAAGTTTGCTATGGCAAATAATTCCATTCTCTTTTTTTCGAGCATTTTTTCTTAGCCTCTCTTCCATTTTGGCATGATTTATTGATTTGGTAGCATCAGTTCTCCCACACTATTGAATGCATTAGTTTTATAGTAGCAGCGGCGCATTATTATAAAAAAATATGCGTCTCAATGTATTTGTTTTATTGTATTTTTCACGCATACAACTTTCTTTTGCAGTGATCTTATAATTAGTCAAACATTTGATTTTTAATTTTTAGGGATTTGTCAAAAAATTTCAAAAATTACAAATTCTACAGAGACCGTACAAAATAGAGCGTCAGTTGAAAAAACTAATTTTCTCTAGAATTTGAAGCCGAATTAAAAACTATAATACTCTACTGGGTGTTCTATTTAAAATAGAAGTTAATAAAAAAACAAAAGGAACCCATTCTAAAAGTGTATTCAGCTGGAAAATTACCTATCTCACATTAATGCACATTAAAAATCTGGTGCGATACACTCACACAACTTCCTTTTACAGCGATCTTATAATTAGCCAAAAATTTGATTTTTAATTTCTAAGCATTTGTCAAAAAATTTCAAAAATTGCAAATTCTACAAAAAAATTAAAATAGGAGTTAATAAAAAAATTAGAAAAGAAACCTATTTTAGAAGTATTCAACTGAAAAATTACCTATGTAACAACAATACACATTAAAAATTTAATAAAAATATAAAGTTTGAAAAAAATCGTTGCAGCCGTTTTTGAAAAAATCGACAAAACTGAAAAACTACAAGAGTAAACACCTACTTCCGGTTAAGCGATTTTTTTTTCAAAAGCTTGCTGTCTCATCTACATAGTACACAAAACCTATATATGAAGTTTCAAAACCATACCTCTTTTCGTTTTTGAGATATTCTGTTCACACACACAGACAGACCAATAAAAAGAAAATGTTTTTTGGGAACAGGGGACTCTAAAACATGAAGATCTGTTGACAACTCAATTTCGAATTTTTGGGGTGAATCCCATACTTCCTTTATCGCAACAGGAGGTAAAAATTTAATAAAAATGTAAAGCTTGAAAAATATCGTTAGACCAGTTTTTGAACAAATAAAAAAACTGAAAAATCACAAGAGTAAACACCATACTTCCGGTTATGCGATTTTCTTGAAAAGCTTAATGTCGCATCTAGATTGTACACAAAACTTTTCACACACACACACACACACATACACACACAGAGTGACAGACAGACCAATGAATAAAAACATGTTTTTTGGGTTTAGAATGTTTGGGGTAAATCCAATACTTCTTTTATTGTAAAAGAAAGTAAAAATCGTCTTCACGCAGGTGGTCCACCAACCGGCGGTCCACTGGGAAATTTCCCGGTATCCCGGTGACCCTATCTACCCCTCTGTACAAACTTGAGTGTCATCAGAAAATATATCAAGCAGACGACACTTAATTCATTTAATATACCAGAAAGTGATTAAGCATAGATGGAGGAAATTGAAGCACAAATGAACACAAAATAAGCAGAAATGAATGACCACACTTTAACCTTAAAATTTGAAATACCGTTACACCAGCCCCACACATAGTGTTTTTAATATATTTCAGAAAGAGAAGAAGCACAAATGGATGGAGTTCAATCACAAATAAGCACAAACGAATGACCACACTTTGACCTTAAAATTTGAAATGTGGGGGACCGATGTAAGGCCCGCCCCTATTTATTTCTTATATCTACAATGGCTGGATTTTTATTTTTTAAACCTGATTTTACGTTCTGTTCATAGAGCTTAAGGTGTTCAAATTATTAATTTAATTGCGTTTTTTGTTATCCCTAGAAATAATGCATCTAAACTTTACAGTACTGGCGCCCTCTCAAGAAACACAACCACTGGCGCGTCTCTGAGACAATTATTGTTTTTCATGAGTTTCATCTGCTATATTTATGTTTCCGCGGAATTATGCAATTTTTTGCGTTATTGCACACAATAAACTACCAGCTGAAAATCGTACGACACTCATTAATGACCAATAGAAAAATTAGTTCACGAGCCGTATCCAAGACAACAACAAAATTTCTTGGAAATTTTTTGTAGGTAGACATTACTTCTTTTTAGGGTTTGTGTCGTTACGATTTTCTTACCGAATCTGCATTCGAGCATTAATTCATATCCGGAAACTTATGAGATTATATGTGAAAATATTTTTTCTTCAAACATCAGTAAAATGTGACAGTATACTTCTTGATTGATGATGCTAAACTGTCACTTCATTGCCATGGCATCTAAACACTTTATCGGCCGCTCGTCAGCGGCAGAAATAGTGATTTATTATACAAGACGATAAAGTTAAATTTTATCCATGAGTGGATAGTAATAACTTTATCGTCATGTATAATACAATTTGTTTTCTATAGCAAGAACTTTAACAATTTCAAAAGAAAATAAGAAAAGTCAATCACATTTTAAAGTTTCAGTAGCTAGATTGGGTTGTTAGGATAATACGAAGCTGTAATATTTAATTTAAATAAAAGTTAGAAAATTAAATTACTTTATCTACCCTTGATGTTAAAGTGCTACTTTATCTACTCTTGCTGTTAAAGTAACACTTGACCTTTTGTTTTGAGTCGATTAAAGCACACTTTAACATTTGCTATAGAAAAAATATCTTTTAACTCCGTTCACGAGATAAAGTAATTTTTTCGGATTTTGTTCACAACGTTGTAAATAATTTGTTATAAACGTTTGAAGAAAAAATAATATACTATGTTATTGCTTTATGGGAAGCTTTGTATCATACTTACAGGAGGAAAACGAATGAATGCATCAGTGCAAAATTGAGACTCATCAGTACATTTTTCTTTATTTTGAGACACCACAAACGTATAACCTAAGTACTAATTAAATAAATGAACATACACGTTTTCTAATTGATGTTTCTGGAGTTACCGACACTCATTACATGAAAAAAGTTCATGTTATAAAAACATTTCTTTTTGTAATTTTTGTAGAAAAATTGGAGTTGCCTGCTAACTTTTCAGAAATTGCATCGTTTCCAGTTCCAGCCGGTGGTAGGTACAATAACTTTTGGTGTTCTAGTTTCAACAATTTCCTGTTTTCTTTTGTTTACAAAATTTTTCGAGTAATAATAGTGGTACCTATTGCTATTTTCTAAAATATTTATATCGAATTTTATGTTAAAAGCTTTTGCAAGGCTATACGAGTATTCTACGAAACTTAAAGCTTAAATGAAAATATACCTAGCAATTTACTTACCATAACGCTAATTGGCTATATAACAAACAGCATTCGAAGTTCAATATCAATAACACGACCACTTGCGTCGTGTCTCACAGGCCTTTTCACCAAATAAAATTTAAACATACTCACCAATAGCTACGAAAATTTGAACGATCAAAGAATATGTAAAAATAGAAAGCTAGTAAAGCGATCAACTTTCTACACCTTACCCCTCAAATACATTAAATAAAAATTTATCAGAGGTGGCTTAAATTGTTTTATGTTCAAAATCGCATATCAGAAAAACAGTTGAATTTAAGGATATCAAAAGAAAGGTTATTAACAGGGCTTTTAAGAAATACAAAAATATATTATATGGAGTTTCATATACACCAACGGAAAAATTATTACATTTGCAAACGTTCAGCATCCTGTATAGTATTAATACTCAGAGCTACCATTTTACACTTGTAATGCAATTCACGAGAAACACCATATAGTATTTGGTAACGTCTTCTTGCATTCAATTTTTTTGTGTTACAGCAGCCGCCTGAAATTCAGCATTTTTACTTCCTTTTACAGTAAAGGGAGTATTGGATTCACTCCAAAAATTCGAAATTGTGTTTTTAACAGATCTTCACGTTTTCGAGTCCCCTGAAACCAAAAAACATGTTTTTGTTAATTGGTCTGTCAGTCTGTCTGTGTGTCTGTGAACAGAATATCTCAAAAACGAAAAGAGGTATGGCGTTGAAACTTCATATATAAGTTTTGTGTACTATCTAGATGCGACAGCAAGCTTTTCAAGGAAATCGCATAACCGGAAGTAGGGTGTTTACTGTTGTGATTTTTCAGTTTTTTTCGATTTTTTCAAAAACGGTCCTAACGATTTTTTTCAAACTTTACATTTTTAATGTGTATTGATGTGAGATAGTTTTTTTTTCAGTTGAATACCTCTAAAATCCGTTTCATTTGTTTTTTCCTATTTTTAACTCCTATTATAAATAGAACAGCCGGTATATTATTTACATTTTTTAATGTAGCTTAAAATTTTGGAGAAAATTGGGTTTTTCAACTAATGCTCTATTTTGTACAGTTTCTGTGGAATTTGTAATTTTTGAAAATTTTTGACAAATGCTTAAAAATGGAAAACCAAATATCAATATAAGATCACTGCAAAAGGAAGTTGTGTGCGTGTATCACACCAGATTTTTTTCTATGGAATCATGAATATCTCCAAAACTGTTGATAATGGATCCATACAACTTAATATTAAAATTATTAGTATTTTAATGGTAAACTTTTAAATTACCTAAATACAGTGTGTCCCAGATCGATTGGGATTGCATGGGTAATTTTTTTATCATTGAAGATGGAGATTTGGTTAAATGAGCAATGTTTTGCAGTTCTACACGCTGACTTAAAATCTATTTGAAAAAATTCAAAATGTCGAACATGTCAGAAGTTATTTAAAAAAACTAAAAACTGTCATTTTCTGATATGTCAACTATCTTCGTAAGTCTAAGATATACGAAAAAAAGTTTCATATGAAAGTCACTGTTTTCGATGAGACCAATTTCAAATTGGTGTAGAACAAAAATTCAAGATGGCTGCTTTTGAGATACTCATATCAACTTCCTTAAGTTAAATAGGCGCCATATTGGATTTTTAGGTTGCTGAATAGAATTTGCTCTTCTCTTTTCAATGATATAGAATAAGATTGAATAAAAACAAATCTGGTGTGATACACGCACACAACTTCCTTTTATACTGATCTTATAATTAGCAAAAATTTTATTTTAAAGTTTTAAGCATTTGTCAAAAATTTTCAAAAATTACAAATTCTGCAAAAACGGTACAAAATAGAGAGTTGGTTCTAGAATCTGAAGCTGTATTCTTCTTGTTCTTCCTCTTATTATAGGCCAGTGGCCTGTTTTTAACCACAAAGTGGTTCTATGAGCCCTCTTTGCCCTTAGGCCGGGTAGATGGCTAGCCTTGCCCGTCGAAAATGAGGAAGAGTTCCCTTATTTAGGGGTTAACGACTACCACAGGTGTTAGCGTGGTAGCCGGGGAGAGTACGATTTTTAAAATCCTTATATAGTCCGCCGGGATTCGAACCCGGGTCGGCCGCCTGAGAGACGAGCATTTGCTTGCGGGGCCATCCGCTCGCTGTATTCAAAAATGTAAGAATATACCGGGTGTTATATTTAAAATAGGAGTTAATAAAAAATTTTAAAAAAAAAAGTATTCAACTGGAAAATCACCTACGTCATACCAATACACATTCAAAATGTAGTAAAAATGTGAAGTTTGAAAAAAATCGTTGGAGCCGTTTTTGAAAAAATCGAAAAAACTGAAAAATCACAAGAGTAAACACCTACTTCCAGTTATGCGATTTTATTCAAAAGCTTGCTGTCGCATCTACATAGTACACAAAACTTATATATGAAGGTTCAACGCCATACCCCTTTTAGTTTTTGAGATATTCTGTTCACAGACACACAGACACACAAACAGACAGACAGACCAATAAACAAAAATATGTTTTTTGGATTCAGGGGACTCTAAAACGTGAAGATCTGTTGAAAACTCAATTTCGAATTTTTGGCGTGAATCCAATACTTCCTTTATTATAAAAGGAAGTAGGTAATACTAATAAAATTAATTGTTTTCATATTTTAATCAAGTAGGCTTACATGGATCCAAACAAAATTTATTTAAAAAAACAAAACTTAATCCTGCTAATCACATGAAATGTTCAAAATGCTGGCCATTGTTATCTAAACATAGGTGACAGTAGCACTCATATACTTTTATTATTTAACTTACCAAACTGAAGAAAGTCAAGAGGCGTTAGATCAGCTGATCTGGCTGGCCATCGAACATTAGAATAAATTAGTAATAAATTTCACCTAATTTTGTTTGAATCCATGTAAGCCTACTTGATTAAAATGTAAAAACAATTAATTTTACTGGTATTTTTTATTAAATAATAGTACGTTATCTTACATCGTTGAAAAAATAATAAAAAACTCTATTCAGTAACCTAAAATTCCAATATAGCGTCCATTTAACTTAGGTAAGGAAGTTGATACGAGTACCTACCTCGAAAGCAGCCATCTTAAATTTTTGTTCGACATCAATTTTAGATTGGTCTCATCGAAAATAGTAACTTTTACATGAAACTTTTTTCATATCTCTTATATTTTCGAAGATATTTGACATTGAAGAAAATGAAAGTTTTTGGTTTTTTTTTCGTTAACTTCTGACGGGTTCGACATCTTCCACTTTTTCAAGCAGATTTTAAATCAGCATATTAAACTGAAAAACATTGTCTATTTAACCAAACCTCTATCTTCAATGATAAGAAAGTTACTCATGTAATCCCACCTGATCTGGGACACACTGTATAGCATTTGTTTAAAAATAGGTTCGTCACACTTTTTTGGGGCACTTTTTATAACCAAAAATATTTTAGTTACTCATATTTTGCATCGAGGATCCTCTAAGCATCTCGTCTACGTGTATTATTTTCATTTTATGCGACTATTTTACTCTTTGTTATCTGTAAATGTTGTTGGAAGTAGGTAGGTAGTCTACACACGCCACTGATATTAAGGTCGCGGATTGGCGGCGATTAGTGGGCTTTTACATTCATCAATAAACAATCTACCAGGAAATGATCTGTATGTGCGGTTGCATATTGCTTAATGTGTTAATTTTGTATTTTAATATGCTCATCCGCCATGCCATCCCCGTGAATAAGATTTTTGTATTAAAAATATTGCATCTATTAAGGGATTCAATATGATGTTTGATGTGTTAACAAGCTCTAGGTAGGTTTATAAAGGTGGTCATTATTTGTTTCAAAATAAAAAAATCTGAGAACGGCCACTGTGTGTGTGGGAAAAAAGGCCATTGAGTACGGGTACGTACAAGTGACGCACTTTTGCAACAAGCTTTCTATCGTTCATCAGATTCAACAGCATTCAGCATTGTTTCATATAATAGCAGCCGAAACAATCGTAACACGGATAGATATAATAAAACACGAGACACGAAATTCCCACGCATAATTACGCCACTGCCGCTGCGTATGTACGTACCAAGAGCAAAGTGAAAAATATCAATTGCCGAGGCGCTTATGGGAAGTGGGAATGCGCTTTTCTCGTTCATTCATTCAAGCTGGAGAATGCGTAGTGCGCTGGCTTGTAATGATTTACTGGGCCACATGCAGTGTCGTACGCATAATGTGCGGTTCATTCATAAATTCCGCATTCGCGTTGTTGATATCGTTCGTTTATCGGCAGCTCACGTGTTACGGTTTGCATATTCCCTGTGAGTTATAATCTGCGGTTGGACATGTTCGATTCCAGCAAAGGAAGTGGCCAACCTTTCAATTTCCAGCTTCCACTCGCTCCCATAATCGCGTAGGCTTTGCCTTTGCTGGTGCGGATCGAGTTGGCTGCTCTTTCCTACCTTCCGTCCATTCATTTTTTCAGGATGTGGAGGAAATATGGCGGACGAGAACTTTAAAGTTAGAACCGAGGAGCGTTTAAAAATCAAAATAGGTGAGTTTCGGGCCGCTTTTCGCGTGCCCGTTTATTAAATTGCTTTTCCTCGGCCGTTTTTGCTGCTGGGAAGCGTTAAGTTCGTTTATGACTCATGCCACACTGATGTCAGAGCCTCAGTTTTGAGGTTTGGATGCAGGTGGTGATATTTTCGATTGCTACTTTGCAAGTAGGGCACCTCTATATCCTTGTTAGGCAACTTAGGTCTGATATGTGCGTAATGTATTGTAGGAGAGGCCAAACATTTGTTGTGCCGCAACCATGGCTCGTCTTTGCACCGAGACGTCTATTGCATTTTGTCGTTGGACCAAGAGGAAATCTTTCGGACGTCCACCATCGAGAAAACTCTGAGGTGAGGAGCCACGCTTTAGTTAATGTCACATTTTAAGGTTATTTCGTTTCAGCCCTTTTTTCGGAGAAGAATTTCAGTTTGAAGTCCCCCGAAAGTTTCGATACCTTTCCGTTTATTTATACGACAGGGACCGGCACCTGAAGCAAGACAAAGTCATCGGGAAGGTTGCCATTAAACGGCAGGACTTGGCTTCGTACAATAATAAAGACCACTGGTTCACAATTAAAGCGGTGGATGCTGATTCAGAAGTTCAAGGCAAGGCCAACATCGACATTAAGTTCGAGCCGGTTAATAATAGAAATAAATTAAGTGGTCAGAAACGTTTATTAGTTCGGGTGATTGAGTGTTCCGATTTGACTTTAAAGAACGGCTCGTGCGACCCGTTTGCACTGGTTTGTGTGATATATTCGAACGGTAAAAGGATTACAAAGAGGACCAAAGTGCGAAAGAAAACGGTGTGTCCGCAGTTCGACGAGACTTTTGAGTTCGATAGTAGTGTTGGACAGGATAAGGACAAAAATTCGTCGTATACGGTTTGTCCCGAAAATGAAGGCGAGATCTGCGAGTTGCACGTGTCGTTGTGGCACGACGGCCCGGGTATGGGCGAGGATATCTTTCTTGGGGAAGTGCGTGTTCCACTTCGGGGCCTACAGCAACAAAATGCAGCTCCTAGAAATGCTTGGTACGTTTTGAGCGTTTGGTGTTGCATTAATTATGTTACTTTTCAAGTATGTTATTGATTTTATTATAAATATACAACAGAAATGACATACCTTGCTTTTTAAATATTGGTTATGTTAATACAATTGAAATATGTACAATAATGTAACAAGACACCATGGATTCTGTGGCTCATCCTGCAGAACGGTTTCAGTGCGTCGTTTTTTATGTGCTAAAATGTCTTGAATTGCATATCTGACCGGACAGATATTTTTGCTGTGTTCTCTCTGTTTGCCAAATGAATAATTCTGGTATGATGGCATGATTCAAAAAAATTTTAATCGAATTTGCCTTAGACAAAAATCACGTATGTCGCCACTTACATTTGGAACATTTGAACTACTTATGTTGCATCTACTATGTCGAGACTAAACTCAATCACAATAGATTTTTTTGTAGCGCTTCATGTTCCTAAGCTACATTTCTAGCTTGCACCGTATTTGATGATCAGTGAAAACCGTGACAAAATATGCAACCTTAAAGGGCTTGTCAAATTCAGCTGACTTAAAGTGACAGTTGTATTAATTAAAAATTACTACACATACAGTTGATGTCTATCTTTTTCATCTTTTTGAATCACCTATTATAACAAGAAATGGATTCTGTGGCTCTGCATGAAGGACAGGGTCGTAGTGCTTAATTTTCTATCTTCTGACATGTCTTCAATTGTATATCTGTGATAGAATGAACTTTTTTTTCTGACCGGACAGATATTTCTTCTGTGTCCTTTCTGTTTGCAAAATGAATGACTGTGGTATTATATATTACTGTTATTGTTGAACAACCGCCTGAGGCCAGCAAAATGTTCCTGTCCTTGATGTTTAATGTGTATAGATGATCAATAAAGGAATTCATTTTTAAGTTTAATCCCATCGGAGAAAAAATTGTGTGTGTAAGGCATAGGAAAAGTCACTTCCTAGATGCTTGTAGTGGTTAGACTCTGCTGATGTCTCATTCTTCGGTCGTCCAGGAATGTATACCTAATTTTTGTCTTAACATAATTGTTACAGTTGACACAAGGCATATACTCCTCCGTTCACTTCTTTTTGGCATGAAGGTTACCCATGACAGTTTCCCCAATTTAGCTGCATAAAATTACTTTGTTGTGTTTAAACGATGTTTACATTTGAGGTTATGGTTACCAAATGTTTTTAGGTTCGAAAACGACGAAACACCTTCAAATGCAAAGTTACCATATTTAAGCAGAATAGAAAATGGAACTTAGTAATTTTTATGTATGTATCCAGTTTCAGTAATTGTGTAATTAGATATATTTTTAATTAAGTACGTGGAAGGTCTTGCAATACTACTACTAATTTTAAACATTTCTCCACGTGTACTATCGAAGTAAGCAGTCAATCTGGCAATAATATTATGTTCTGTCATGTAACAGTAAATTTGTTGGAGGTTATGCAGGTTATACAACAAAATAAAAATTACGGTTCTGTTCAAAGGCAACTTAACAACAAAAATCCAAGGTCAACCTTCATGCCAAAAAAATGTGAACGGAATATAGGCCGTCCATTAATTTTAGAACACACTTGGAACATAAAAGCGTTTACAGAGTATTAGATAACAACTTGACAGTCTCTCCTTCAATCCATTATTCACCATAATGGCAAGAGTAGATGTAGAATGGCTACTTGTGAGTGGGAAATATTTTTCTTTTTCTCAAAGAAATACTATTTGTATTTAAAAATAGATTGATCAGATAGATTCCAATTAATCTTTAAAAAATATTAAGTTCTCACACTACAGTAGTCAAAACCAGTGCTGTAAGATATGTATTTAAAGACAAACTGAGGTATTAAATTTTATTCTTCAGCATAGAAAATCAATGCAGATATAAATTACTAAATCACTTGCTATTGCTAAAACATTGTCCTTAGTACCGTGAGATCATTTAAAAGCGGGACAGAGAATGCCATGGAATTTCTGTTTTAGATTTGAACTTTGGTTAACAGTCATTTGTCAATTTATTAAATTAACCCCCAACAAGACATAAGCTTTATTAAACGTCAAATATTATAGTAAATGTTCAAAGAGAGGGTTTTGGAATTTCTGTCTTTGAACATTTACTGTAATTTTTGAAGTTTAATAAAGCTGTTAAACAAAGTTCGAATCTAAAACAGAAATTCCATGGCACTCTCTGTCCCGCTTTTAAATGATCTGACGGTATTTATATCTGTTACAATAATTTCAAGAAAGGCAACAGTCTCATCGTTGGTATTTTCCAATAAATATCTAGATTAAGTACAAAATGTCAGATTATAGATGGAAAAGGAGGATCAGAACCAACTAGATTATAATTCTGCTAGTATCTTATAGTTACAAGGCAAGATCAACATGTTGGGACTTAATATAACATCAGAGAATAAAGTTGTAAAGAAGCTTTAATAATTGTGCGAAATAATCATGCATATATTTTTATTAAAGGTATTTCCTTCAGCCTCGTTCCACGAAAGATAGACCAATGCCTTCGTGCGCAACTCCTCCAGGCACCCGCCTTTCCGTAAATAGTACTTTAGGTTCACTTCGATTAAACATACAATACATAGCTGATCACGTGTTTCCTAGTTACGTGTACGAACCACTTCGCAACCTTCTACTCCAAAGCATGCAGACAAAGGTACAGATAAAATTTTAAGTGTGCGCATATTCACATTGTTGTTTTGCAGTCTATTACTTCTAGTGCAGTATATATCTTAGGAGAAATCGTCTCTAATAAAACGGAAATCGCACAACCCCTAGTTCGAATTTTTGTACACCATGGACAAATTGTGCCAATTATCGGAGCGTTAGCAGAGAAGGAAATCTGTAGTTTAACGTGAGTACGCATTAGTGAGTTTCTATTGTTGCTAATAATAGTGACATTTAGTGACCCCACGACGATTTTTCGAGGGAACACGCTGGTTTCTAAGATGATGGATGAGGCCATGCGTCTAATCGGTTTACAGTACCTGCATAAAACGTTGCGACCAACGCTGGACTTGGTGTTCAACGAGAAGAAACCGTGCGAAATAGACATTACTAGAATCAAGGATCCAAATCTCGCGAAAGCAAACCTAGCCAATTTAAAAGATTATGTACAGAAGATATTTACGGCTATAACGCAGAGTGCTGTCCATTGCCCTGCTCTCATGTGCCAGATTTTTCATAATTTGAGGGATTGCGCCACCAGGCACTTTCCGAACAATCGGGAGGTGCGATACTCCGTTATATCCGGGTTTATTTTTTTAAGATTCTTCGCCCCTGCAATTTTGGGACCACGGCTTTTTGACTTGACAACTGAACAAATTGTAAGTATTAAGTGAGGCTTTTAGGATGTGAATTCTAATTGGTGTAATGCGTAGGATTGTCAGACCAACAGGACGCTGACACTCATTTCAAAAACAATCCAGTCGTTAGGCAATTGGGTTAGCTGTCGGTCTGTGCAACAAGTTTGTAAAGAAGAGTATATGGAGTGTGTGTACAAAGAATTTTTTACCAACCAGCATCTGCAGGCTGTACGGCAATTTCTAGAAATCATTTCTGCAAGTTCAACACGACAAACTGTGTCGATTGATATGCCCGTAACACTTAAAGAAGGGTAGGTATTACATTTTTAACATTATTTGTATAAGGAATGGCTGTGGATACTAAATTAATGTCAACTAAAATAAACTTTGTCCTATTGTTTATTTCTTATAATAGTTAATAATCATACTACTGTGACTCGTGATTGATTATCTCGCTGGCGTTGCTGAGTTCTTCTATTATATTGGTCATTGTGACTTGTTTAAATTATATTGTTGCTACAGTTACTATGAGTGAATGAGAATTATATTAGCTGCAGTAGCATTTTTGTGTAATTAATATTTAAAATTAATGATTTATTTCACTACAAATAAGACAAACTACTTATAAATTGTTTTGTATCTTCTGTGCTGCTAGGGAAATTAAAAGGTATAAAGTCATAAATGCTCTCGCATTTACGTTCGATCTAATATCCACTGTTGTTGCTTAGGGTGATGATCAAACGAGCCCAAGGACGGAAACGCTTTGGCCGGAAGAATTTCAAACAGCGATACTTTAAGCTTACAACTCATGATCTCAGTTATTCAAAGACTAAAGGTTTGTAAATATTTTGAGCCCCAGAGGCCCCAGTAACGTGTTTTCTTTTTAGGTAGGGAAGCACTATGCCAAATTCCATTATCGAATATATTGGCGGTGGAAAGACTGACGGAACGTTCGTTTAAAATGAAGAATATGTTTCAAATCGTACAACCAGAAAGGGCTCTGTACGTTCAGGCAGCAAACTGCGTTGAGGAGAAGGAGTGGATCGACTTGCTTACGAAAATTTGTCACACGAACACCAACCGGTTGGAAAAGTATCATCCTTGTGCTTTTATCAATAGCCAGTGGTTATGGTAAGTACGTGGCTATATATAAATATTTTTATGTGACTAGGTAGTCAATTTCATCAGTTTCAATGCTAAAGTGGGATTTGATCTTATTTTGTGGCTGGTTTTTCGCCGTATGAGCCACTGAATTTTAGGAAATGCACTGCAATTAACTTTAAAACGTGAGAGCACTTTTACAATGTTCCCTTGTTCAGTACTTCCAAAACGGGTGCTATTTGATTCCAATGTGGTTATCGAGTTAATTGTAGTATGCTTTATGAAATTAGTAATAACTATTTAGAGCACGGAATTTCTAGTGTAAAACAACAGAATAAGCACTTGAACATCAATTTAAATATATCCCAAGTAAACAAATGTTATTTACATTTAAAATAACTCTTTAATGAGTAACACAGTTATTTAATATTTTAGTCAATGTTATTTAGCAAATGTAATGAGCTACCTAATGATAATTACTTTATAGGTGAGTCACTCTTGTTTGTATTTAACCTATTTTAAACTTTGTGCCTGATTTGCCTTTGTATTCAAATTATTTCAAATGAATAATTAAAACTGAATTTTTAGTTATTAGTATTATAATTAGTTGAATATTCGAATAACTTCCTAAAATCCAAATTTAAAAATAAACATCTTGTCTTTGATTTTTAGTAAGAATATTAAAATTAAACATTAAGCGTAATAAGAGGTTAAATTGTAGTTTGGTAGCTATGTTTAATTCCAGACTTGTTTTTGATCACTCGTTTCTTGAGCACGTGGCCACTCATCTTAGTTCAGGTCATTATTTTAGAGTCCCGCCACTCTAAGATACAGACAGGCACGTCATCATTGCCAGGTACGCAGTGGTTTGGCGATTATCCCAATGGACCATGGTTACTTAGCAACGGCACCTTCTTAGATAGGCGTCCAGTTGCTTATAGTTCTCATTTGCATTTGCAGACAATTAAAAATTAAGGGTGCAAAATTATAAGGAACTTATTCAAGTTTATGTAGCGTGAAGGTGAAAACGGGCTATAAATACCTCTTGCAAATATGAGTAAACTGTTTTCTAGATTCTTTTTCTTCGGCCTGTATTTCTTCTATATTATGAGCTTATTTTACCAACGTTTTACTAAAGTGTTCCACCCAGATATCTATAATTTTTTCTCTCGTAAACATAACTCTTGTTTGTGTACATGCTTGTTTTTCCTTGACAGCTTGGTATAGAATATTTGAGTTATTATGTTTATGAGATTCTTTTATCTCTTCCAGTTTGTTGTTCAGTATTTCTCTTTTTTTTCCACTACACAAACTATTGGCCCTATTTCCTAGCATTTTGTACTTCTCCTGTGCAAGTTTTCACTTGTAGCATTCTTGTTTTTTCTCTACTTCATATATTGATTTTCATTTCCCATTGTTCTTCCATGTCTGTCGGTAAGTGCCTTTTTGTTCTATGGAAGTTTTTGTAATCTCTATGTAATTTTTCTTAATTATTTCATATTTTAGTAGTTCTAAAATCCCAGCTACTCTTTTTCAGCTTTTTCTTAGAAACATGGTACATATCTCCTAATCTGGCTTTAACCAGGAAGTGGTTCAATTGTATATTGGCTCTAGGGTTTCCAGTCCCGGGATCCGGTCCCGGGACAGTCCCGGGATTCTACCACAAAAACCGAGTCCCGGGACCACAGCCAGCCCAGCCGAAGTCCCGGGACCATGTCAACATGCGTGCATATACTCGATGTCAGAGAATTAGGACGGGTATTCACCGGCGTCCGGCGTATTATTCATGCCTCTTGTACATTCTGCATTATTTGCGTTTTGCGTAACGCAGGAGAGGTATTGTTTTCGGTAGATTAGAATTAAACCTGTGTGCTGTTTCAGCCACATTTGCATATCTTTTTCTATTTATGTATTTGTCTGTTTTTTTTGTTGGATTTAGATATGTGCGAAAAGCTGAATAATTTATATTTTTGGGTTTTAAGTGTGTTCGTTATTTGTCTGCTAAAGCGTTACAATTAGAATGAATTCCGATTCGCAACCTACCTTCATTCTACATTTAAAAAAATAACGATTTGAGGTCACTATGGCAACAGTTTTATATATTGAAGATACATAAACAATTGGCGAAATGTAAAGTGGGTTCCTACAAAATTATCATAATCAGAGGCAGCTTGACGAAAGGATTACACACGCACTTTGCAGTTCAGACAAAAGCAAAAGCGACAGACATTTTTAGTACCAAAAGAAAGCAATGAAGTTGTAGACGAGCCCCAACGCAAATTATCAGCACAGAAATACTTTATTTAACTTAAAACATTTGTTTTTCTTTGGAAATTTTATTCGGAAATTTCACCTGAACACTATTTCTCTTTCGGGACCATTTTCGGGATCTTCGGGACTAGTCCCGGGACCTGACATTTAGCTCGTAAGTCCCGAAAACACTTTTGGTCCTGGGACTTGGAAACCCTAATTGGCTCCCCTTGTATGTTCTCACATTTTCTATAGTATTATGTAATTTATTGCTAGTCAATTATTTTTGTTTATTATGGGAAGAAAACTGACTGTCTTTCTCGTGAAGAAGTGCAGCCAAAATTTATTGTTTACTTTAAAAATAAAAAGAAATATTACACTGTTAGATACGTTTTGCCAACTTATTTCTTAGCTTTTTTTGATTTTTTTTGTAAATGTCAGTACGTTTTGCAAAACAAAATTATTATCAAAATGTAAAAAAATAATTTGTTTAATTTTTAAGTACACAATAAATTTCAGTTCTAGGTAAATTACTCAAATGCAATTGCTCGAAAACGAATTGCTCGAAATCAGTTGCTCAAAAGTCAATTGTTTGAATGTGACTGCTCGAATTGCAAGTTTCTTGAACAGCAATTTCTCGATTATCTGTTGCTCGAAAAAATAAAGTTGTGAAATAGCCTTAACTCAAATCAGTTAATATCAGATATAAAAAAAAACATAAATTACAAATTATAACCTTTATTAAATAAAAAATTATGAAAATCAAATGTTATATGTTTTTAATATATGTTATGTGCTATTCCACGGACATAATCGTATATATTTCTGTCATGTCCATAATTATTCACTAATCTTAAAAGTCTCTGTGCACTATCACGATATATTCTTCGACTTATGGTCTGTTGTTGATCGCTGACATATTGTTCTATCAGTAATTTTTCGTTCAAACTCTGCTTCCTCTTTAGTGCCAAAATAAATTTCCAGATGTTAAGACCACATAAATTCGAGCAAAACATTATCGAGAAATTGCTGTTCGAAGAACTTGTATTTCGAGAAAAGTTACATTCGAGCAATTTGATTTTCGAGCAATTGATTTCGAGCAATTGCATTCGAGTAATTTGCCGGAGACGATAAATTTCGGCTGGATTTCTTCACGAGGAAGAAAGTCGTTTTTCTTCCCATAATAAACAAACATTTTCTAAAGCGTTCATATTAACTTTTGTCACTAGTAAATGGTCTACTATCCATTCACCGAATTGTGATAGTAATATCTGCTGGAACTAGATCACTAATATAATTTGACAGAAAATTTGGATCAGAGAGACATGACCTTTTGGCTGTCTTTATGAATGACAGAATCAGTGTGTCATGTTTTTCATATGACATCGCACAATTTACAGTTTTTAGCAAAATTTTTATAAAATCATATTAGTAATCAACCAACCATTGATATTTGTAAATTGGGTTGAAGATTTTACTATCACAATTTGGTGAATGAAGTACATATAACCAATTTTGTCCCTTTCCATCTGGGCTTGTCCATGTCATCTTGTGTAGGTCTTCATTTAAGCCGAGTGCTTTTCTTAATCATGTTTTCTTTATAACTCGTGAAATCATATACATACCTGGTTCTTAAAATGTAGTTGCAACAAACTGTCTAATTTTATTTTATTTTGTTTATTGTCATATACCGTTTATTTTTACACATTAAATAGGTTGGCTACAAAGCGAACATTTTTCCCACTTGAAAAAGATCTAAAATTTTGCACTTTCTTAAATTTTATGACTTCGCTTCATGTTAATTAAAAATGCATAGCTATATGTATACATAATATATGTATGTAGTGTTACTAGTGTCTATAAACTGAATGCACTCAGAGGCAGTGTTGCCAGATTGTGAAAACCAAAATACCATATTCCGGATGAAGAATTACCACATTTTGTAGGAAATTACCATGCAACTAGAAATTTTTATATTTTACACTGGGCCTACATAGTTTTGTATTCTGATTTTTTGAATTAAAATTATGAGAAGTTTGAATCTGTTTTGGATCACTTTGGTTGTCACTATAACTATGCCGCTCGATCATTTTATACTTCGGAAACAGAAAATCAATTGGTGGCATGATAGTACAATGTAAATTACCTGAACTTCCTTTTAATTGACGTATAACTAATGCAAATAGCAAGTTATTTGCAATACCATAAAGCGTCATGGACAGTATAACATATTTGGTAATTTGACACTTCGTTGAGTGCACAATAGCAACTTTATAATAGTTTATTTATCTAGAACGAAAAGTGACATTTTAGAGGACAAGAAAGTTTTTTATGAATACAACGGTTTATTTCATACTGCAAGTTTCATGAATTTTAAATAAACAGTTGTAAATCAATTCAAATTTCATGTCAACAACTGACGTATAATTTTAAAGTACTTGAACTTTAATGTTCCATTTTTTGTACCATAAATAAGTTTTTTTGTATTCGCTCCCCAAACTGGTTACTTTGGAAACTGTCTAGGATCCTCAAAATGGCCATTAGTGCCATTTACACGTACACTCCCATCGCGAAGGTTTGGAGCGAACTCCAAACGTGCACGCCGGAGCGCGGGCAAATAATGCACGCGCCAATCGCGTTGTTACCTAAATCGTAACACTCCAGGCGTGCACACTGATCTGCAGTTTTAGAGCGTACAATCCAAAACTTTTAGTGTAAATGCGATTTCGTCAAGTATTGATGTGGCGTGTGGAATTTTAGAAATTCTAAAAGTTTTGGGTTAGCGCTTGGTTGAACCATTTTGCAGAAACAATTTTTATATTGCAAGAGCCTGGAGTGCGATATTGGCGTGCCTGTTACAACACATTCTTTGCCTGTACAGTTTTGGTGCATTTACATGCGCGCTCTTTGCACTCGGGTTTGGCGCGTCCGCTCCAAACCTGTACGAAAAAGCGTGCGTGTAAATGGCACTATTTAGAGGCCTTGAACTTAAAGTCGTCATGGCAACATTTTAGCGGACTCAAACATTAGTTGCCATGACGACTTTAAGTACAAGGCCTCTAAATGGCCATTTTGAGGATCCTAGACAGTTTCCAAAGTAACCAGTTTGGGGAGTGAAAAATACATTTTCGCGCGGCCTCCTAATATAATGCCGCGTTAATGGTAATTGAAACGTCATATTATAATGTTTGGAGAGCTAATACAAAAAAACGTTGTATGCAACACGTCCTCAAATGGCTTTAGAGGACTCATCTTCATATTACGGACTCGGCTGCGCTTCGCTCCGCGTCGTCCGGAAACATTACGAGTCGTTCCCTAAAGCCTTGCTTTGAGGACTAGTTACATAAAGTACTATTAAAATAATTGAACTTTAATATTTTACTTTAAAGTACTAAGACTTTAATGTTCCATTTTGTGTATCATAGATAGTCCGAAAAATGTAATTTTGGACATCAGTATGAAATACAAAATATAATAGAAATAATGGTGTCAACAAACAAAATTATCTGCCTTAATAATTGCATTGCAAATTACATTTTTTTATATGTTAATCTTCAGAGAGAATATGACCGTACATTTACATACGGCGATAATGTTTGGACCAGATTTGGGGCAAAATTACCATACATCTGGCAGCACTGCACAAAATAAATATAAAAAATCTGGTGTGATGCACGCACACAACTTCCTTTTACAGTGATCTTATAATTGGCCAAAAATTTGATTTTAAATCTTTAAGCATTTGTCAAAAATTTTCAAAAATTACAAATTCTACAAAAACGGTGCAGAATAGAGCGTTAGTTGAAGAGACAAATGTTCTCTAGAATTATAAGCTGAATTCAAAAAATGTAATAATATACCGGGTGTTCTATTTAAAATAGGAGTTCATAAAAAAAAATAGTAAAAAAAACAAAAGAAACCCATTTTAGAAGTATTCAACTGGAAAATCACCTATTTCACATTAATACAGATTAAAAATGTAATAACAATGTGAAGTCTGAAAAAAATCGTTACAGCCGTTTTTGAAAAAATAAAAAGAAACTGAAAAATCACAAGAGTAAACACCTACTTCCGGTTATGCGATTTTCTTCAAAGGATTGCTGTCGCATCTAGATAGTACACAAAACTTATATATGAAGTTTCAACGCCATACCTCTTTTCGTTTTTGAGATATTCTGTTCACAGGACAGACAGACAGACCAATGAAAAAAAAAATGTTTTTTGGGATCAGGGGACTCTAAAACGTGAAGATCTGTTGAAAACTCAATTTCGAATTTTTGGGGTGAATCCAATACTTCCTTTATTGTAAAAGGAAGTAATATGAAGTATACTACCGGATGGCCATAAATATCGGATATCACATTACCTTTGGAATCAACACCGCTTTATTAAAGTGATGAATCCAACTAAACTTAATGTCATCACAACTAAAATTCCTCTCTGTCAAAAATTATTACAGATTGCAATAAGTAATGGAGTTAGAACAGGATATTTTTATAATCGAGTCGTAGGCTAAACTGCAGAATCTGGGGCACATTCCGCTCCTCTTATTGCATTTTATTACATTATATAGGTACCAATACTTATCGTAATTGAAATATAATGCTAACCAATATTTATAAGTAGCTAATTCCATGGCTACCGGGATCTCAGATATTTATGGCCACCCGGTACTTTTGTAGAAAATTAGGGGATTCCCTCAGGTTTATTTATGGGATTTACATTCGAGATTTTCAAATGGGTCCGGATTGTAGAGTTAAAGGGCACAAAACTGTCCGAATCGTGACAGTGCCTGTAAACTGAAGTGGCCGAGTTAATGTCCAGATTAGAGAAGCTGCACTGAATTTATCTTTGCGGTTGATTCAAAGCAAGATTGGAATATCCGTGTATATTCTAGTTGTTAAGGTTGATTGAAGCACTACATTACAGCCTCGGCCTAAATGTCACAAACTTAATACTATTACGGTCACAAATATAAGTATAAAAGATTATAATTGTGTGTTTCATATGCAATCTGGGAATTGGATAAACATAAAAAATTATGGTTATTACCACAGTAATTTTGAAAAAGTGGTTCTTGTAGAAGTTGGTTCAGCAGAAGATGTGTTAGATGTTTTGGCTGTTTCCTGCAACCTTTGTTTCAATTTCCATGCGAAATTAGAGCTGACCTTTTCTTCGGACGTTTTATCAGTAAGTATCAACATAAGGTCTGTCAAAATAGAGTGTCCTTGGTTCATTAGTTATTTTATTATTTGGGAATTTATTCCGGTCACATAATATATCTCTAGCTCTACAGGCCTTGTAGGCTCTTGGCTTCTTGCATCACTTTCCTCCATTTACTTTTATCCTTTGCCTTTTCTTCCCATCTTTTAATTTTTAGTGTTTCTAAATACTGCAGCACTTCTTTCTTCCATTCTAGTTTCGGTTTTCCTCTTTTCCTTCCTCTAACTTCAGCTTTCCATATACACTTTGGTATTCTGGTTCTTTCCATTCTAATTGGGTGTCCCGTCTATCTAATCCGCTGTGCTCTAACTACCCCCACTATTGACTCCTCTTCGTACAATACTTTTATTTCTTCGTTCATCCTTATTTCCCATATATTTAATGATTTTTGGTCTTGTTCTGTCATTGTCCACATTTCACAGGCATATGTCACTATTGGTCTTAATATAGTTAGATCTACTTTCACCTTTATAGCTCTCGACGTTGCTTTGTTTGCGATTATACTTTTTAGTGCAAATAAACACCTATTACCTGCCCCTATTCGTGTCTTTATTTTCTCATTACGGTTTGGTCTTCTTTTAATAATTACACCCAGATATGTTAGGTTGTCTATTTCTTGGAAACTGTATTCGGTGTTCTGACTTATTTGTACTTTCAGCTGTTACATTTCACACTTTGAATCATCCCATACCATGTATTTTGTTTTGTTTTGTTGTAGTTGACCTGCAATTCCATTCGTTTTCCTGTTATTTCTTGCGACTGTTAGTAACTCTTCTTTAGTTCTTGTTATCAGTACCATGTTGTCTGCAAAGGCAAGGCATTGGTAGTAATTATAGTAAATTAGTCCCTGTCTATTAACTGTGGCGTCTCTGATAACTTTCTCAAGTGTTTGATTGAATAGCAATGGGGATAATGGATCACCTTGCTTTAGCTCTCTGGTTGTATTGAATGTTCTTGTAGTCTTCTCATTTATCCTCACTGTGTTCTCCGTTCTCCTTAGTATCATCATAATTAGTCTCGCTAGCTTTCCAGGTATATTGAACTTCGCTAGAGTTTGGTATAACTGCTCTCTATTTGTTATGTCATATGCTTGCTTATAATCAATGAACAGTGTAGTTTAAATTCGTGGCTCGTCCTTAGAATGTCTTAAAATGTATATCTGATCTATTACGGATCTAGACTTGAGCCAAGTTACGAAGGCGAGCGATGTAAACAAAGATTCTGACAGTTCCGCATGTTGTCGTAAAAGAAATTACCGCACAACAAAACAATGCTCATTCCTCCTCTAGTGTAACAACGCGTATAAACGGTGTTCAACTTTCTTTTCGAAACGGCCAACCACAGAACGCCTTTCTATCACGTGATATCCACTGACCACGTGCGTTTGTTTACTTGGCTCGCCTTCGTATCTTGGCTGAAGTTTAGGTGGTCTGAAGCCACACTGATATGCACCTATAAATGCTTCACTGTATGTTGCCATTCTATTCTTGATGCATATAGTCAGTATTTTGTTTTAACGTATTTAGTAGCACAATTTCTCTGTAGTTGCCTTATCCCAACTCTGGCATTTCTTCCTTTCTCCATACTTCTTTTAGTATCGATTAGTGTATTTAGTTTGTCCCCACCCCATTTTAGCATTTCTGCTTGTATTCCATCTTCCCCGGGGCTCTTGTTGCTTTGTATTTTATTGATTATTCTTACAATTTCTAAATTTTCTGGCTCTTCCACTTCTTCTTCATACATTTCTCTTACATTGACTGTCAATCCTACTTCATCTTTGTTCTCTTTTTCTCCTCAAACTAAATTTCCTTCCTTATATTTGCAAAACGTAGTTTTTATAGTATAACCTTTTTTAATTCCTGTAATTTCTGTGTAGAATTTTCCTACTTCTCTGTTATATCAGCTAGCCTTTCCCTAATGTATCTTCTTTTCTTTTCTCTTAAAATTCTTTTACGTTGTTTCCTTTGGTCTTTATAAATTGTCTTACTTGATGCTGATCTCATTTGTATCATGTTTCTTCTTGTTTAATTTTTTTCTCAATTTGTTTCCTACACTTTTCGTCAAACCATCCATGCCTCTTCCTTTCAGTAATTTGGCTGTTCTTCTCCTGCTCGTTTTATACCTACTACTATCGTGTGTTCCAAAAATTCGCAGCATGCCATGATCAAATGGAAGTTTGCCATTGAAGCAAATGAACTACAATAAGTCAGAGAGAACTAAATTACATCTTGATCTTGGAACTGTTTCTAAAAATATACAAAACACTTAACAAAAACAATTTTTATTAACCATTATGATTATGACACTTGTGTACATGCCATCTTATTTTCCATCACATTTAAACTTGTAAGTTTTTACCTGTCGCAGTGACAGATGTTTTCATAAACAAAATGCAATCTGACAGACTTAAGTTAAGACATTCTTTTCAATGCTTTCCCTAAATGAGTTTTCTGCATTTTTTCCTTATATATTTTGATCCCTTATCATGTTCTCTATTGCGTTAAAATATGTTTCTTGTGTATCTTTGTTTCCAAAGTTAACATTTATGTATTTGTTTATTGTCTGTTTTCTTTTATTGTTAACTGGTATAATCTGTTCCAGTCCTCTAGCTTCTTGTATCTTTAATTGCAGTTTTTTATAAGGAAGTGATCGATTTGATTAATATTTTTCTTACCCATGTCTCCAGGTGTATCTGTTTATGATTGAAAAATGTACCACAGATCCTCATATTTTTGTGCTGTGCGAACTGTATTTATTAATAATCATCCGTTCTCGTAGGATTCCCTATGTAGACTATATTTTCCAATAACTGGGCGGTACATAGCCTCTCTTCCTATCTGTGCATTATAATTATCTTTTTCCCGCTGCTGATCATGTAAGTCAGTGATACAGCCTTAGTAACAAAACGTGTAAGTCGGTGATTATATTTGTTTGCTGCTTTTTCTTGACAACGGAACTTAATATTATTATTAAGTTCCTAGGATAATAAAATTAGCAAAGCAAGATGCAGATTTAGACGTTTTGTTTCTAAATTGCAAGTGTTTATGTGACATGTGACACTCATAGGTAACACGACTCACGAAAATTAATCCTGGTGACAGGTGACAAACCAAACAATTTTTTCAAAAATCTAGGAAAATTTTGATCAGCAGCGGGAAAAATATAATAAGATAACTGGAAATGTATCGCCTATTAACATTTTCGGCAAGCAAAAAGCCGCGACTTCGTCTTGGCTTGTACTTGCCTACCTCAAATGTTAAAAAGCCCTTACATTCCTTGTGACTTAAATAGGTATTACAAACTTCATGTCATATCTTGGCATTTATTCCACTTCCCTTTCCATTCATTGTGTCATAAAATCTTTCTTTTATCTCGATACCTTTCTCTTCTGATGGGGCGTGGACGTTTAATATACTGATTTTCTTGAATTCCCCTTAACCTCAAATGGCACAACCTGTCTGATATTGGGTTAAAATTAATTACTGCACTTTTCATCTTATTACTCACCATAAATCCAGTTCCTAATTTTCCATCTTCGCCACTGCTTTTAAAAAAGGTATATCCATTGACATCATAAACATCATTCTCTTTTTGTTTGATCTCTTGTAGAGCCAATATATCCTTATACTGTTGACTTTCTACAGTTAGTTTCAGAAATTGCCCTTCTTACATTCCACTTGGCCACTACCAATTCTTTTTCTTTTGTTTCCTTTTCGTTTTAATGTTTAGTTCCTCAATATTTTTTGCCCATTAGCCGTTTGAAATTTTTCAGTGTGTACTATAGCGATATAGGGGTTATGGCCTCTCTTCCTTCTTTTCTTTTAGGGGGGGGGGGGGGTAACGTAGCGATTGTCACCTGTTTATGTGGTGAAGGTGACGATCAAAACATATTTCTAAACAATTTTATTATATTAGTTATCAAAGTGAGACGTGTTTTCTTTAACTAGTATATTTAAGCATATTTATGTAAGATATAATGCCCCAAAGGCCCTCTAATCTTACAATACTTCACCCTTTTCCTCTGTTTTTCCCAATTTTGCGTTTGTATCCTATTTGTTAATTCTTCTACCTATCTCCTGATATATTCCTCTTCTTTTGTTATTCCTCTCTCCTCGTTCTATTCTTCGTAGTTCGTTTAGTTCATTTCTTAGTTCTGCTACTAGTAATGCCGTTCTCTTTAATTCTAGCTGCATTTACCTATTCTCCAGCTGTACCAGCGGCATCGAATTTATAATCTCTTTAGCTTTCATTCTGGACATCATTCGTGTTATCACTACCCCAAATCGCACATTCTCTGCCGCCCACTCTTTGCTGCTAATTTACTCGTGTACGTCCTGCTTTAGTTTGGGCGTGTCGCCAATGCACCAATCCCGTGTATTTGTATGTGACATATGCGTGACGTTTTACGCGGTCATTGTTCTTATCGGTGGTAAATTTCCGTACGTTACCGGTTAGTTCACGCTTTCAAGACTTTCGCTACTTCTGTTTATTTACTGTGCTGGTGCACTACACTTTTTTCCCACTTCACTGGTGTTTGCACCTTTAAAATGTTACTATAACTGTAGTTACACCTGTGTTTTGTTGTGGTTCCAGTCACATAGTTATCAATCTTATCCGCCACTTTCTTGGTGGAATTATAAAAGAAAATTATCTCAGACTGGTGTTGTGTATTTTATCGTCGTTGAAGGACATTCTTCTACATCGGAAACAACATCTAACAAGCATAGTAACTCAGACTTTAGACGCTTATAAATAAAACACAGACCATTACACCCTCCATTCACATCACAACTTGTACTAAAGGTATATATTTTATTTTCTCATATACCTTCGTAGTTTTTAATTTGATTGTTCATTTAGGTCGATCCCCTTAAAAATCACTTCCTTAAATCTCTTGTAACATTTTAATGTATCACTACTATAGATACTATTGATATAGTCTTCCATTTCAACACAGGTATCAATTAATTATTTTTTTTTATTTTTAAAAGTGCAAACTGTAACTCTTAATTTAATTTAATGTTATTTAAATAAATTCGTTACTATAAAATAATTGTTCAAATATTTTATTATATGACTTTTTTGCAGAGACAAGCATTTTGTTCTTTTAAGGGGATTGGACTCAGGTGTTTAGTTTTTGTTTGCGGCAACGTGGGCCGATCATACGTAGCACGACTTTATGTCCCACTCTCTGCACTGGAATAAAGCGGGATGCAAATGTTATAGTTACTCGGTGCGCTTAATGGTATGACATCGCTCTTGTATACTGACAGAAGAAGTGGTCTACACGCATAGCCTACACGCCTGTACTCAAGAAATTTTAAAATCGACAAGATTAACACCCTGTAATACTGAATGGAAATAGTTCATGTCAATTATTCGACGTCCTACAATTTTATTTGTTTCTTCACTAGTAAAACTTAAAAGAGTTTTGCAACTAGAATTTTATAATTTATATAATGATAAATTTGCTACAAAACCGAATGTCTCTCTTACCGTGTGGCATTTTCTAAAGTTTCATTCTGTAAAAACCATAATGTACCATGGCATCTAACGGTTCGAATTCTACTAACCCTTACCGTTTTGTATTCAAACATTTTAACGTTTAACATATTTTATAAATACTGTGGCAGTTAGCAATTTTCAATATTTAAAATTCAATTTCTTTGCATTAGCAAGTCTTACATGTTGCATATATCTTTTACAGTTGCAAATCGCCAAACGAATTGGCTCCTGGATGCAGCGCTGTTTCGTGTCCCGAGAACAACCTGCACATGGCTTTAGATCCTGAGCGGGATCTGCAGCGTCTACACTCTCTTATAATATCTCATATATCCAGCATAGAAAGGCTTCTAACAACGCGGGATTGTGCTGCTGTCTATGCTACCGGAAGTAGAGTACCGTTCGCCGCCATGGAAGACATCGAAAGCTGTTGTCATACCTTAAAGCAGCTAGGGGATGTTGCTTACCAACTCGAGCAGAAACATAGGACATATCAACGCATGATTGCTAGGGAAACGAAATACGGCAGCAAGTAAGTTTGAAATTTCTTAGCCGACGGTGGACAAAGGTGATTGACGTTTCTTTATTCTAGAGCTGCTCCGATCGGAGACGACAATTATTTATTAGCTTCACGAATGAATCTCGATTCTTCATTGCTTAAACGACATGGCCCAACTGAACCTCCGTTGTCCTTGTCATGAGGCTTCTAAATGTATGTACACAATAAGCAAATAATTGTATTTTATCGACTGAAAGACTGCTAAATTAAAACGCTAAGTAATTCATGAACACCAGTGTATTCTAAATTAACTCTTTAAGATAAAATGCGACCGCCAATAAAAGATGATATATATTTTAATAAATTGTACATTTAAGCAGAACACACATTCGTGTAATTGAATTTTTAAAAATTGTGTATTTTCCTCTAATGAATTTAAAGTACAAAATAATAATAAGATGATATTCGTTAAAACCGGTGATAAAATAAGCGATTCGAAACTAACAATTACCTCTTTAAGCAATAATTTTTAAATAACCATGTTAGTTAATTGAAGAGAGAAATCTTTTGTGTTGTTCATATATTTTTTGCGTAGTGTTACTATTTATTCGAAGTGTATTTGTAAGTCGAAGCAAAATTTTAAAATGTCGAATTTATGCGTGTTTTTAATTGTTAACCGTTTCATTCAGAACATTGTGTTTCCATCAACACTAAACCGATAACATATAGAAGAATTGTACAAAATATGTGATTACCATTTTATTAAAAATTGTTATTTTGTAGTAAATCTCTACTTACAAAAAGTGTACAGAAGTTATGAGGCCATACTAAGGGCATTTGTAGAAATAATTTAATTTTAATCGCAACATAGTTTTTATGTTAATTATTTTATATCTCTTAATATTTATTTGATTCTTTGTTTATGTAAAGGATATATTCGATTTTTTATTTTTATACTTTTATTTTATGTGCGAACAAGTTTTTAAATTTGCCAACCTCGAACCGTGTAGCAACAGTCGAACTTTTGTAGCATTGTCACGTCATCGTTCCAGATTTAATCTGATTGTCGGTAGATTTGTTAACAGTAACCAATCTCGAAATCTGTATGTATTGTATTATTCTTCAGTTTGTTGTTAGTGCTAGCAGTTGCTTATTTTTAACTATAATTGTACCTATGTTTTTCAACATAACTGCATTTAATGCGTCTTTATTTGTGTTAACCTGTTTAACTGTTTTAAATTATTGTGAATCCGTACATTGTTTGAAATTGATATTCAGTGTATAATTATCATTGTACAGTTTCAAAGTTAAATAAAATAAATCATTGACAAGCTAGATATTACATAATGTTAATATGCTGGACTTGAATTGTTGCCCACAAGCAACAGAAATTATCAGGTTCGTTAAATTAAACCATAAAAATGGTGAAATATGTTATAAAAACATAAATTGCACATACAGTGTCCACACCAAGGTGTAAATGACAAAAAGATGTTAAAATCAAGGATGCCTTAGCGGTAGTGATACCAAATATTCAGCATCTGCATTAAATTTTGAACACCCAGTAACAAAAGGGGTGGTGGATAAACATCAAGTGTGCACAACAGCACGGCGGTTATTGCCCAAATAACCAATGTATCCCTATGTGAAATTTCAATGGCCAACTCAGTTTAATCAGAAGTTGGATGGATTCAATTTACTACAATTAAACAAACCACTAATATGCAAAACGTCTAATTTTAGGCGCCAGGTTTGACAATACCTCAAAGAAATACAATTTACTACGATTCAGTATATCAAACCTTATAACTGGAATTGCACGGGATGCGTTGCAATATAAGCTAACTGCGATTTATTTTGCTGTGGCGAACTAAAATTATTACCACCTGTAACGTTGCTTCAAGGGAACAACCATGAACATAACATTAAAAACGGTCAGTATATTTGGTTTATTTAGTATTAATAAATAGAGACAACAATACTTTCAATATAATATGAACATGGCCCACATAATAAAATAGTTAATTTACATGCATTAATTTAGGTATTATAAAATGAAGGATATCAATCCCAAACATTGAAGTCGTGAACAGCAATACAGTGATAATGACCCTAAAGATAAAAATGTAAGCAAAGCAATATTTCAAACTTCCCGTAGCGAGTAGGTTATACAAATAGTAAATATATAGATCAAACGGCAATACACCTGAATTTTCTTATATATTGTAGAGTGTAATCATATTACGACTAGCAGTTCATGCTGCGTTCACACAATCATTCATACGTTAGCCAATAATATGCTTACCTCGAAGTTCCTCTCGGCAAAACTGCCACTGTTTGTGAAATCAAATAGTATTTACATCTACCATTTGCAAAAAAAACTAGTACCTTCTCGCTTGCAGTATGGAAATTGCTGTATTAAAATGCAAGAAAAAAATGCTAGATCGCGTCCTCCAGTCTGGATTGTAGCAATGGTTCGAAGATTCCCTCAGTAAATTGGTAAAGATGTAGTAGCATCATTGTTTGACGATGTGCCGCTCCCATGGGAATGTGGTCTCGTCCCTGCTCGCGTGGTACTGTATGATTTAGCAAACCAACAGGTGTGCGCTTGCAATGGGGTGCATTCTGAATTCCAAAATTGGCGGCCTCGCTAGGAGCGCTAGTTAATGACAAATACACAACGCATTAGCGAACAATCTAACGTTGCCTACCTTCTACAATGGAAGCGCCAATAACTTTTACAACTGCGTCATGCTGTTTCTGGACCCCTCAAATCCATATTACAGTGGTTTTATAAGTGAGCGACTAGTTGTCCCCACGATATAAATATCAAAACAAAACCGATAAATCCGTAAATTAACGTTTACGACGATTAATTCTGCCAGGTGTAGAATTATTAAATCAGCTTTGGCTTGGGTCACGAAACACGACCTTTTGAAGTGCTTTCTGGCAGCAGAAGAACGAGTCGCGGTGTCCGACGGAAGTGTGTTCTTATAATGAAAATACTATCTGCATGTTCGAAAATCAGAAAATAATAACAATTCAGCTAACCCGAAAGTAAACCGTAACAGTAGATAAAAAACATTTTGTATTCTGGTAAAGGCCTTTTTTCACGTGCTACAGGGAAATGTACTGTATTCCTACTTTTCTGCATAATATAGTATATTAAAGAACAAGTCTAGTTTTATTATTTATTTATTTATTGCCTTAATTGTCCAACAGGTACTGTAATGACCCCTCTACACTCTATTTGTGGTTGTATTATTTATTATTTAAATATGTAATTTTGAAATAAATACAGTCACTACAAAATATTTAGATTTATTCAATTCGAATTTTGGCTGATCAAATAATTTATTATCATTCCTGGGTTCTAGTTAGGAATGTTATAAACGGTAGTATGCCCTCAATTAATAATTCATTCATCTGTACCTATTATATTAGCTAGCTCGTGAAAATTGAACATGAAACTCAAATCTCACACGGGTTTGGGATCCGTGATTAGTTAAAATATTTGAATGTAAAACGGTACACCACTGCGTAGACATGAAATTGAATTGCAGCGCACATGTGCTGGCTGTCTGTCAAATTACCTCGCCCAAAACACTTCAAACTATGCGTGCAGCTCGTGTTTTTGTTTAAGTTTTCAAAGGAATTAATGAACAAATTATCCGGTAAGTTTGTACTTTTCGCGCCTTCAAACGGCGTCACTTGGTTCTTTTGTTTCAGGCAAAAACCTCGACTAATTTGTTTCAAAAGGACGCTCGACGTGCGTTTGTTTTTTCTAACCTCCAAATGATGATTAAAAATACAATTCCTGGACAATTGGTTGCTCATGGACAAATAAATTCTATGGAATTCGCTTCTTTGAGTTGTGCTTTAGGTGTGGTACTACTTTCCAAGCCTCTAGCTCCGGTTATTTGTTCGCATACACTAACCTTAAAATCTCTTAGAACGGCTGGTACTTCGCACCTACTCTGCGCTGCTTGCTGTGGAAGCTGGGGCCCCCTGGTCGATGGAATAGCTGCTGTTGCTCGTATCTACTGGGCTGACTCGCTGGTGCACCTAGCATAAGCGCCGGAATCCCTGCAGTTGTAGAATCTTGCTGGTCCGGAAGCTGAAGTCGCTGCCGTTCTTGTCCGCAGGAGGTAGCCGAAGTAAAATAATTTTAGGACGTGGATTTTGCTACCTTCATTTGCGGTGGTACTCCTTACATTTCTGAACACACTGGTATCTTTTATAACTCTATTTTAATGTTTACTATTTAAAATTTTAATTTATTTGGAGAGCAAAAACTGGTCTGTCATTAAAGAATTTATTCATTTGTCAACCGCCCCTAGTCGTTATAAACAAAACACAATCTAAACAATTTTAACAAAGGAAATCAACCAAGTACAATAAAATTACTTTTACAAATAAATCAAACTTAAGCTATAAATATTTACAAAACCTTAATACTAAATAAATGTCCTTTGAAATTCGGATTTTTCACTGTCTTATTGTGCCACTTAGTTTGTTTATAAATTTCAATGATTTTGAATTACAACGTAAGACATATAAACCATCTACTTTCTGGACAATCTATTCGATGTTAAGATGCTGTTTAGGAATTAACTAATATTTCCATAAGACATTCAATATAGATTCGATTCCATTATTGTGTCCGTATCTAAAACGAAAAATAATATACAAAAATATTCGCAGTAACATACACAATATATTGATTTAATTAAGAAATAAAGTACTTTTTTTTTCTATAATAATTTTCAAGGTCAACTTTCTAGGGGATAAGTTGCATTCCTGCAGGGTCCCTAGTTTTAATAATGTTGGTACATATATTCTTAGTTCTTTTTCTCCACTAAAAAAATGATTGTCATTTTGACAGATATGTCATAATAGTGGGTAAAACGAACAGCATAGTAAAATATTGCAAATGTATTAATTATTAAACTTACAATATTTGAAAGTAAACATAGTAAACGTTTGCAAAATTAAAGAAATTTGTCAAGAGTTCAAATTAAGAAACTGACACTCAAAATTGACACATAACCATAATTTTGAAAAAGTTCTACCAACACGAGGTATAAAAATTTCCCAGCGGTTTAATCACATATCTACCAACATTGTAACACTTTGACAGTTATAGAAAAAAAACGTACTTTATGTTAACTTACGACCCAACAAAGTTATACATATATGATTCTTCTTAACTTATCGTAACGGTTACTGTGTTAATAGTCCACTTGGTATTAATATTATGGGGAAAATATCAAAAAACATTGAGACTTTTCTAAAATTGCCAAATCCAGAATTGTTCGCTGGACATTGCTTCAGACGAACTAGTGCGACATATTTGGCAAACCGCGGTGGTGATTTGTTGATCGTCAAACGTCTTGGGGGATGTTAACGATTCTATAAAGAAAAAAATTGAAGTGTCCCAAATGCTTGGGTCTCAGGAAACCAATTTAAACTTACCTGGATGCTCTACATCTCGTGCCTCACAGATGGAATTGGATTGCAATACAAATAACAGCACTACTGTTAGAGCCAACAGTAGTTTACATCAAAATATTGTATCTACTAATAACTAAGGGTAGGATTTTAGGTTGCAAAAAACTGCTTTTTAGGTACCTAAAATAGGTTACCAAAAATCAGGGTTAGGTACATAAAATAAGTGAAAGAAAATTCAAATAGAACAAAATCTAAACATTAAACTAAATTTATTTGCTATTGTTTGCATAACAAATCAAATCAAAATTATCTGGCGTAAACGAGTATCGTTTATCTGTGACTATTCAATTCACCTGTCATCTGTCAAAAAGTGACCAATGAAAATTCAGAATTTGACGTTTCTTCACCAATCAAAAAAATATCAGCGCATATATCTTTCTAGAAGGTACTCAAGTGACTATTTTAAACAAATGTAGTTTTTAATATGAAAAATCAAAGTTAGTTTTTTGTTACTATAGAAATTGCGTGGTTTGTTGCTAGATGTACTGAAAACTAATTTAAAGAATAGTTTGGTTCATTGAAAATAGTCCCTCGAATACTATTCTTAGTCAAAGTTGAGTAGATTATTTTTGCGGTGGTATCACTACTCATGTCCATTGCACTTGTGATTAGGACTCGTGCTAGAGCACTCGTCCTAATCGTATCGATGCGTTGGGTTACCAACATTGAATCGATGCTGACCCGAAGAAAATAATTTGAGGGAGAAGTGGGTGATAAAATTAATAAAAAAGATCAGGATAAAATATTTTTTTACACTATACAGGTGTGATTCCAAAAATTATTTTATATTTTTTAATATAGTACAAAATAGTACAAAAAGATAAGTTTAAAACAAAAGAAATAAAAGAAAAGAAATAAATTTTCAACCAATCTACGTGCGATATAGCTTAAGGCTACTCGTTGGCATATTGCAAACATACATGAACAATGTAAAACATCATCAAAGAGAACATTGAAATAATTGTCTTTTAAAATAATGCAAATGTCAAAATATCTACCAAAAATGCAATGTCAAAATTTCCCGAAGCTGATACTTTGAGTCCGGCCCTGTTTAAATTCACGTGCAAGCTACACACATTATTCGCTGATAAAACACATTCCTTCGCTTTTGAAAAAGATCGCAGTTAAACGCAACGTTATCACGCTAATATAAAAACATTTTACTTGGAACTGGCTGCTGCATACCCTTGGAAACGGCACTCCTAGATTGCATCACCCGCTCCTGGCACACGTGATGCTGGGAACCCCCGATCGCATGCAGCCCTTATAATGACAGTTGAGTTAGCGCTTCTCAAAATGGATGCTTTAAATGAGCCTTTAAATATAGCACAATTGGTGTACTTACATGTACACTCGGAAAATGCGTTTTAGAAATTTACAAACGCTGGCTTACTGCACTTTAACACTGTTTGTAGCAACCGTTGCCTACCAGACCCCTTCGAATTAAGTTATATCGTCTTGGGCGAATTCGCGTACTATACTTTTTACTCGAGAACATCCATGCAGCTTGCAGCTACGTGCGACAGCCATCTTCGCCGTCGTCTTTATTAAATTTGCACTAGTTGAGAATCCCCACATCCCGCGTGTGTTTCTTGCTGCAATCACGAAAACCGAAATTCGCAATATACATCCAGGGCAGGACCGGCTTTGCGAACATTTGGTTAAAAAAATACAATAGTGAATCTAATAATAAAACATAAGAAATACAACTTGGCTTCTATATTTAAGCATAAAAATAAACGTTATCGGTGAAGGATTCAGCTGGCCCGTTAGACATAGCATTTATAAATCAAGAATTAAAGAACAAAATTACTTTTTATATTCCACAAAATACAATTTTTAAAATCCATCTTAGAAGTTACGTAAACTACTACGAAACTACTTTTTTTCTGAAATAAATTAAATATTATTTTCTACAATTATATTTTTGACTCTTTGGACACTTTCTACCAATGACTTCTGCTCTGGAACTTTTAATTTTACATTTTACGTAATCCATGTATGTATGAACCTTTAGTTAACCCGAAGAATTTTATTGAAAACCCGAAGCCCGAAGAATAATTGCCAAACCCGAAATCTTCGGATCAAAATGACGATGTTGGCAACCCTACCGATACGCAATGGGCATTCGTGATACCACTGCAAAAATAGTCGACATAACTTTGACTACTCATGGTATTATAAGTGAATATACTTAAAGTACCACTACTACGAAAGTAGGTAATTCGTGCAAATTTATAAATGAACCAACCGACATTATTTATAGGTGCATCTTAACCTGGATTTTTCTCCAAAACATTAGTTAATTTTTTTAAATCATTTTCGCTTGGTTTACCCAGAGCTCTTTTTAAACAAGTTAAATTTTACTAATTATTTTCATTGAATCCGTTAATGACAGCTGGCATTGTTCAAATTTTACTGTTTCATCTATTACTACACTAAAATGGTCTAAGCAACTATCTACCAGCTTATCAACGTGTCCGGTAGGTAGGTTTGTATGGCCTAGGCCGGTAGCACTTAACAATGCCTGTGATTCATGTTATACTTTTGGCAGTACTGAAGTATAGTGTTGCTGACACTGTCAGTTTCTGTCAAATTCGAGGTTAACAGGTCAGTTTTGACATAGATTGACGCAAAACCTAACCTCGAGACATAGACTGATAGTGCCACCAACAATACACTACACTACTGCCAAACGTACAACAAGAATTACAGCATTTTTAAAGCCAATAGTTTGGGATTATTATTTAATAATCAAAATGGTTCTTGTTCTTGTTCAGTATACAACACGCGGCCGGTATTCGCGTTTATATGCTTGCTAGATCACATGTCTCGCCTTGATAGGCTCAACTATAATGTACTAGTTCAGCCATAAATGCTTAGCTACCGGCTAAATGTCGTAAATAGCTATTATATACAGTACTTAAGTTTTGTTTCAGCTGTGGGGTTCTTTACTCCAGTTGGTTGAATACAACGTGTACAACTACAGAATTATACCTTTATTTAACGAGATATTTTATTTACAATATGAATATATATATAATGTACAATTGTTATGCGGCCATGGCTTGGTTGCGGCGATAGTTCTGCCGCACAGCGAAACGACGTGGGTCCTGAAGGCTGAGGGTGGTTGGATTGACACCCTGGTATCGGAGGACCTGCAGGTCCACCAGAGCTGGCGTGGTCCACGTGGTGGCCTCCAGGGGTGCTGCTACGTCCTCGGAGCGGGTGGTGCGCCGCCTCTTCGGAGGGGACGTTTTCAATGGCGATATGGGTGCTGGTAGGGCCGGCCGACACAGAAACTCCCTAAGCGTGTTTCTTTCTTGCTTCCGTTTCCGCCGTGGGGTGGAATGTGTTGGCTGTGGAGTGGAAGCCTTCTCCATGGACCGGGCTGTAATTATAGCGCCGGGTGTGTGAGCCGGGCTGTATAAATAGCGCCGGTGTGGGAGTGAGTCCGGGCTGCAGTTATAGCGCCGGGTGTGTGCCGGGCTGTATAAATAGCGCCGGTAAGAGACTCCCAGGCTGTTAAGAAGCGCCGGTGTGTCTGTCTTCTGCTCGTCGGAGCGCTGGCTTTTATAGCCGGGCAGCCGTCGCTTCGTGCCGGCTGCGTACGTTCGTGGCGTCTCGGGCTGGCTCGCTTCCGCGTGGTGGGAGCTTTCGTGTCGGACTGGCTCGTTTTCGCGTGGTGGGGGCTTTCCTGCTGCGTGGAGCTGCGCGAGCCCCCACAGACCCCCTTCCCAGTGATGGAGTCACGCTTGAAATCTTACGGTGGGTCGCGTTTCTCTGCTGGACCTCCTGGGTAGTATTGGGGTCTCTGATGCTGTCGGGATTGCTAAGAGGTCGGTGTCTAGGTGTTGTTCCACGAACGCTGGTTTGACTCGGTCTGCTGCTACCGTTACTTGTTTGCCGTGTCTCTGGATTACGAGATTCTTTTCAGTCCTTGAGATGACGGGAAATGGGCCGTCGTACGTTTGCTGCAGTGGCTTCCTTACAGCATCGTGTCTTACGAAGACGTGAGTAGCTGTGGGTAGCTCCTTGAATTGAAAAATTTTGGGCGTGGTGTGACTGGTTGTTGCGGTGGGTTTGATGTTGCTCATGTGCCTTCTGAGTTGTGTGACGTAGTTTTCTGGTTCTATGGCTGTAGGTTGTGTTTGGGCGGTGAGGAATTCTCCGGGTAGTCGGATTGTTTCCCCATAAACCATTTCTGCAGCTGTGGCGGCGATGTCCGTCTTCCATGCTGTTCGGATTCCCAACAATACCAATGGTAGGGCTTGGGTCCAATTGGTAGCTTCTTGGCACCTAAGTGAGGTTTTCAGTTGCCTATGGAATCGTTCTACCAGGCCGTTAGCTTGCGGGTGATATGCTGTTGTACGAGTTCTGGTAAAACCGATTATTTCTTCCAGTTTTTTGAATAGCTGTGCTTCGAATTGCCGTCCTTGATCGGTTGTGACCTGGAGTGGTGTGCCGAACCGCGAAATCCAACCGTCGACGAAGGCTTGGGCTATTGTTGCTGTTTCTATGTTTGGCAGCGGGATTGCTTCCGGCCACCGCGTGAATCGATCTACGCATGTTAGTAGGTATTTGAAATTCTGAGATTCTGGCAGGGGTCCTACTAAGTCTATATGTACGTTGGTGAATCTGCTGGATGGAAGTTGGAATGGTGCTGGCGGCGGTGTATTGTGTCTTGTCACTTTGTTTTGCTGGCATTGTAAACACTCTCGTGTCCACTGTTTGCAATTTGCGTGGATCTTTGGCCATATGAATTTTTCGCTTATCAGCCTGGCAGTAGCTTTTATGCCTGGATGTGATAATTGATGAAGGCTGTTGAACGCTTGTTTGCGGAATTTGCTTGTGATGAATGGTCTTGCGGTGTGCGTAGAGATGTCGCATGTCACTTTAGTGCCGTCGGGCATTTCGATTTGTCTCAGTTGCATTCCAGTAGTTTTGCTGCCCAGGAATTGTTGTAGCTCTTGATCCGATTGCTGATCCTCGCTGAGTGCTTTGAAGTTGATTCCTGCCTGGATTTGTTCTATGCGTGACATGGTGTCTGCCACCACGTTCTCTTTGCCTTTGATGTGCCGTACATCTGTTGAGAATTGCCCAATGTAATCGAGGTAGCGGAATTGCCTTGGTGAACATTTGGATGGTTTTTGTGCAAAGGCGAAGATGATCGGTTTGTGATCGGTGTAGATTGTGAAGTGTCGTCCTTCCAGTAGATGTTGGAAATGTTTGATCGTTGCGTATATAGCGAGTAGTTCTCTATCATATGCTGCGTACTTGGATTCGGCTGGTGATAGTTTTCTAGAATAAAATGCCAAGGGTTGCTGCTGGTTGTTTTGCGATTGGTGAATTACTCCTCCGATGGCGAAATTTGATGCGTCTGTTGTTATGGAAATTTCTGAGTCCTGGATGGGGTGTGCTAAGAGCGCGGTGTCTGCGATTTGTTTTTTGCATGTGTCAAACGCGTTCTTGGCTTCCGTTGTCCATGCTATGGGCTGGTTTCCTTTAATTTTTCCTCTTAACAGTTCGTTGAGCGGTGCTTGCGTACTGGCGGCGTCTGGGATGAATCTTCGGTAGTAATTTATCATGCC
Source organism: Agriotes lineatus (assembly GCA_940337035.1). NCBI lineage: Eukaryota > Metazoa > Arthropoda > Insecta > Coleoptera > Elateridae > Agriotes > Agriotes lineatus. Next base: position 35,168,641 of record OW679198.1, on the reverse strand, counting down.
GAGCGTTTGGCGTAGTTTCCTAGCTGTGTCTGGTGCTGGTAGTTCTAGGATTGCCTTGACTTTGTCTGGTGAGGGTTTTGTTCCCTCTCCTGAGACTAGGTAACCCAAGAATTTTACCTGTTTTACGCCGAATACGCTTTTTGCCTGGTTGATTACTATGCCGTTGTCTCGTAGTCTCTGGAATAGCTGGCGTAGATGTTGCTGATGTTCTGCTTCTGTCTTGGATGCTACGAGAATATCGTCGATGTAGACGTAGCAGAAGGTCATGTCTCGTAGAATGCCGTCCATAAATCTTTGGAACGTTTGTGCCGCGTTCCTGAGGCCGAATGTCATAAATGGAAACTCAAAAAGTCCGAACGGTGTTGTGATCGCTGTTTTCGGGATGTCTGCCTCAGCCACTGGGATTTGATGGTAGGCGCGAACTAGATCAATAGTTGAGAAGACTTGTTTTCCGTGGAGTTGCTGTGCGAAATCCTCAATATGGGGTACTGGATACATGTCTGGGATGGTCCGTGCGTTGAGGTTTCTATAATCTCCACATGGTCTCCAGTCTGCGTTCTTTTTAGCGACCAAATGTAACGGGGATGACCATGAGCTGTCTGAGGGTCTGGCGATTCCTTGCTGCACCATCGTTCGGAATTCTGCCTGTGCTATTTTTAATTTTTCGGGGGCGAGTCTTCTGGGCCTGGAGCTTACTGGGGGTCCCTCGGTTGTATGGATGTGGTGTGTTGTGGTATGCTTAGGGATCGTGTGAATTCCTGCAGGTCTGGTGATGCTGGGAAATTCTTCTAGGATGCTAGCATAGTCTGAAGATTTTTTAATTGAGGTGATGAGTTTGCTCGTGTTTGCCTGCCTTCCTTGGGTTGCAAGGCTGGTGTTTTGGTCCAGTAGTTTCTTGTTCCTCATGTCCACAAGGAGGTTGTAGTAAGAGAGGAAATCTGCCCCTATGATAGGTTTTTGTGTGTTGGCGACTATGAATCTCCACGGGAAATTTCTCCTGAGTTGCAGATTGATGTTAAGATTGATTGTGCCATATGTGTCAATTTCTGAACCGTTGGCTGCATACAGCTTGTAAGTGGAAACTGGTCTGCGTTGTCTGCACAGGTGGTATGGGTAGATGCATACGTCTGCTCCTGTGTCAATGAGAAATTCTGTTTTGGAGGCTTTGTCTGTGACAAAAAGTCGGCGGGCTGTGTGGGTGAGCGCGTCGTTAGCCGCCTTTATCGACCGCTCTGTGCGTTTTCCTGGTCCCTTGCTTTGGTGCAGGGCGGTTTGCAGTTTCGAGCTTGGTCGCCGAATTTATAATGGTACCAACAAGTATCGTATGTGCGGGACCTGGACTGGCTGCGTCCCCTGCGATGCTGGCTGTGTTGCCTGCGGCGTGAGCCATGTTCCCATTTGGCAGGCTGGTTGTGTAATTGCTCCTTGAGATTCGCTACCTCTTGCACCAGCGTTTGTAAAATTTCATCGCTAGGTGCTTTGGTGGATGTCTGTATCTCTTGGGCTTGTACTGGCGTGGTTCCCATTATGGCATCTGCTAAGTCTGCTATTTCGTTTAATGCCGTGTTTTTCTGTGTTGCCAGAATTGCTTGGATGGTGTATGGGAGTCGTCCGAGCCAGATAGATTTTAGGAGGTCGTTGGGCACGACGTCTCCTGCCAGGTTTTGTAAGTGCCGCAGAAATTGTGATGGCTTTCGGTCCCCTAATTCCTCTTTTTCGAGCAGTTGTTTCGTTTTCTGCTCCTGGCTGATGCTGAGCCGGCGGATGAGCTCTTTTTTAAGTTTGTCATATTTTTCCGTATCTGGTGGTGCAGTTAGTATATCACGAACTTCGCTGGCGTAGCGGGCCTCCAGGTGTCCAGCTACATACCCATATTTCGTGTTGTCGTTGGTGATGCCGCTAATTAGAAATTGGCTTTCTATCTGAGCGAACCATAACTGTGGATCGTTGGGCCAAAATGGGGGGATGCGTACTTGGACGCGGTGTACTTCTGTTGATGGCTCGGGGTCAGGCATTTTTCTCGTTTTTTTTTTGTTTTTTTTTTCTGAGCCTCACTTCGTCGCGAGAGGTATTATTGTAGCTGTACACGGTACTCGCGTCGGGGTCACCAATTGTGGGGTTCTTTACTCCAGTTGGTTGAATACAACGTGTACAACTACAGAATTATACCTTTATTTAACGAGATATTTTATTTACAATATGAATATATATATAATGTACAATTGTTATGCGGCCATGGCTTGGTTGCGGCGATAGTTCTGCCGCACAGCGAAACGACGTGGGTCCTGAAGGCTGAGGGTGGTTGGATTGACACCCTGGTATCGGAGGACCTGCAGGTCCACCAGAGCTGGCGTGGTCCACGTGGTGGCCTCCAGGGGTGCTGCTACGTCCTCGGAGCGGGTGGTGCGCCGCCTCTTCGGAGGGGACGTTTTCAATGGCGATATGGGTGCTGGTAGGGCCGGCCGACACAGAAACTCCCTAAGCGTGTTTCTTTCTTGCTTCCGTTTCCGCCGTGGGGTGGAATGTGTTGGCTGTGGAGTGGAAGCCTTCTCCATGGACCGGGCTGTAATTATAGCGCCGGGTGTGTGAGCCGGGCTGTATAAATAGCGCCGGTGTGGGAGTGAGTCCGGGCTGCAGTTATAGCGCCGGGTGTGTGCCGGGCTGTATAAATAGCGCCGGTAAGAGACTCCCAGGCTGTTAAGAAGCGCCGGTGTGTCTGTCTTCTGCTCGTCGGAGCGCTGGCTTTTATAGCCGGGCAGCCGTCGCTTCGTGCCGGCTGCGTACGTTCGTGGCGTCTCGGGCTGGCTCGCTTCCGCGTGGTGGGAGCTTTCGTGTCGGACTGGCTCGTTTTCGCGTGGTGGGGGCTTTCCTGCTGCGTGGAGCTGCGCGAGCCCCCACACAGCGATTTATGTTAAAAACTAGTTTTAGCCTTCTGAATGCACATTGCTGTATCTTCAACCTTGGGCCAAACAAGTAATGTGGATTAGATCGAATAAAATACTTTTATCCACAATCACCTTATAATTGAAGTTTTATCCACACTTATGAACCGTCTAAAGTACCACTTTATCCACTAGTGGAATAATGAAATTACTTTATTCCACTAGTGGGATAAAACCATGTCACTTACTACTGCATTGTTGGTAGCACTGTTAAGCTATGCCAAATTCGAAATTTGTAGGTTAAGTTTTGCGTCAATCTGTGTCAAATAACCATATATCTAATACTTACTATATTGCTAGCGGCTATGAGTGGGAAACTCACCAAGGAAGTGAGATAGACAACAAACTCTTCAATGTATAATGGTGAGCTGTGCGCAAGCGCGTCGGCGTCGTCCGCCCAATGGGGAAGTGGTCAAGTTTAAAATTCGCTTCTATAGGCGGAGTTCGAATTCTCACGCATGCGCACGAGGTGCGTTATACTCTAAGTGAAACTATGTCGGCGCCGTAATGTTTTCGGGCGTTCCGAGACCCTTCTAGCAATATATGTAAGTATAATACATATAAGCAAATAACAAACAAAACTTAACCTATTAACCTCTCGAATTTGACATAGACTGACAATACACTTCAGTACTGCCAAACGTATAACATTTAATCTTTCGGTACTTTCCAAATTGTCACTGTGACTTTTCATGACAGTCAATACAAAACTTATGTTTTTTTAGATATTTATTGAGTTGTTGGATAAAACGTATTGCATTCGTGTTTTAGTGGCGTTTTATCCACTTAAGAAAATTAAACGCTCAAACTGCGTTCTCGCGTTTGAACATTCTTGCGTGGATAAAACACCATCTAAAACACTTATACAATAAATAATTATAAAATCGTTACCACACTTCACCATATACGCTGCTTCATGCGTGACCAAATTTTACTGGGGTGTAATGTATCCCAGTTGGCCATAATCTTCCTGAAATCCCATTATAAATATTAACAACAAATGTGTTATTACTGTTAGGGCCGGTTGCAGAAAGCTATGTTAAGTCTGGTGTTAGCTAACATCGCGTCAAAGTGAACAAAAACGAATCAAATCTCAAATGCTTATGGTAACTAATACATTAGTAAACAAAATTTGATGCGATTTTGTTCAATTTGACGCGATGTTAGCTAACACCAGACTTAACATTGCTTTCTGCAACCGGCCCTTAATCTATTAGTTAAGGTTAGGACTATTGTTGTGACTATTGTACCAACTGCAGACTGAAAATTAAAGGATAAATTAATCTAAATAATAAGAAAAAAATAAAGAACCTATTTTAGGTGATATATCTTCTGAGTTTAGGTTGAAAAAACTTGAAATAGGTATTATACATATATTTTTACTTCTATATTGCTAGTAGGGTCTGGAAACGGGCGAAAACATTACGGCGCCGACATAGTCTCACTGTGAACACTACGTTTCTCATGCGCATGCCTAAGAATTCGAACTCCGCCTTTAGGAGCGAATTTTAAACATATATGTATTATACAGACGCTACTGGTGCCTGTTGGTCCGCGGGAGGTAATTGATTTCCCTCCTACTCGGTACATCTACCGAGCGTTCCCCGATCCACCACCGGTGGACGCGCCCTGTAGGGGTTACAGGCTCCCCCGAGGGAGTAGCGTCTGACCCAAAATGGGCGGCTGCGAACAGCGTCTGTATCCATAGTGGGCGGCTGGAAATTACTCGCCAACCCGTCTGGCAAGCGTGGCGTTTTAAAGCCAAACAATCCCCAAAGAAGATGAAAGAAATGACGAGTCTTAAAAGCAAAATACCCCAGGTGGGTAGGGTGATAAACCCACAATCCCACATCGGCTACCCGGTATGCCTCACGGATTCTGGTGGAGGCAAAAACTCGCCCATTAGAAACAAAGAGAAAAGCGGCAGAACGAAAACCAAATTAAATGTGGCTACATATCACATACGTACAATGAGAACAGATGAAATGTTGGAGGAATTAGAAGAACTGGAAAAAATAAATGGGGACATAACTGGCCTATCAGAAGTTAAGAGAAAGGGAGAAGGATGTATAAAACTGAATTCAGGAAACATTCTATACTATAAAGGACAAAATGAAGAAGAAGACAATGAAGGTGGGGTAGGATTCATAGTACATAAAAAAACAGCGCGAAATGTCATACATACTATATAAAGGAATATCAAATAGAGTGGCTTACATCAAAATGCAAATATCAAAGCATTGCAACCTGAAAATCATTCAGGTATACGCCCCAACATCAACATCCAACGATGAAGACATAGAAATATTTTATGACGAAATAATAACGGCAATAGAAGATCACCCCTGCAAATACACTTTCACTATAGGGGATTTCAATGCTAAAATTGGTAAAAAGAAAGAAATCCAGGAAGACAAAATAGGCCTTTTTGGTTTGGGGGAAAGAAACGATAGAGGACAAATACTTATTAACTTTCTAGAACAACAGACTCTTTATGCAATGAACACGTTTTTCAAGAAAAAGGTTAACAGAAAGTGGACGTGGGTAAGCCCCAACGGACTTACGAAAAATGAAATAGATTATATACTATCGTCTGACAAAAAGATAGTCAAGGATGTATCAGTACCAGTGGTGTAGTCGGGGGTATACGGAAGTATACGGCGTATAACAACTTTTTTACTTACCGCATATGCGTATAACTACTTATTTTATTAAAAACGGAGGGCATACGCTTAAATTTTGCAGAATAATTTTGTATTTGTACCGCAGAAACTGGAAGGGTCGATCGTTTCTTTTTTCCTAGAAACTTTAGAACACTTCCGAGGGCGACTAATTAGTAGCCCAAGAAAGTTATTCTATTGCCGACAGAAAGAAGATATCAGATTACCAAATTCGTCCCATGCCTGAACGGGATGAATAATGACCCAGCCCTTAAAGTGGACGTAGCGACTTTTAGCGGACAGGCTCGCACGTGCGTTTTTCGTATATTTCACACATTGACATGTTATGCATAAACAGGACCGTTGAACGCCTGTAGGAAGAAATGTGGAATGTATTTAGTATTTAGTCTGTCATTTGAGTTCGAGCGGGAACGAGCGGTTTTCGAATGCAGTTTGCGGAATAAACAAAATGAAAAGACAAAGTCAAAGTAATTTATTGGATTTCTTTAATGTAAGAGGAAGTAAAGTGGGGAAAACATCTATAGACTTTGACAAAGACAATCATGATAGTGAACAAGCAACACGATCGAAAAAAGATGAAGAAAGTGAAGTAGTGTTGAAGTCAAACTGTGAAAGTGAAGTTGCAAGTTACCCTTCGATATGGTCAGCTGAACAATGGCATAATTTCAGTGCAAAAAATCCATGGTTGACAGCTGCAGGTGGAAAGCTAGGATGTAACTTGCGTGGAGAAATCAGTATGCAGGTAGATATATTTTCACTAATTTAGTATTCAGTTTAGCTCCAACGACAGTAAACTTATACATGTTATACGCGGTTCTTATAAAATTTTCGAGCATCAACTTTTTGTGACAATTTTAGTTCTTGTACACCAGAATAATACTCTGCACCAAAAATAATATATAAGCACCATAATGCTATTAATCCAGAAGTATCATTGCCAACCGCCAAAAATATTTTTTAAACGCTTACCAAAATTTACTCTTACCACCAGAAATAATAAAGAAGTGCCAAATCTAGTAAAAGAGCATCAGAAATAATAAGAGATCTGCAACAATAATTATTGACATGACATCCAATATTATTAAATAAGCTTTAAAAAAAGAAAGTCGAAAACAAAATACTTAATTAATGATCGCTAAAAATTATCGGCATCAATTTATCTCATAAATAATACAATATGTATATACCTTTATTATTTATTGATATAAGATATATTTCAGCTGATTTTATCTTTAATTCGTGGGAAATATATTTTTATTTTATTTCATCTTTGGTGCTCAAATATTTTTTTCGGTGCTAAATATTTTGTTTGCTATAGATTTCATATATTTAAATATTTAGTGCTCAAACTGGTAAATAGGCAACCAAACTCTATGTTTTGGTTATCAATTATGAATTAATTCTAAAATCTTGGGGCTTAAATATTATTTTTAGTGACAAAAGAAAAATATTTGGAGATTAATTCAATATTTGTTTTGTGTTCGGTTAAATACTATCCTTAATAAATATCATACACCAGGTGAATTAAACATATATTTATTCATGAAATCATATCTTTGAGTTAATAAATTAATGTTTAATTCACGTGGCGTATATATGTTTTTATTAAATTTTGACGAAATTTTGAATACAAAATTTAAAAATATTCAAATTAAGATATAAATTTGCCCATTCATCGTCGATTTGATCTAAATTGTAGTAATTATACATATATTACACACTACACAGAGAAAGAATAATTGAATGTAAATATTTGTAGAAATAATAAAAATATGTTGTTCTTCATTGAAACTTTTTTAATTCTCTAGTGAATTAAACTTTTTTAATTCTCTAGTGAATTAAAACACTTTTATTTCACTTGTGAATCATAGACTGTTTATGAAGGCTGTTATAGAGTTAATAATGTCACTTTAAACTGTCAAAATATAATAATAGTAGTTTATTTATCTAGAACGAAAAGTGGCATTTTAAAGACGAGAAAATTGTTTACGGAATTACTTGCGAGGACCTTTAAAAACACCTTTCGTTCGTGGTGAATACAACGGTTTATTTCATACTGCAAGTTTAATGAATTTTAAATAAAAAGTTGTAAATCATTTCAAATTTCATGTCAACAACTGATGTATAATTTTAAACTACTTAAACTTTAAAATTTTACTTTAAAGTACTAGGACTTTAATGTTCCATTTTTTGTACAATAAATAAGTTTTAAAGTACTTGAACTTTAAAATTTTACTTTAAAGTACTAGGATTTTAATGTTCCATTTTTTGTACCATAAATAATCCGAAAAATGTCATTTTTGACATCATTATGAAATAAAAAACATTACTTCATCCCAGATTAATTTATAGTAAAAATGTAATTAACGTAACACAAAAATTAACGTTTGCCTATATTTTGTAGGGTTTTGGAGCACTCAAAGAACAAGGACTAGCACTGTCCGTAGAATGGTGTGAGGGTAAAGTTACACCATCATCAAATGAAAAACGTTCCACCCAGTTAAGTAATTTACGTGTAAAACTAAAAAAACATGCTGAATCAAAATCGCACCAACTAGCAGCAGAAATTAAAAAACGGGCTCAAAAAAATGTTGTCGGGGAACTTTTAAGAAAAGAATGCAAACAAGCAGATGAAGCAACTGCCAAAGTTTTCCGTACGGTGTATTATTTAGCGAAGTCGGATCGGCCATTCACCGATCATTATGGTTTAATAGAACTTCAACAATACAATGGAGCTGATCTAGGGGTTACGTTACATTCTAGATATAGCGCCACACAAATTGTGGAACATATTGCGCAAGAAATGAGAAACAGAATGATTTCACACATTATCGAAAGAAAAGCCAAATTATCAGTTCTGGTTGACGAATCATCTACTATCGGGCGAAAAAGTGTGCTTATTGTTTATATATGCTTTGTTTTATCAACTGAACCAATTTTCATGTTTGTGGATTTAGTGGAACTGAACAACCAAGGTGCTGAACATATCACAGAATCGTTGATTAAAACTTTGAATAAATATGGATTTACGAGTGATTATTTATCAAATAACTGGGTATCTTTTGTGTCTGATGGAGCAAGTGTGATGATTGGAAAAAAGTCTGGTGTTGCTTCACGTATTATTTCCATATTTCCATCTGTTTTGAGTTGGCACTGTATGAGCCACAGACTGGAATTAGCTGTTGGAGATGCGTTAAAAAATGTGACATCAACAAATCATTTTCAAGCGTTTTTAGATTGTATATACAGTTTATATAGTCAATCAAATAAAAATCAGCAAGAATTAAGCGATGCTGCAGCACAACTTGAAGTGGAAATTCTTAAAATCGGACGTATATTTGATGTACGTTGGGTAGCAAGCAGTTGTAGGACTATTGAAGCGGTTTGGAAAAATGTTTCTGCACTTTATCTCCATTTTAGCATTGCTGCAGAGTATGTGTCCCGTGACGGACGTACAAGAACAAAATTTGCAAGTCTTGCAGGAAAATTAGCTAGCCCGGGTTTTTTGAAGAATTTGGGTATTATGTATGATTGTTTGGAAGAATTGGCTAATTTGTCTCTCGAATTACAAAGACGATCCACTACTCTTAAAAAAGCAGATGAACATGTGAAGCGAACTATTCGAGTTTTGGAATCTTTTAAAAATGAACCGGGAGAAAAATCCTCTGATGTACTAGATGCAATTGCAATTGGAGAATTTCAAAAGGTAAAACTGAGAGCAAGCGGTGTACAAGAAATTAATAGCGGGCAGTTTCTACAAAGTTTAGTAGACAATATGAAAACTAGGCTTACCAGTGACGAAAGTTCTGTACTGGTGGATTTGCAGGTATTAGAAAAGTCGTCTTGGCCAGATAATCCATCTGTCAGATATGGTGAGAGCGAAATAAAGAGATTATGTACGAGATTTTGCTTAGATACAAGAAAGGCAATTAATGGAATGAGAAAATATGTCGATCCGGAAAATTCCAACAATACTGTTCCAGAAGATTTACAAGAGATGGAAAGACTGGTAAAAACGTTTCCATGTAGTACGGCAGAATGCGAAAGAGGATTTTCCGCGATGAACCTAATAAATACAAAGTTGCGATCAGCAATATTGGTTCAAAACATAAGTAACCTGATGACATTAAAAATTAATGGGCCACCTTTGAGTGCATTCCAACCCGAAAAATATGTTAAATCATGGTTACTCAAAAACCACAGAAATGCTAATGATAACCAATCCAGAAAGGCATGCGGCAAGAAAGGAGACGACAACCCAATAAAAGAGCTGTGGGCGCTGATGTAAATATGATTAGTATAAATTTAATATCGTGTAATATTTACCACAATTGGTTTGAATAAAAAATGTGTCTAAGAATTTTATTTAATTATTTCTGCATTATTAATAAAAATCATTGCTAAAACGACTAGCAAGCTTCAAATATTAAAGTTTATAGGGTAAGTAACTATAATTAATTACTTTGTTACTGGTTTTTTGGTACTATTGAAACGAGGTTAAAGTTAGAAAATATTGTGTTTTGAGAGTATACCCACTTTTTTAAATAGGACTACAGCTCTGATCAGTACTAAACGCATTCGACACTGATAGCGACCACAGGATGGTGCGCGCAAAAGTGGTAGTTAATACGAGACTAGAAAGAAACAAGATAGTAAGAAGCAAAAGCAAAAATATAAAAATAGACAGAGAATAATTGCGGAATAAGAGAGAAGAATACCAGTAAGAACTGAAGAGAATCCTAGAAAAAGAGAAAGAACCAAACCAACAAAGTATAGATGAAATCAACAAAACGTTGAAAGAGGCAATGCTAACAGCAGGCCAAAAGGTAGCAAGAATGAAGAAAAACAAAGACGAAAAATGGAGTGAGAAAACACGAAAGTTGTTCGAAGAAAGAAGAGAGCTATTAAGAAATAATCAGAGAAATACTACAACATATAAAAACATTAATAAAACACTAAAGAAATCGATAAAAGAAGACAAAAGGAAACAACTAGAAGCAGAAATAGAAAGAGTAATAGAAGAAAACAAAAACATGAAAAGCGTTAGGAGATATTTAGGAAGAGAACAGATATATGAAATTAAAGACAATAACAATATCAAAATCAATGATAGGAAGATGATCCTAAAAATGGTAGAAGAGTTTTATAAAGACCTATACGAACAAAAACAAGAAATACCTGAAGAAATTGAAGACCAATTAAAAATAAAAGTAAAAAATATGAAGTCGGAAGATATACCAGATATAGATGAAGAAGAAATATTAGAAGCCTTAAGAAACATGAAAAAAAATAAGGCACCAGGAGAAGATGGGGTCATAACCGAATTAATACAAGAAGTAGGAGAAACAATACTGAAGATATTGAAAGTACTATTAAATAAATGTCTGCAAGAAGGCAAAATACCATATGAGTGGAACACTTCACTAACAATACTGCTACATAAGAAAGGTGACAAAAGCAGATTGGGAAATTACAGACCAATATCATTACTATCGCAATTATACAAATTAATGACAAGAATTATAATTACCAGACTTAATAACAAACTGGAATATTACCAATCTACCGAACAAGCAGGTTTCCGCCAGGGCTACAGTACGTCAGACCACCTACTTACCATAAGGACGTTAATAGAAAAATCGAATGAATATAAGTTACCACTATACCTAGCCTTTATTATAGACTATCAAAAGGCATTCGATAGCATTGAATTATGGGCAGTGGAAAAGGCACTACAGAATAGCCGAGTAGATTACAGATATGCTCAAATAATTCACTATATATCTCTAAAGGCGAAAATGATAGTACAACTATATGACAACACACAGCCCATACCAATTAGAAGAGGAGTGAGGCAAGGAGATTCCATGAGTCCAGAACTGTTTATAACAACTTTAGAGGACGTATTTAAGAAGTTAAACTGGGATAAGGAAGGGTATTAAGATAAACGGGAAAATGCTCAACCATCTGAGATTTGCAGACGATATCGTGTTGATGTCCCAGAGCTTTGAAGAATTACAGTCGAAGAATAGAAAAATACCGCTACATTTAAGAAGAAATGTTTATAACTAATGTGTGCTGCCTGTACTAACATATAGTGCTCCAACATGGACCTTGACAAGAAACATCGTGGACAAGCTAGCTAAAGCTCAAAGGGCCATGGAGAGGCAAATGCTAAACGTAAAGTTAAAAGACAGAATTATAAGTGAAAATATTAGACAGAGAACAAAACTGATTGATGTTGTGGAACACACAGCATCACTGAAATGGAGATGGGCTGGTCACACTATGCGACAGAGAGACAATAGATGGAATAAAGAAATCCAACATTGGAGACCATGGACGGCAAAGAGGGGAAGAGGACGTCCACAAATGCGATGGTCGGATGATTTAAAGAAGATTGCCGGATTTGGATGGATAAGGAAAACCGCAGATCGTAAGAACTGGAGACAAATTGGGGAGGCCTATATCCGCTATTGGATGGAAGGGGGCTGACAAAGAAAAGAGAAAGAATATATTATACATATATTGCTAGTAGGGCCTCGGAACGCCCGAAAACATTACGGCGCCGACATAGTTTCACTTAAGAGTATAACGCGTCTCGTGCGCATGCGTGAGCATTCGAACTCCGCCTTTAGAAGCGAATTTTAAACTTGACCACTTCCCCATTGGGCGGATGACGCCACCGCGTTTGCGCACAGCGCACCATTTTACATTGAAGAGTTGGTTGTCTGTCTCAGTTCCTTCGTGAGTTTCCCACTCATAGCCGCTAGCAATATAGTAAGTATTACATATATGATTTTAAACTTGACCACTTCTCCACCGCACGGACGACGCACAGTGGTCCAGAATCGTAAAAACGTGATCGAAAATCAATTTTTCAACTATATTTTAAAAAGCTGAAAATTTTGTCTAGTATTGTTTTAAAAGTGTACCATCATCTGAGAGACTTATGACTTATTTTAAAGTTGCATTAATTTGTAGCACGCCTTTAAAGTTTTCTGAAAAACAGACTATTTGCGAAGAGAAAGTTATGCGCCAAATAGAGGTTTTTGTCAGACTAATACTAGCTATTACAAAACAGATTGGGACAAATTGAGATAGGTAGTCATATTAAGCATTCTTTGAACTACAATATGCAGAAATTACTTGCATTTTATTTTATACCTAGACTTCTTTAGCAATTAATATTAGAATACTAGTTTTACAACAAATATTTGGATAAAAATAGTTCTACGACACGGAAGAATTCCGAAGAATTCATTAAATGAGGTTTATCAGGTAGCATAAGGATAGGGGTAGGTAATTACAAAAGCTTGGTTTGCGCTTTTTTGCGTTTTGGGAAATATTAATTTTTTTCGACTGCGAGTACCGTGCGTTAGCATCAGATCCAGGGTGCAAAGATTTAAATCAACTTGATTTAAATCAAGATTTAAATCATGATTTAAATCATCCGATTTAATTGTCATTGGCGCCTATTATTTTGACGAGAACTGCACATTATTGCATACATAGCAACAATTTCGAGAAAAGATGGGTCTCATTGTCGATGTACCGAAACCCGGTTTTGGAACTTCCAATGACGGCAATACAGCCAGACGATTTTTTGCCAACCCCCAGTTATCAGCCGAAATAACAGGTAAACTACAGCTTGATCTACAAGAAATGTATTCGAAAATAATATTAAATGTTTTAGGAATTGACCAGGATCTTATAAATAGATTCCGCGTTATTTTAAAAGCCATCAACAGCGGCTACGAAATTAAAATTGCGGAATATGAACGATTCTGTTTAACCACGGCCGAAAAATATGTATCATTATACAACTGGTACTACATGCCACCTTCAGTGCATAAAATTTTAATTCATGGCGCTTCGGTCATTAAGGACACCATTATACCTATAGGCGAGTTGTCAGAGGAGGCCCAAGAAGCAAAAAATAAGGACATACGGAAATATCGGGAGCATCATAAAGGAAAATATCGCGCCTAACAACAAATGAAGATTTGTTCCATCGTTTGCTGCTGAGCTCCGATCCATAGCTGAGCACGTTTGGATCTGATTCCATCCAAAGGTAATAGAAGATTGAATTCGGAAGTATTGTCTTTACTTGTAGTTCCTGTTCCTGATCAAGAAATTGACGAAGAAGAGGCCGATGACGATTCTGACGTCTTGAAAGCATTTTCTGATTCCGACAACTGAAGATTTTTTTTGTTTTTAGACACAAACGGCCCTTTTCAGATCCACCAACCGATATGACAATTCGTCATCAGAGATAACAAACAAAAAAAATATAATATACAGGGTGTTGAAAAAGTCGCGCAATAGAAGAGTATCATGATGTTCTTCTTGGGTAAAGTAACAAAAAAGTTAACACAATTTTTTTTATTCCGACAACCGTTTCAGAGATAATGCTGTTTTTAAGTTAGAAAATATGGGCAACACTGTACAAAGGGGTTAAGTGCCAACATGCATGCATTACAAAAAAGTGACCTGTGTCTAGATTCTGATTTTTTATGTTTGTTTTTTATTGAAATATGATTACTAGTTTATTGCGCTTAAATACATACAGATATTGCAGGATTGTCAGATCGGTAATTTTGTATTTTCAACAATATTTTGTTCTTTGAGGATGTCTAATAAAACTGTTATTCATTACTATACTAAACGGAAATTGTTGATATAGATTAACGCTTTTATTTTGTCAGGGAAAATTGTTAATACAATTAATATCATAGCTTTAGAACAAGTTTTAATTTTGGTAGAAGGAATTTTATATCTTCCGATATAAGCATAGCAGCAAACTTTTAAAAACGGATTTATGATACTTATTTGATGTCAATTACGGTAGTACTATACGATTGCGGCTCTTTTTCAACACCCTGTATATATTATATATTTTGGATTTCTTATTAATTATTAATTTTTTCAAAGTTTTTGAAGGTAATTTTTGATATTTTTTTACGGATTATACCGTATCCATCACCATTCACTATTAAATTAGACGAATACTACACTGTAGTGACTGCAAAAAGTAAATATAATTTTTTTATTACTACATATATGACATACGTGTATTTAAATTTTATTTACACAACAACATTTGGAAATCTGCATTTTAAGTAACGTAAGGTCTGGAAACACCTAATATAAATTTTTATTTTGTGTTGTTGCTTAAGGGTAGTTTTTTATTTTTAAATTGTTTATGGCCGCAAACTAACCAAAACCAAACACTAAACAATGTTTAACTCTAATGTCAAAAAAAATTGTTTTGCATTTAACTTATTATATTCCAGAGGGTTGATATTTATTATACAACCACAATTTTGCAATATTTTATTTTTGTGTACTTAACAAGATGTGCTAATGTTCATTTCAACTGTTGTATGTCTACAAATACATGTAATTTTTTTTTATCTTTTATGTTGTTTTTTAAGGGTGTTTTTTTTTATATTTTAAACCTGCTATTGACATAACATTGACAAATACACAATATTTTAAAATATAAATCTTTTATTAAAAAACAACAATATTTTTCCACTTTCACCCCATTTTTGGGGGTTGATTTTTATCATAAAACCCAAATTGTGCATAACTTTAATTCTTTATACCAAACAGCATTCAGAAATATGCATTTCAACTGTCTTAATCTCTATAACCAATAGATATGATTTTCGATCACGTTTTTACGATTCTGGACCACTGTGCGACGGTTGCGCACAGCTCACCAAGTGTGTAAAAGAGTTGGTTGTCTGTCTCACGCTGTGACCTCTCTACTTACAGGCGCTAGCAATATAGTACTATTAAATATATGGTATTATAGGTAATCTCAAATTCCTATTAAATTATAAGATTTTTTGTGAAACGGATTTATATACAGTTATTTTTCGTATACCTACAATATGCACAATAGTAGATTATGCGTTAAGGGAGAGAAATGCGTTATTTTGCTGAGGTGCAATTTCTAACTCGAGGGCGAAGCCCGAGAGTTAGAAATTGCACTGAAGCAAAATAGCATTCTCTCCGAGTTGCATATACTATTTTTTTCACGTTGCAGGAAGATTAAAAACGAAAAACCCGTTTTTTTAAACGTCTTTTATTGACATTTTAGTTACAATTATTTTAAAATTAGTAACCTATGGTAAATTTTAAAGTTGGTGGCACTGTAGGTCATTATGACAAGAGCTCACAAATATGTCAAATTCGAGGTTAGCAGGTTAGTTTTTACGTCAGTTTGTGTCAAAACTGACGCAAAACCTAACCTGATAACCTCGAATTTGGCATAATTGTTGTGTCAGTCATAATAAAAACTTCCTAGGGAAATTTTTGTCTTATTTAGTCTCTAGGGAGCAAATGTTCTACTTCTGTCACAATTTTGATGCTATAGAAACGGACTTCTACTTCCGGTCGTGGAAAAAAGGTATTTTGTCTACGACCGGAGTAGAAGTCGGTTTCTATAGCATCAAAATTGTGACAGAAGTAAAACATTTATTCCCTAGAGACTAAATAAGACAAAAATTTCCCTAGATTATTCAACACTATAATGAACGAACCAATGAAAATTGTTCAATTTGTCAGAAACAGCCAATCAAAATTGACTGTCATTGAAAACACCTAATGTCACAGTGTTTTCACGCAAGCCCGATTGGTTTCAATGATTTCAAATTAGTGAGTAGCCTTGGACTGACATTTCACCAAAACGCCAAAGTCAAAGTTTGCAAATCAGCGTCGTTCTAAAAACTCAGAATAATCGTGTTGGAAGCTTCAGTATTGAATTAATAGTGGAAAACGTTAAAAATGTTTGTTGTCGAACACGGTAAAAGTCATCTACCCATATTGTTGAATAATCTTTCCAAATACCACTCAAGGCAAAATTTTTGAAGAGAATTTTTTTCGTCAACATGTAAATTATTGCAAATTTCTCTCAACAAAAACTGCTCAAATTCCACTCGACCTGCGGTATCGCGGAATTTTTAACGCAGTTTTGGTTTCGAGAAATTTAAACGCAATAATTTGCATGTGAACAAAAAAATCTTCACCTTTTGTGGTGTTACCCTTGCGAGTTTTCATTATGACTGACACAACAATTATGTCAAATTCGAGGTTATCAGATTAAGTTTTGCGTCAGTTTTGACACAAACTGACGCAAAACCTAACCTGCTAACGTCGAATTTGACATAATTGTGAGCTCTTGTCATAATGCCTTACAGTGCCACCAACTTTAAAATTTACCATAGGCTACTAATTTTAAAATAATTGTAACTAAAATATCATAAATAACGTTTAAAAATACAGGTTTTTCGTTTTAAATCTTCCTGCAACGTGAAAAAAATAGTATATGCAACTCGGAGAGAATGCTATTTTGCTTCAGTGCAATTTCTAACTCTCGGGATTCGCCCTCAAGTGAGAAATTGCACCTCAGCAAAATAACGCATTTCTCTCCCTCATTGCATAATCTACTATTACCTAGGATCCGGGCCTTACAATAACGTATACTCCATTCACTATAGTCCAGGATTGTCAATGTCAAAATCCAATTAAAAACGATCCTTTATATCATGGTTAATACTTTTAAGTCAAGCTATGGGTAACTAGAAACAATAAATTAATTCAGTTACTAATGTCAAAACTATAAATTATAGGTTATGGTTAAATCAAAATATTTTTTATTTCGAAGTGACTTAAGCAAAAATAAATAAAAGTTGCCAGGTAACAAAAACATACATTTTAAAAATTACGCTTTTGCATTGTCCAACCTAGTAGTAACAAAAAACCAACATAAGTAAATTCAACAGTGTTACCATAAAACGTCATTTTTGACAATCCGGGACGAGAGTGAATAGAGTATACCTGGTGTTACTATAAATGCTCAAGGTACATGTAATATAACTTTTAATGTTTACAAAAATTGTACATTCCAAGGGCATAGTTTGAATTTAAAGTTTACGTTTGACATTAACATTTGATATTTAGTGATTGACATTCAATGTTACTAACTTCGAAAACATAAATTGCATTAAGTTATTATAGCACCCAAATAGGCTATAAACGAACTACTTTCGGTGCTCTAATAGCTTTGTTACGAATGCAAAATAGAAAAACACTTTTCTGTGTGGCAACGGAAAATTGTTTAGAAATGCGGTACTTTTCTGTAGAGCAGCCCAATATTTCACATAATTTATGATATGTTTATATCAACATTTTAAGGCATTTCTCTACAGTACATGAAAAATAGGATGTGTATCACATAAGAAAAATATTTTTTCATACGACTTGCACGGTACAACTACACCTTTCTCAACTTGTACAATACACTATTTTTGATCTCAATATGGGAAAATATCATTCACAAAAGTTGTTCGGAATATAAAATTTCGGCCTTTTGTAAACATTTAATAGAATTTGGGTTCTTCTACAAAACAGTTATTTTGCAGATAAAATATTTTTCTACGACGTAAGAAACTGTTATCATGTTTACTATGATCAATAAAATTGATTTCGTATGATGAAACCCACTGAGTCTACTGACCTTCTTCCATGCAAACACCTTTCATCTTAGAAAATTTGATACTATGAGGACTGTTCTGTTAATTGTTGGTTATAATAAGAAAAATACGTACTTTTTACAGACAATATTCAACATTCGTAATTGTGCATAAAGCTCCCATAAAACCACTGTCTTTTGCAAGTCTTGTTTTCTTGGCTGTGGCCTCTTTTTCGTCCAGAATTGACTCTACAATAGTGTTCTTATTAGTAGCTTCAGCGTACTTACGCGAACGTTTTGTCCGTCCGTCCGTCTGTCTGTCTGTCTGTCTGTCTGTCTGTCTGGATCGCCTGTAACTTTCGAACGGCTACAGATATCGAAATTTTGAAAGGGGGCAAAGTTGTTGCTAAGGTCCCGAGCACCTTCATGCGCTATTTGGTTTTGGCTTTCCACTTTGCAAAATTTCCAAGCATTGTAGCACAGTGGCGGCTTGTCCACTTGGCGCCATCTACAGAAGTTAGGTGGTCACGTTTTGAACTACACATTCTGGGTGCACTATAATACTTAATGTTTTCGCAGTGCTGAAGCTACTCTTTAGACCTGTACTTGAGCAGTTTATTTGCTACAAAATTGTCCATGTACCCTTCTGCCACGAAAGTAGAGTGCTCACCTTCATGCCTCTTGAGCATTGAAGAATTCGCTCTTGCATCATCTAATATGGAAGCAGATGTCCTATGGAAGGAATGGCTAGTGTATTCATTGGCATTAGGCAATCCAAGAAATAAGGCAATACGTTTAGATATTGCGCAAGTCGTATTTATACTTACTGGTCGCTTTTTGCATTTGGAATTTGTATAACCAATGAAAAATCTTCTATGGTCTACATTTGAAGGACGCAGGTAAGCGTAATTGCAAAAAGTGTCTAAAAAGTTGATTCCTGCAATATATCCCTCTGTTATTGTAAACCTTCTTGATATAGTTGTTTTTGTATTTGGAATATTAACTTTAATAAATGCAGAAGCATCCTCAATATCATCTATGAAAGTTAATTCATCTCTTCAGCATGCACTAGATAAACCGACAATCAAGACAACCCGAAATATACATTAATTTTTTTTCCTTAGCGAGTCACAGCCATTCAGTGATATTTTTTCCCTGCATCAAAACATATATGTCTTTCACCGGGTGTGTAGTAAAATCTCGAAAGCCGAATATGCGCTGTATTTTACTTCCCAACGCACTACAGACACACAAGATGTGTATTGCAGTTTCTGCTTTCTTATTGCAGAGTAAGGTCTCTATTGTATGTTCCGATCTCTCGCAGGTGTTCCTTAGGAGTCACATGTTCTGTTAGTAGACCTGCGGCGATCCTGAGTTGCTCCCTACCCATGAGAAGTAGTTCTGCAGTTATTTCCTTGCTTATGAATGCCTTGCTGTGGGTCTGTCACACCAGTATCTTTCATGTTACGTGCCGATCCAATCACCTACACAGCCTCGGATAGCACTTATTGATATTCCTAAGGCTGGTTCTGGGCTACGGTAAGCTTCAGTCGATCCCTGCCTTGCTAGTTCATCGCCTTTCGCATTGCCGTCTATGCCACAATGACCTGGTACTCAGAATAGTCTCACGACATGCTGTTCTGCCAAGTCATTTAGTTTCTATAGGAGTAGAGTAGAGTGGACCGTTCTGGAACTACCATTTGGCCTTGAGTTCAAAGCCAAGTCCACGTTCAAGGCCATGTTCAAGGTCAAGACTAAATCTAAACTCTCCACCACACGGCCTTCACCTCAAAGTCAAGGCAAACCATATGTAATCTTGGAAATGTGAAAATAAAATTGCAAAGAAGAGTCTGCAAAGGTAGTAGCAGCCGATAGTCGTGCAGAAATGGTAGCTTTGTTAAAAGCTATTGAGATAGTCTAGAGTAACAAAGGAACAGTGGCCACTAGTGATACAAGTATAAAGCTGAAACCTCAATTCTGTCCGGCACTTCTGAATAGTAAGACGTACAAATTAAACAATTCAAGTTCGAAGTACGTGAGTGTTGTCAAAACGGCTGTTGTTGACACAGACTAGTCCCGAACGATCCGTTTGAAATCCTGCCATGATGTATCTGGGGGCCTGCAATTTGGTGCTTGTTGCAATAGTGTGAGAATGTTGAGTCACGGCATTAACACGTAGTATGGTATGAGGTTTCCAGCTGCAGAATGCTACTTGTGTGTCAATACTTTTATCGATGTATTTGGTTAATAATAATTATTGGACGAGACGTGCAGTAATGTGAGGAACCTTCCAAAACAGTTTGTCAATCGCAACTTTAATCGTCTCCCTTGTTGTACTACTGAATACCGTCGTTATCAGTACTGCTGCAAATTAATACATTGTTTTCTTTCCCTAATTTTCTTTCTATAGCTCAAACCTGGTAAAGTTGACATATCTTCGGGAAGTGGAATTTGAATTCCATCATTATAGTCAAAACGGTTTGTATACAGTTCATGTGTGCAACTGATTGCTAAAGATGGAGTGGTCGTCGACAAGGACTCGTTCTCCAATATTTAGAATACCCATGGCACTACTGTAAAACCCAAGAACCGCCAGAAGTCTTTGCCTTTGTTAACTGTGTGGTGGACGAAGCTGAATTGACTTTATGTGACTTCCCAAGGCTGTGGTCGACGCCTCTTATCGGAACAGGGCAGCACATGGTACGGACAAGGGTCGAATCGAAAACCATTTATAATTTCTGCAAATGCAATGTTACTGTGATGGTTTCTTTCTTACTAAAACTGACGGAGGTATCTGACTGGTCCGGTATTTTGACAGTTAGGTTAGTGGTCTTTCTCGTGCTGATCGGTAGGAAAGTGACGGGGTTAGGTGTTTCCACTATTTTGTACCCAGGAGGCACTGTGGGAAAGAACTGAAGAATGCTGTGGCCAGGCTTACAATTTTTATAGGAACCAACAGAGATGTTACTATCAATAAGGATGGAGTTCATGTTCACAATTTTCGTAACATGTTCACCTGCATGCCACATATTAGCATCATAAATTTTGTTTCGATTTAATTGCGCATCTATTTGACTTTGATGTCTGTAGTACTTTTTCCATATTGTTACGCCTCAGTTGCGCATCTATTCAATTCCGATTTCTATGGTACTGAGTTCATATTTCGCGCGTCTACTTTTGGCTTGCAACCGAGAAAGTAAAAGGTCGCTTTTGTTTTTTCGGCGTTATTTTCCGGCTTGCCTTGTTAGCTGCATGAAGCCAGTTTAAGCGTCTTCAAAGTGTTCAGTGACTATGGGCATGCAGTCTTATTTTGTGTAATGGTTGCCCGTGCCTTTTCGGTGGATCTGCCTTTCTGAGCCATCATTTAGGGACGTTTCGTGTCTACGCCATTCTACGCTTGCTGAGTTACTTCATTCGCGCATGGTCCTGAACATCGCTGGGTAAGTAAGGAAGATTTCTTCGCGCCGTATTTAATATCATCTGTGTTCTATCGTGGACTATTTTTCCCTTATAACAGTTGGTGAGGAGCCATAGGGTAATTTTCTAAGGTTTAGCTTTCTGGATGCAAGTGTCCTCCGAGGGCATAGGCTTGACCCGTTCAAATAATCAAGTTGCGATCTGCTTCACACCTGTTGCATGAACTCTTTAGAGCGCAGAAAGGGACTCGACTCCGCAACGCCCTTACAGGTTACGAGTTTCCCGTTTGTATTGACATTTACTGGTGACCAGTGCCCTGTCGCTTTGAGCCCTGTTCAAGCATTTCGACGTTTGGAGTGCCGACGTGACCCCTAAGGTGTACAGTTCGCTCCGCGAGCTTGGCACCTGGATGCACACATAGCGTATCGCCTTTCAAACTATTGGTTTTTCACCTTCCTTATCAATTTGTGTTTTCGATTATTGCTACTTGTTTTGGTTTATTGTGTTGGTGAATCTTCTGCGAGATCAGCTTCTGCTGTGGCCGTTGGTAGCCAGGTAGTGTGCAAATTTTGCAATGTGTTTTTGTGTTTTTCAAGTTCTTTTGGGGCCTTGAGTTGTCATTTGTGGTTTTTCCCTTTTGTTCCGTTTGAGTAATTGGTTATGTTGTGAGCTTAGGTAGTATGTTGGTATTTGTTACGACAGTATGCTTTGGTGAAAAGAGTTTCTGAATGGTTTCGATTTCGATTGGTTGCGTGTTCTTGAGGTTTTGCAGATTGAGTGTGTTAGAGCTTTTTTGTTTTGTCATCCTTTTTTTGTGGAAGTTTTCCCTTTTTGACTTTTTGTTGCTGACTCTAATAGGGGAGTGATGGTGATGTGTTTGAGGAAACACCCTTACAGGTTATAAGTTTTTCCACTGTATGGACACTTACTAGCGACCAGTGTCCTGTCGCTTTCAGCCCTGTTCAGGCATTTCGACGTTTGGAGCGCCAACGTGATTTTGGGAGTGTACAGTTCTCTCCGCGAGCTTGGTACTACCTGGAAGCACACATAGCGTATCGCCTTTCAAACTATTGCCTGATATTAATGGGTTCGATAATATTGTATCGCTGTATTGTGAACTTGTAAGTATATGTACTAAAATGTATGTATTCTTTTACGTGCCTCGTAATTTGTAGACTTATAATGTTTTATATGAATTTATGACAATTATATACTGTGATATTCGCATTCTGGCGTTATTTATTTGTTACTGCTACCTGTACTTGAGTTGAGCTTCTTTTTCAGATTATTTTGTGCTACTTGAGTTTACGAATCCTCTTTGAATGACTAGATACACTTGTCGTTACTTGGTAAAAATCCGTTAACGCCCTCTTGGCTCTTAATTAATTTCAGTATTTAAAGCACTGTACACGCCGTCTTTATTGAGTAAGTGTCGGCCGGAAATTGTATCCAAGTAGTCACAAGTTTGTTTATTTTCTTAAGAGAATAGCCAACGAAGATTTGTAATGATAACAACTTTGCTGTGGAATCCTAACATGTGTTGGATAGTAGCGTCGCTCCTAAAGTCGTTGATTTTATTTCGGTTTTTAAAGTGCTGTTGTTTCCGCGTAGCAGCACATGTTTAACACCCCCATCAATCGAGTTGGTTATGTAAAAACTAGGAAAGGTCTGTAATTTCATATGCCCCCTCAGATAGGTATAGTAATAGCAGGTTGTCCAATAAGATGAAATTCATTGTTGGAAGGTTTAACCTTGGCAATAGTATTGTACGTTTCAAAACTTAACAATCCCAAGACACGTTCACTACCATTGTCTCAGAAAAGGGGGGGGGGGTCAAAATTTGCAGTGTGGATGAACGAATCACCCGTAAGGGTGGATATACTAGACACGATGAAGCGCAACACTTAAACTGACAACAAAAACGGTTTCGCAAAGATGTAAGAATTTGAGACGCAAATGTCCGTATGTGTATGACATTCTTCTTCTTAGGGTACCTTCTCCTTTCACTGGGGAGGTTGGCGACCATCATTTGGAACTCTTCTCTATCTTGTTCCAAGTGTATAAGGGTGCCAGCATGTCTGATGTTGAACCAATCGCGTAAATTCCTGTGCCACGAAAATCTTTTGCGTCCTATTCCACGCTTCCCTTCAATCTTTCCTTCAACAATTAATTGTAGCCAGTTATATTTGGTGTTTCTAAATATGTGTCCAAAGTATGCTGCTTTTCTTTTCTTTATTGTTTTTACAAGCTCTTGTTCTTTATTCGTTCTTCTGAGAACCTCATTATTAGTCATGTGATCAACCCATGGTATTTTTAATATTCTCCTATACAGCCACATTTCAAACGACTCGATGCGTGACATAGCTCGTTTTTCAAGCGTCCATCCTTCGACGCCATATAAAAGTGTTGACAAAATGTAGCACCTAGTGACCCTCCATCGAGTTTCTATATTTAAATCTCGATTGCATAACACCGATTTCATTTTACAAAACGTGTTCTTGGCTATTTCTATTCGACTCCTAATCTCTTCGTCAGAGTTCCACTCTCCACTAACCCAGCATCCTAGATATCTAAAGTGTCTAACTCTTTCTATTTACTGGTTTCCTATACCAATTCTTGCATTGATGACTCTCATTTTGCTAATTATCATAAACCCAACACACCATAATAGCAACGTTTGCCGATGATACAGCGATTTTATCCATCAGTGACACAGCAGGAACCGCTGCAATAAATTTACAAACCCACCTCAACTTAATAGAAGATTGGTTCGATGTTGGAGAGTTACAGTTAATAGTGATAAGTCAGCTCAAATAACCTTCACCAATAAACGTACTCAGTGTTCACAATTAACAATCAATAACACCTCAATACCAATTAAATCCGAAGTGAAATACCTCAATTTACATCTGGACCAAACATTAACATGTTTTATAAAGACAAAAAGTTATCAATTCAATCTCAAACTCCGACAAATGGATTGGCTATTAGGACGGCGCTCCCAGCTTTCCTTATCCAATGAGGTTCTGCTATACAAGAGCATCCTGAAACCCGTGTGGACATATGGGATCTAGCTATGGGGATGTGCAACAGCCTCACATACAAAAATTCTTCAACGATTTCAGTCGAAGACCCTCCGAATCTTGCCAAGCATGGCATCCCGCATAAATATTTCTCTAAAGTGGTAAATGTCTATACGTTTTACATACTGTGCAATATCAATGTTTGTTAACACGCTTTAACGGTAGTGTTTTGACTGATATGGTCGTAGATATAACCCTTTTCCACCAGAAATGGATCCCACAGCTTTGTTATGTCGCTCCTTTTTAGCAGCTTTTAAACCCCCCACTGCTTTAGCGACTGCTGCAGCACCACCTCTGAGGGATCTCAGGGCTCTTAATGCGGAAACTAAGGGTGTAAGTGGCAGTATACCTCCCATTTCCTTTGTGAGTTCAAACGAAGAGCTTCTCCGACCCGGATAGGGACGCCCTTCCCAATACGTTTAGACCTAGTTCGCCTTGTACGCTTCCGTTTCCGAGAGACTCCCATACTGTGTTTCATCTTCGCATTCATTGTACCGGCAATGGGTAGTATACGCCTCCGTTTCCGGGAAACTTCTCTACCGAATTTGGGTTTCCCTTTCATAATTCCTGTAATAGCTAGAGCTGCAGCTCTTTCCCCAAGAGTGGAGTCTTTTGCTGTAACACGTTTCCAGGCCTTCTGCGCGAGAACTTTATCTGCAGCGTGACGTGTCGAAAGATCGCTAAATTGAGAGTATGGGATGTCGTGTTGCTTGCAGGCCTCGTCCAGAGGATTCCTTCTTCGATCGCTGCGAGAGAGCCACTTGTTTAAGCAGATACCAGGTCCACAAAATTTGTAACCTGGCATATGTAATTCGAAGGGCAACTTATCAATGACGGTATTCAACAAACCGCGACCTTTCCATCTGACGCTACGATGACGACTACGAGTTTTACGTGTAGCACATCTCATCTTGAACAAGTGGTCGTCGAAGAGGAACTGACGGTGTACATCCCAAGGGGATGGATATATACTCTACGCAACGCGGTTGAAAGCCAGTTCCTCCCCTTTCCAAAACAATGGAAAACCTGAAAATTGTAAAACAATAAATCTTTACATAGAGGGAAAATTAAGGAAAGAAAACGGTCAAGTTACGAAGACTAAATTCCTTAAGAATGGATTAGCTCACTTTTTTAGCGAAATCTGATACGAAATCAATAGTGTTGTCGATTCTGTCACCCAACCTGGTATACATCTACTGAAAAGGTATATGATATGTGCCCTACAGTTCTGATGACGTTAAAAGCTTCAAAATTCTGGTTCGTTGTACGCGGCCAATATTTATATTACCGATGGACAGGGTAAATTTAGTGGCTGTTTACCGCTGAGGATGCTGTTAGACTTTGCCGAAGATTATGGAAAAGTCATACTTAACATCGGACAAGAACTTGTATTAATTCGCAGCAATACCAATAACGATTCTATTCAGTGATACAGCAAGAGAGACGGCTAAAGTTACGAATGACGTATCACCATTACATCGACTGGAATGAGGGATTTAGTCCAGCATACATGTTTTCGGCAATCTTGCGACGTCTTCTGCAGGGTGTCGACGAGGTCGTAAAAGGACGAGAAAAAGTCAATTTTCTATGTCATTATGCCACCATTCCAATCGTCGAAGTCGAAGAACACCTAGCGCTTATTCCCACCCAGCCGTCTTCTTGATATTATACAAAACTGATTTACTATTGTGCTTTGTCTAATGTTTATCATATATAAAATCCCTATGTAATGGAATAATAAAACCACATTAACTTTATTATTATGTTGCTTTTAATTTGCATACAAATATAATGCTAGTTATCGTCATTACATGAATTACAAAGCTACGTACTAGTTGCAAGTCGAAGTCAATAGAACATAAATATACATTGTATGATTGTTTTTCCATTATCGTCTTCTAAGTTTCTGAGTGTGTATCGTCTTCCGGTGTGAGTAACTTCTTTCAACTTCTTGTGTAAATGAAATAGATCATGCTTTTTCTCATAATTTGCTATCTCAGTACATTCTCGAGTGTGCCGTGCTGCTTTTGCTTGTCTTATTTTCCGTCTTATTACGGCGTGGATTGTTTTGTATTTATTATCGTTTTTGTTCTTATATTTCCTTCTTTCGTCCATTAGACTTAAGATATCGTCAGTCATACATCCATCCTTTTTTATTTTTTTTGTTTCTTCTAGTTTTGTCTTCTGCACTCCTCTTAGAATGTTTTTAAGTCTGTTCCATTTGTGCTCAACGCTTGTTTGATCATTTGTTGTTTGTATTACTTTCTCTTCTAGTAACTGCGTTATCTCTTGTTGAGTGGCTTCATTATGTAGTTTGTTTCTATCTAGTGTTGTTCTTGTATTTTGATGTTTAACAATCTTTTTGAGACGTACCCTTATCTTTCCTATTAAGCTCATTAATCGTAATTTGAAGCGTACCATTCACGGAATGGTTGCCAAAACGTTGGCCTTGTATCGAATAGTATTGTAAAATAAAGAAGTCCAAAAAAGTACTCATGATTTATTCATTTCAACATTAACTATTTCTTTATAGAAACTCTCAAAAGTTCAACGATTTTAATAGTGCGAACTGCAGTTCTACGAGCTTCTGCAAACGCTACAGTTCCTCCATGGTTTCTTTCGCTAAGCACACCTGCGACACGCCTACTTCCTGCAGTTTTATTATCTTCGTTGTCTTAATCGATTAGAATACAATCCTCTTCCTTCCTACGTCCTCCACAGTAAGCCAATAAACTTCGGGGCTGTAGAAGTAGTTGGCAATTACTCTTTGATTTGCAACTAGGGCTGCCCTTTTCGCTCTCCTCTAACCACACCCAGTCATTTTTGTTACCATGTATTATAAGAACTGGGGTAAATTGTAAACTCCACTCAAACCCTACACTTACGCACTTCGAACTTGAATTGTTTAATTTGTACGTCTTACTATTCAGAAGGGACGGATAGAATAGTGGTTTCAGCTGTGTATTTTTTATACCCGTATCACTAGCGGCTACCGTTCTTTTGTTACTCTGGACCATCTCAATAGCTTTTAACAAAGCTTTCATTTTTGCACGACTATCGAATGCTACTACCCTTGCAGACTTTTCTTTACAATTTTATTTTCCCAATTCCAAGGTTACATATCGTTGGTCTTGACCTTGAATTGGAGGTCGTGTGGTGGGATGTAGATCTAGCCTTGAACGTGGCATTGACCTTGAACGTGGCCTTGGCCTTCAAGGAAGGGGTAAATATAGACGGCAAATTCTTAAACCATCTACGATTTGTTGATGACGTAGTGCTTATTAGCCCAAATGAGAACAAACTAGAGGAGATGATTAACCAACTAAATAAATCGGCCCAAAAGACAGGCCTCAACATAAATTTAGAAAAAAGAAAAATATAAAAAAGTTACAGAAACTTCAGAATAACTCAGATAACCATCTAGAAGGTTGAAGAATACGTATACATACTTGGGACGTAAGATAAAACTTGGAAAACCAAATCAGACCGTGGAGATAACAAGAAGAGTACAACAAGGTTGAGTTGCTTTCGGAAGAGCGGGTTATATCCTTAAAAACAGCGAAATACCAATATGCCCAAAGAAAATATTGTTTGATTTATGTGTATTATCAGTGTTAACATATGGTATCGGAACTGTCACATTAAGAACTCTTAAAAACTAAATGTAACTCAAAAGGCGATGGAAAGAAAAATGTTAGATATAAGTTTAATAGACAGGGTGAGAAATAAGGAAATAAGAAAAACAACCGGAGTGATGGTTGTCAACGAGACGCATAAAGCTTTTTAAATGGAGCTGGGCGGGACACTGCCAGAAAGGACAATAAAGAGTAAACCGTTCGGGTAACGTAGTGGCGACCAATAACAACAAAAAGAAGTGTGGGTCGACCACAGAAAAGATAGACGGACGACATCAAAGAAGCAACAAGAGGAAAATGGCACAAAAACCAAAGATAGAGAACATTGAAAGAGACTAGGAGAAGCCTACGTCCTACAGTGGTCGATTGAAGGCTGAAGATGGGATGAGAAGGGTTTGTTCGATTTCTTTTTCAATTACACGTATCAGTTTGTAGTATTGTTACTAGAATCTACTTATATTATTTGATCCCTTGATTATTATTATAAATTTCTTGAAAATGTTTTTCTCATTTGTTTTTTCCTGTGTTGGTAACTCTAACTTATGTACTTCATTTTTGGGACTATGTATTATCTTTTACATTTGTTTTCATTATACCATACCTCTAAATTAAACCGCTCTTTAGATATTCGACTTTCTTCGTCTATATCAAAAGAAGGCTTAAAAAATACAGGGATATACAGAATGTTCCATTAAAAAAACGAAATTATAAAATTTGTAAATTTTGAATGTTCTGCGTAGCATTAATACCCAGATCAACCATTTGACATTCGAAACGTAGTTGATAAAAAAACGACTTTATTTTTGGTAATTTTTTTATTCAATTGTTTTCTGTTACTTATAGCAGTCTCTTGAGTTGCAACATTTTTTGCATAAAATTGTTGACATCTTCAAACAGTTAACTTGAGACTTATACAATTTTATATTCAAATTATTACCATTTCGAATCAAAACTTTAAACTAAATACATAAATACAGTGTGATCTATTTCAAAGGAAGTCGTTTGGTTGGTTGCACCTTTCTGAGACACCATCTATAACATTTTATTAAAAAAATGTGTATCACATTATACCAGCATCGTCGTAAATCTAGTGAACAGCAACTTGGTCATTTGGTTCAATACAAAGACGTTTCTACTGCGCTGCGGTGCTTTTAAATTAGCTTGATGTGAATCTGGTAGATACTGCAATAGTATATATTTAAACGAAATTCAAACGTAGTTATACTTACGAGTGATTATTACTTGTCATTTTTGCATTTTTTTTCTACGTTAGTCTTCGTTATGTATACGAAACAAATCCCGTTGTTACTATCTTCCACCAGCTGGCAACCGAAATTCTGTATTTTCGTAATTTTGTAATCTGCTGATAAACATTCAGAGATAAAGCTGCAATAATAGCACGTCATTTTACTTAAGACCAGCATCGTAGCTTCTCGATTACAACTATGGGCTTGTGGTGGGTGTCGCATATTTTAAAGTTGTAAGTACTAAAAATTTGAGCCGTTGCACCAACCAATTCAATTTTCTAAAATAATATTTTGAGGATTCACCTGTAATAACTTACATGATATCATTGTTAATTTATAATGAACTTTGTTTAGCTAACTAAAGTACGTTCGTTTAATATAGACAGTCTAGCAATTAACACTAATTTCGCTTCTTTTGCTTGCGGCTTTCAAATACAGAACAATACCTTTATCAAAGCACTTATTTCTGTTTCGATTAAAATAGATCAGGTGGGCCTGTAAATATTGCGCAAAGATGGAGCAGCACTGCGAGAAGAATAGACAAACTGCTGGTTGCGAACAGAGGCGAGATTGCATGCCGTGTAATGCGGACTGCCCGCCGATTAGGCGTCAAAACAGTCGCAGTTTTCAGCGATGCCGATAGAAATGCCATGCACGTTGAACTCGTAAGTATTAGTTTTATCAGTTTCATTTTAACTATTATTATATTTTCTACAGTGCGATCATTTTTGAACAAGGGCGGTTATGGAAAACAGTGTTCTACATTAGTTTGGACTAACTTTTTCCCACCACATAAGTGGCTTTATTTCAATTAAAGTAATTTAAGTATTTAAAAAAAATTTATTGCAAATAGAAAGATTTACAGAAGACAATGCTTTTAACGTCTTTATTAATCCCATCGCATGAAAAACAACTTTTGCTAGATCAAGATTTTGTACAAAGTATTTAAAAATAACGTAATGTTTCTAATAATGCCAAAACAGTAAAAGGAAAGAAGGAACACTTTAGTAATGCAAATTACGTTAATTTGCCAAAAAAACATTGAATTTGGTGGGATTTAAGTAGTCAGACGCTTTAACTGCTCACCTAATCAGACCGTCTTACGTGTTTGTTTATCGTTGTATTATGAATGGTACGGCGACTCCTGTACCGATCACGGGCAAACGACAGATACGTAGACACGCAAGTACAACACGCTTTTATATACAGTGTGATGATAAAGTTTGGAACATAATTCATAATTGCGTTATTTAATGTTAAAAAAAAACGCTCCACCAGGTCAATTTTATTTTTTAAATAGCCAACAATTTTGAACGGCGACGTCATCATAAGCTTGTGAAAATTATAACCCTATTTTTTCTGTTTCTCCATGAACCTTCTTACTACTTAAATGATGATGGAAAAAATGGTAACTTACATAACAATTTTTTTGAAAAAAGTAAATATGCTATTTTTTCAAAAAAATTGTTATGTAAGGTACCCATTTTTTTCCATCATTATTCAAGTAGTAAGAAGGTCCATGGAAACACAGAAATAAATTAGGGTTGTCATTTGAAAAAAACTTATGATGACGTCCCCGTTCAGAAATAGGTGACATCATAAGTGACATTTTTACGTCATAAGTTGGCTATTTAAAAGATAAAATTTACCTGGTCGAGCAATTTTTTTAAATATTGAATAACGCAATTATGAATTATGTTCTAAACTTTATCATCACACTGTATAAAAATATTTGACATTTGTCAAATTAAATTGTGTATATTAATAGTATATTATGCAACAAGTTTAGAAAAATGATGTATGGCCGTTTAAGTACTCGCTAACGCTCGTGCTCAAACCAGCCATTATTGTTCAGTAAAACCACTTTTCTAACGTGTTGCGTATACTATTTTATCGCAACTTTATGAGAAATGTTAAATTTTTACATAAAAGTGACACTAAATGTTAAAACATAACCAAGCTGAGCAGAACTCGTTTCTGTGTACTAAAGCACAATCAGCAGCTCCATTTGATGTTATGCGTTTGGCAGTACTGAAGTGTATTGTTGGTGACACTGTAAGTCTATGTCAAATTCGAAGTTAGGTTTTGCGTCAGTCTGTGTCAAAACTGACCTAACCTGCTAACTTCGAGTTTGACATAGACTTACAGTGCCACCAACAGTACACCTCAGTACTGCCAAATGTAAAATGAATCGCCGTTGCTATGCAGAAAAGTATTACTAATGCAGAAATGTACCACATTTCTAAATGATTTTGAATGTAGAAATGTAGTACATTACCAAATGAAATGCGATGAAATTGTTTTATCACAAGAACACAGTTTTTTACTTACTTAGTTCGAAAAGCATTCTACCTTTTGATATATGGATTACAGGACTTTCTGTTGCATCTTTTTCCACCCCTGCCTCCATTGTTTTCTATTCCTTGCGAGTGAGGGTACATCTGTTCATGCCACTCTTCTGCTTGCTGCTGATTTTCTCACTTCTTCTTTTCAAGTTTTTATCAGTATTACTTTTCTTCTCTTTCATACCTCTCTACTCTTGTGTACATTCTTAACCAATCGTTGTTCCTCTATACCCATACATGGCCGAACTATTTTAACTGATTTTATTTTATATTTGTGTCCATCGATATTATACCCAGGTATTCTGTATAGATATTCGTTGTTATTTCTTCTTTTATTTTCTTAGAAATATAATTTTTGTACTAGTAATTTATTTTTCGAATTTTTCGTTGTTTATGATTTGTCTCCAAATAACGATATTATATTCTATTAGCCCATTGTCTTGCGCATAAGATTGCAGCGTCGCTTGCTTTAATAAAGTCT
The DNA here is from genome assembly GCA_940337035.1 of Agriotes lineatus. Taxonomy (NCBI): domain Eukaryota; kingdom Metazoa; phylum Arthropoda; class Insecta; order Coleoptera; family Elateridae; genus Agriotes; species Agriotes lineatus. Next base: position 35,136,326 of record OW679198.1, on the reverse strand, counting down.
TCTATTGTGCACTATAATAAACGAACCAAGGAAATTGATCAATTTGTCAGAAAAGGCCAATCAAAATTGACTGACTGACTTTTCACGCGAGCCCAATTGGTTTCAACGATTTCAATTTATTGATTAGCCTTTGATTGACTTTTCGCCAAAACGTCCAAGTGAAGTTTGCAAATCGGTGTCGTTCTAAAAATTAATAATAATCGTGTTGGAAGCTCCATTATTGAATTAAAGGTGGAAAACGTTAAAAATGGGTGCTGTCGAACAATGTAAAATCAAAGTCATATATTCATATTGTTGAATAATCTTTCCAAATACCATTCAAAGTAATTTTTTTTAAGAGATAATTTTCGTTTACACAAAATTATAGCAAATTTCTCTCAACTAAAACTCCACTCGACCTGCGGTCTCGTGGAATTTTTAACGCAGTTTTAGTATCGAGAAATTTAATGCAAAAATTTGTATGTAACCGAAAAAATCTCAAAATTTGTTCAGCTGTTGTGATATTACCCTTGAGTATCTGCTGGTTGGGGCACTTTAGTAGCTATTCCATGGTCTTTTCTTGTCCGCATTCACTGTCGGACGGACCTTGGTAGTATCTGTGGCATCTTTTTCCACACCTGCCTCCACTGTTTTGTATTTTTGACGAGTGAGGGTATATCTGTTCATAGTGTTCATGCCACTCTTCTGCTTTCTGCTGATTTGCTCACTTCTTTTTTCATATTCTGGCCTTCATTACTCTTCTTCTCTTTCCTAACTCTCTAGTATCGTGCACTTTCTTAATCAATCGTTGTTCTTCCATACTCCATACAGGGCCGAATTATCTTAACCTATTTTGTACCTATATTTGTCTGCATCAACATGTCTTCTGTGTAGATATTGGTTGCTATTTCTTCTTGGTTTTTCTTTTATTTTTCTTAGAAATATCATTTCTGTACTTGCTATTCCTTTTTCCGATTTTCTGATGTTTGATTCGTCTCCAAACAACGATATTATGTTAACCCATTGTTTGGGTATAGGATTGCGGCTTCGTTTTAAATTTTTCTATGTGCACCTGTTTGTCTTTTTTAATGCTTCTTTTAATTTCTTTACTGATTTTAACATAATGTTGATTTCGTGCATTTGTTTGTTAATCAGCTGCCTGCAGTTTGCGTTCTTTATATTTACTTCTGTTTTTAATTTTATTCCATGTTTCATGATTGATCCACTCTGTTTGATGTTGCCTTTTCTTACGCAACGTTTCTTCACATGCTTCTTTGAATACGTTCTTGCATATTTGCTACGCTTCGTCGACTATTTCTTTGTAATGTATTGCTTTTGCTTTACATCTAATACTTGCTGCAACCGTTTGCTTCACATAGGGTTGCGCGCCTTTCCTATTAGTGCAGGAAAAATAAGCTAAAAATTGCACCAGTCTTGAAAAAATTAGTACAAGCAAGGAATTTGGTGGGGATGTTCTTATTAAATATACTAAAAGTCCTACTAAAAGAAAACAGATTGGGAACAAAAGGGTATTACAATAAATGGAGAAAAGCTTAACCACCTACGATTCGCAGACGACATCGTCCTAATCTCGGATAACTTAGAAGAGGTAACAGAAATGTACAACGATCTTACAATCGAATCAGAAAAAATAGGTCTCATAGTGAATACATCTAAGACAAAGATAATGACCAATATGGATGAACCGGACATAATTTCAGTAGGGAATAAGAACTTAGAAAGGGTCAACCAATATATATATCTGAGGCAAAAATTATTAATCAATAAAGAAAACCAAACAGCGGAGATATGTAGAAGAACACGTCTAGGATGGGCAGCTTTTGGAAGAACTTCAACGATCTTGAAAAACCAGAAAATACCACTCAACTTACAACCGCTGGAATAAAAAAATCCAGACGTGGAGGCCATGGACAGCAAAGCGTTCGAGAGGAAGACCACAGCTTCGATGGGCCGATGGCATAAAGAAAACGGCAGGGTTAAATTGGAGAAACAGAAAGCATGATAGAGACGTCTGGAAGAGATATGGGGAGGCCTTTGTCCAACAATGGGCGAATGAGGGTTGAAAAAGAAAGAAATAAAGAAAGAAAAGTCCCCTACAATTGAAGTTGTGCTACGGCAATAATATTAAAATATGGCGACCCATTATATAAAAAAATTAAAAATGAGCCGCCATTTTTTAATATGGCGGCCTTAACACAACTCGATTTTAGGGGACTTTTAGTATATTCAATAAAAAGGTAAATGCGAAATCTCTACCAAATGCCTTATCTGTACTATTTTTAAAGATCAAAACTTATTTTTCTTGCAGTATATGTCGTATGTTTTGTGTCTGATGTTTATGTCTCTCTGCTTGGTAAATTCAAAACATCTTTTCTCTATCAGTAAGTGGTGGTCCGTATCCGCATCAGTACTTCTTTTGTTACGGACATCCAAAACATAGCTTGGTTCCATTTTCTACTAATACAAGTATGGTTTTCACTTTTTTGATCTGGAGTAGTAACCTTGTTACGATTCAATTGCGCATCCAATTGATTTCGATGTCTATAGTATTTAGTCCTTATTGTTACCTCTCAGTTGAGCATCCACTCGATTTCAAGGTCTATGGTACTCAGTTCATATTTCGCTCGCTTGTGCCACGCATATTTTTTGGCTTGCAGCCCAGTGATTAAAAGGTCTCAATTGTTAGCTTGGCGTTGTTTTCAGGCTGGCTTCCATAAGCAGCATGAAGCCAGTTTAAGCGTCAGTAAAAATGCTTTGTGAATTTATGGGCATGCAGTTTGATTTAGTGTATTGGTTGCCCGCGCCTGTTCGGCGGATTCGCTTTCCTGACCCAAAATTTTTCTCTGTGGTTTATTTCTTCGCACGTGTCCTGAACATCGCGGGGTGTTGACCCAGGTGTTTCCAATGAAATCATTGCCTGTTTTGGTGTAACTGAAGGTGTTGCTGAATTTGAAGAGGTAGAAGATCCGGGCTCACTGTGATTTTCTGCAGTTGCAGAAGTTGATTCATCGTGCTCTCGAGAAGCTGCCGGTTGTGGTTCATCGTGGTTGTTAGTAGCCAGAGGCCTGTCTGTCGTCAAGCTCGCTACGAAAGCTTCCTCTGGAAAAACATTCTCATCTAGGGGATAAATTCCAGTGTGTTGAAACCCACTTATAGCATTCTTAGGAGTAGAAGCCCTAAGATACGCTTTCCCAAATAAACGACCGACTTGCTTAATTGTAATGGGTCTTCCTGGATTTTGGCGCTTCCATGTCTCACATTCTTGTGTATAAAATGTTAACAGCGGTAACATAAAAGACACATCCAGGGGTTGCAGACGATGAGATGTATGAGGAGGAATGCAAATAATGTGAACATTATTTTCACGAGCGCTAGTGATGAGTTCTACATTTTTTACGTGGGTTGCGTGGCCATCAAGAATCAGTAGAATGGGTTCATTTACAGAAGGTTTAGAATATTTTAGGAAGTGGTTAAACCATAGTGGGCAAAATATTTCTGATTGCATCCATCCAGAAGAATGCCAGGCGCCTATAGTTTCAGGTGGTGTGCCTTCCAGAAGGTCCAGATTCTCTCGAACTCGAGGAAATATCATTAATGGAGGAATATATCGACCAGCTGCATTGAAGCACACAGCTGCTGTTACTGTAACTCCTCTTTCAGCAGATGTCAAGTTACCCACTTGTTTCTTTCCTTTCAAGCTTAAAATTTTTGAAGGTTTATTTGGGACGGTTGTTATGCCCGTCTCGTCAACATTATAAACTTGGCTGGCCGAAAAGTGATACTTATCAAATAAACCTTTTAACAGTTCGTAAAACTTTCCCACATTTTCTTTATTAAATGCCGTAGCTCTTGCCAACGAAGTATTTTCTGGAGTCCTGAGTGATAGCTCCGGATGTCGTTTTATAAAAGATAGTGCCCAATCTTTTCCTGCCATGCCCTTGTTGTCATTAAAAACATGCTGTTTATTGTTCAGAGTTGCAAATTTGTATGCCAACGACCTTAATTCTATTAATTTCAGACCGAAACATCTTTGCTCCATAAACAAACAGTGGTTAACCAATTCAGTTTCTTCCTGAGGTGTAAAAACCGGTCTATATCTACCTAACTGTTTTTCAGAGACACTTTCAGGAGCACCAACTTTTTTTACACGCCGAAAAAGAGTTGTAGATGGCACAGCATACATTTCAGACGCTTCTTTGTAGCTTAGCCGTCCGCTTCGCACAGCTTCGATAGCAGTGGCCATTTCATCTTTATCCCACCGATGTTGCTGGGTCTTGCGGTTATAATTTCTAACCATATTTATCTATAACAACAGTACATTCCACTAATACATAATGTAAACACAAATATTTGTGATTCTTTTATCGCGGGGCAAAGCGGAATGTTATTCCATTATGCCCCACACACCGACATTTCACTTTGCCCCAAGACAACATTCTTTGAATTTACAACTTACAGTTTCGCATGCGTTTTCCAAGAAACACTAACAAAAGCAGCACCACATATGCCAGATGACAGAAATTTGGTGTGAAGCTTCGCTTTGCATCAAATGACAAGTTAGCATCATGGCACACAGATGCCAGCACTAATGTCAAAAATATATTTTTCATTTCACTTTGCCCCTCATTCCACTATGCCCCACCTTTTTCTACATCCCTGTCGCTTTGAGCCCCGTTCAATCATTTTGACGTTTGGATTAACCTTGGGAGTATACAGTTTGCTCCGCGAGCTTGGTATCAAATCGTGCCTGGTTTTAATGTGTACGATAAATATTGTATCGCTGTATCGTAACTTGTAAGTATCTATTAAGTTTTATGTATTAGACTTGATGCGTTTTTAGTGAGTTGCTTCGTAATTTGTCGACCTGTAATTTTATATATGCATTGATGATAATTATATACTGTGATATTCGCATTATAGCGTTATTTATTTATTACTATTACCTGTACTTGAGTTGATCTTCTCTTTCAGATTAGTTTCTGCTGCTTGAGTTTACTCGTATAATTGGAGCACTCGCTATCGCTCGCGTTCCAACTTTTATACTCGTTTTGCAATAACTCCCTTTCCTCGTTGGTATTACAATATACTATTTTAGATACAGGACAAAAAGTTGTTTATAGAACAGGTTATGTTACGATATGTTAGAAATAAACCCTCGAAACGAAAACAGAAATATTTGTTTTCTCCAATAACTGTAGATGCCCTCTTCAAATATGTTTAAAATTAGGTGTGCTTATATAAATTCTAGTTTTACTTTCTTTTCGTAATAGGCTGACGAAGCTTACCATATAGGCCCATCAAATTCCCAACAAAGCTATTTGCGAGGCGACAAAATAATAGAAGTTGTCAAAAAATCTCAAAGCCAAGCAGTGCACCCTGGCTATGGGTTTCTTTCGGAAAATGCAGAATTTGCCGAAGAGTGCCAGAAACATGGAATTATATTCGTGGGCCCGCCAGCTTCTGCAATAAGAGATATGGGGATAAAAAGGTCAGATTAGAAAGCATGTTCTGGAAGGTTTTTGTACTGGTTTCTTACAGCACCTCCAAGGCAATAATGTCAAACGCCGGAGTTCCAATAATAGAAGGATATCACGGGGCAGACCAACAGGATGCGAAGTTGAAGGAAGAAGCTGCTCGAATAGGTTACCCAATAATGATCAAAGCTGTACGTGGAGGGGGTGGGAAGGGCATGAGGGTCGCTCTCAACGAAAACGAATTTGAAGAAGCTCTGGAATCCGCCCGAAGAGAATCTCTGAAATCGTTCGGCGATTCGGACGTACTGCTCGAGCGGTATATTGCAGAGCCCAGACATGTCGAAGTACAAGTTTTTGCGGATTCTCATGGAAATGCTGTTCATTTATTTGAAAGAGATTGTTCCGTTCAAAGGCGACATCAAAAAATCATTGAAGAAGCGCCAGCGGTAAGTTGAACTAACCATTATATTAAACTGGGGCATAAGTGAAAAATGAACAATTTTCTTTAAAAAATTGCAATAGGTTTGAAAATTCATAGATATTCAATACAATTACAAAAATACTAAAAAAATTAATCTTCTCAGTATCTCGATCGATACGTTAGTGCTTATGGATATAGTTATATATCTTATAACATTATTCATATGTTTTAAGAAAAATAATTTTAGCCAGGTTTATCAAATGAGCTGAGATCTGAGCTAGGAGCAGCAGCCGTCAGGGCGGCAAAAGCTGTTGGTTACGTTGGTGCCGGCACTGTAGAATTTATTTTAGATCGTCATTCACACAGTTTCCATTTTATGGAAATGAACACAAGGTTACAAGTCGAACATCCAGTTACCGAAATGATTACTGGTAAGTTAAGGGGAGTTTTTCATTTTCATTTTAACCGTCAATATTTTTTATGTAAGGAACCGATTTGGTAGAATGGCAAATAAACATAGCGGCTGGCGAACCCCTTCCACTTACACAAGAAAATATAAAATTAAATGGACACGCCTTCGAGTCAAGAATATACGCTGAAGATCCTCAAAATGGTTTCTTACCAGGAGCTGGACCACTTACATATTTGGCCACTCCTTCTGTATCTGAAGATGTTCGAGTAGAAACTGGTAAAAACAGAAGCGTGTGTACTACATGGCGAGCTTGACTTATCTCGATTTCTAGGTGTCCGGCAAGGAGACGAAGTTTCGGTTCATTATGATCCCATGATCGCAAAATTGGTGGTATGGGGGAACAACAGAATGGAAGCTCTTACGAAAATGAAACTTAAATTAGCTGAGTATAACGTAAGCGGCAACTTAAAATGTATTATTGGGCTTTAAAATTGCGAGATATTTATATTACCTTTATTTTAATGTGCGATCTGTTTAGTAGAAAGGCGTAATAATTCGTCGGACTGTCGTACCTCATTGTCTTCTTATATTAACAAATCTTCAAACTTTAAATGCCTATAAAGCATTTGAGTTCAGATTAGACATCTTTGCAAAACAGTGCATTAATAATATCAAAACCATTTTGCCCAGAAAAGAAAAACGAAAACTGAAAAATTGAATCTTTTCAGTTTTAAGTTAGGCATAGTGGTCCAGTTTAAGAACTGAAGACACCTTATCTCTATAATCAATGTAAACCACTCGCTACTAAAATATTCTCACGAAACTAATGGTAAGTATATCAAAATAACACTGATATATTTTATTTACGCCGCTGATTAAAATGTGATACAAATCAATGAAGCTTTTTCGCTGATAATAATAGTTATTTGTATATTTATCACAAATGTTATGAGGCACGCGTGCCCTTCAGAGCGATAAGGTTACATTAAAGAAGGTTTGCATATGTGGGGATTGAGTATTCACTTTTTTGGGATTTTAAACAGTGCTGAAATCGTGGTTTATAGTTCATATAAATTCTACAGATGAAGCCCGCCTTTTTAAATTTTGATTTGTAAGATACTTGAATCTCTTATTGTTCATGTAGGCAAAGTAGATAAAGTGTCTTTAGTTATGAAATTGGGCTATATGTACTTATTCATGTTAAAAGGGAATTGCAGCTTTCATCACCAGAGTCATTATGATGATGCAAGCTGCAATGCCTTGCGAAACGTTAATCAATATGGGTGCACAAACAGCAACAAAGCCAAATCTGCCTAAGTATCCTCGTTCTCGAGATACTCACACAACACGAGCCACCAAAGAGCATCGCGTGGGTCCTTGTTCGAGTTCACAAAGCACATTAAGCCAGAGAATGCTGGGCGTTCATCTGTAACGACTACGCGGTCTAAGGCGAAATTCCCTTTTAACAAGAATAATTCGAATAACCGCGAAGCCTCAAACATAAATATATGTATTTAATTAATGTAATACAGGTAGGTCTACGTCTTGTGGCAACAGACTCCATCGGCAAGGGTCAAAGGGCCTAGTGGTTCTTTCAGTTAGAGCTGCTGGATCGAAGTGCCTTCAGCATGCCGACCATCCTGGTTTTATACTTTCCTATGCCTCCCTATCTGGATCACTGTCTGGGAAAGGTTTTGAGAGGAACTGCTCTGGGCATTATTCTGTGCGTGGACGCGCAGCGATGGGTTTTCGACTTTATTGCTTGTTTGGTGTGTTCTGGAGATGCAAACGCCGATTGTGGCTTAACAGCTGAATTCGAATTTGAACACACTATTCTATGTGTAAATACATATTTGGGCCGGCGCTGACGTCACAGTTTTAATTCCACACTTAAGTATTGTTGTATATCCTTTATACTTTCATAATTTATAAAGGCTTGGTTTGTATGTAATCCTTCCAGCTATTTTTTTTAGCTTTTATTATTTTGTTTAGTTCTACGTCTCATCATGTTATCTGTTTTCTTTCATTTACGAATGTTGTTACTTCACATACGTCTACGGCCGGCTTTTCAAAATTGCCTTCATCTTTTTCCAAGTTATTTCTATTGGTTTAAAATTCTAATGCGTCAAACTCTTTTTAAGTGCTTCTTGGTCTTTTTAGCTTCATACGACCACAGTGTGTAGCTTCTAACATAATTAAATCATTCATTCGATTTCCTTGGTAGCAGCATTTCTGTGCCGGTTTCCTTTATTCTCATTTCTACCCGACATTTTTCAGAGCCCTAGCATGTCTTATGACCCTGATGGAAAGATCCAGGCTTCGCCAGCGTGTGATTGGAACGAATATTGACTTCTCACTTTTAAAACTCACTTTTATTGTGCATTTATGGATCTCTAAGTGCTGGAAAAAGGTATTCGAAACTAGGAACTAAGTTTGTATGGATTATTCAACACTATAATGAAGGAACCAATGAAAATTGTTCAATTTGTCAGAAACGGCCAATCAAAATTGACTGTCCTTGAAAACACCTAATATCGTAGTGTTTTCACGCGATCCCGATTGGTTTCAATGATTTCAATTTAGTGAGTAGCCTTTGACTGACATTTCGCCAAAACGTCAAAATAAAGTTTTCAAATCAGCGTTGTTCTAAAAACTCATAATAATCATCTTAGAAGCTCCAGTATTGAATTAATAGTGGAAAGCGTTAAAAATGTGTGCTGTCGAATACGGTAAAGGTCATCTACCCATATTGTTGAATAATCTTTCCAAATACCACTTAAAGTAAAATTGTTTAAGAGAATTTTTTCTTTAACATGCAAATTATTGCAAATGTCGCTCAACAAAAACTGCTCAAATTCCACTCGACCTGCGGTCTCGCGGAATTTAAACAATGATTTGCATGTGAACGAAAAAAATTCTCAAAAAATGTTCACCTTTTGTGATATTACCCTTGATTATTCAACACTATAATGAAGGAACCAATGAAAATTGTTCAATTTGTCAGAAACGGCCAATCAGAATTGACTGTCCTTGATAACATCTAATGTCGCAGTGTTTTCACACGATCCTGATTGGTTTCAATGGAAAAGTCAATAACAGTACTGCCGTTATCGTTTCTTACAGGTTCCCCAATCCTCGTACGTTTATTCCTCTCCCTGTCACTCTACCATGTTGATACAGTTTGTCAATCAACGTCGGTGTTTCTATCCAAAATTTTTCTTCTTTTCTTCTTTTAGTTGAACCCACATGCTACTATGATTGTATATAATCTTCTTCTTCACGTGGCGCTACAGTTCCATATGGATTTGACCCTTCTTCAACTTTTGCCTTCAATCGAATTTTTGCTGCGCTTTGTTCTTCTAATTTCGGACTTTTAGTATTTTCGCCCATCTTCCTCTATGCTATCCGCCCAGCGTTATCTTCGTCGTTCATTTGTACTTCTTTCTTCTATTTGTCCTTGGAATTGTATATTTTGTTTCTTACTCATTGATGGTGTTGAGTTGAGTGTTTTTTAGTACTTCTGATTGTATTGTACATTCTCTTAACCTCGTTTCTTTGTCATAAGTTTTCTATATCTTTAATAGGTTTATCTAGGAATTTCTTCATTTTCAACAACGTCTTCGGTTCTCTTATTAGTTTCTTATACTTTTCTGTTTTATTTATGTAGAAACCGTGCAGCGCAATTGGGAAACCGCTAGGCTTGCATTAAGCAAGTCCTCGGTTCGAATCCCGCAGGGGCCAGAATTTTTCCGTAGTCTCCCCGTTTGGAATCGGGCTCGGTGAGACCATTCACAGTTGGGCACCGCAAGGTAAAATGAGATTACATACAATACATACTGTTTAATTTTAGGGTTGGTCGCTGTATTAGTCTCCTCTCCCGCTTCGTTTCTCTTATTTATTACATCTGCACAGACTTCATCCCTCCATAGTGTCTTTTGTTTGTTGTCGATAAAACTTATATTTTCTTCTACTGCACAGTGGATGCTATTCTCTTTTTCCACCTTTCTTCTAGCAGATCTGTTTCCTTGTGGTTTCGGCATTGTCTTAACACTCTTAACTTTACTTCCATAGCTTGTTGATACTCCCTCTTGCAAATTTGGTTAGTTTGTTTCTGTACATTCTACTTTTTACTTCTATGTGTGGGTATAGTTTTTGCTAAGTATTGCTTTGACTAGCACGCGGTCGGATTCATTCACTGCTCCTCTCATGGTGATTGGATTCTTAAACTACTAGATTGTTTCCTGTTCGATATTAAGACGTGGTCTATTTGAATAACCGTCTTACCATTCCTTTCTGAATGAGTTTATGCGGTAGAGTAATACTTTTAATTTGGTCTACGGCATCTTTATGTATAATGTACCAAACCTCGGTTTGTACTCATTTATCTTTTTCCACTCCTATTTAGAAATATATTACCACCCTTCAGTTCTCTAGTTTCCATTCCTTTCTGTTTGATTTCCATCGGTTCCATTACTGTCATTTATTTAACAAACTCACTCATCAATTCCACTTCTTTTTTACTCAATTTTCTTAAGTATACATACATTTTATACACCCTGTACAATTTTTAAAATATTACACTTCACTATCTTAATAACATTTTAACGAAGGGTATATACTGACCTCAGTAGAAGTACATTGCACAAAAAATTATCCATTCCAATAATCATCAATCAGTTTAAGATTAAATGTTTTAATTTTTTGTGGGACTCTTATTAATTTTTGACGTATAGTTTATAATGCAAAGTTATTTTGTTTGAATCACCCTGTAGACAATACTTTTAACGTTACTCTGAGTTGAACGATTTAAATAATACAATTTCCATATATTAGGTTGTATTTGTAACTGTAGGCAATTTTAGTAAAGTATGTAGGAATATTTCACGTAGATTACTAAATAGATAAGTACATTGTCTAGCGTTTTCCACGAGTGCGTTGCAAATACAATCATGATTTTTAATGTTACATTGTAGTTTAAAAGCGCGGCTTTATCACGATAACTATAAATTTTTTATGATTTAATACTAAAGTCGTATTATGCTTGGCGAACTATAATGGGGACTTTAAGCGTACAGTTTAGTAGAAACACATTGAAGCAATTAAATTTGAACTTTTAGATTGTTGGTCTGGAAACGAACGTAAATTTCCTGCTGAGTTTGTGTAACCATCAAGAGTTTGGATTAGGTAACGTCTACACTAACTTCATCGGGGATTACCACGACAGCTTGTTCCGAGAAGAAACTCCTACTGAACAACAATTAGTTCAGGCTGCAATGGCGATTGCTCTAACAGACGACATGCGTTTAGTTAAAGATGCAGTCGAGAGGCAAGACTGCTTTAATCCCTTCATTGTGGAATCTGCATTTAGAGTTAATCACCACTACGAGAGGGAAATAAATTTAAAATATAAAGGAGCAGGTTAATACGCTGTACTACTCAGATGTCGATTTTACATGTTTACATTTTTAGAACTAAATATTAAATTGAAAGTATATGATCCCAGCGAACATCATGTCTCTGTAGATGGGGGTAAAACATGGAATATCGTCTTACAAGGCGAACTTATCAGGACTGGAAACGAAACCTTACTTAAATGCAATATTAACGAGCATATTAGTAATGCTAGAATATATCGAAGCGACGAAGTTATAACGTTATTCGATGAGGTATGGATTAATAGTTGATCCAGGCAATGGACCTAGATTTGCATTTTTTATTTTAGGCAGGAAAGATGGAATTCGCTTTGGAACATCCAAAATTCTCAGCGGAGGAAATTGAATCGTCAGGAGGTTCCAGTAATGCAGCCATTGCGCCGATGCCTGGAGTTCTGGATAAAATTTTGGTAAATCCTGGCGATACCGTTAAAAAGGGAGATCCTGTTGCAGTATTAATTGCGATGAAGATGGAATTTGTAGTTAAAGCTGTTAAAGACCTCACTGTTTCCAGTGTTCTTTATAAAGTCGGCGACAACGTCGCCAAAGATGCTGTTATAGTTAAGTTTGAGGAAACGTAATTCAAATAATTGAACTAACATATTTTAACACAATGTTGTAATTGTGAAGCATAATAAAATGTTAATTTAAAATTTCTATGATTTTATGTTTAGCAAAAAATAAAATCCCAGTGTTATTAATTACCAAACTGATCAAAATACCGGGTGTCTTAAAATGAATTACATCTAGTATGCTTTGAATTTCCCATAATGCAATCTAAAATTTTATTTCAAATTGGCAATACTGTAAGTCTATGTCAAATTCGAGGTTATCAGGTTATGTTTTGAGTCAGTTTGTGTCAAAAGTGACGCAAAACCTAACCTGCTAACCTCGAATTTGACATAGACTTACAGTATTGCCAATTTGAAGTAAAATTTTAGATTGCATTATGGGAAATTCAAAGCATACTAGATGTAATTCATTTTAAGACACCCGGTACATCAAACATAAGTAGCCTTAGGCCTTACTATTGGTTAGTTCTTTTAATTTAAATTCTGCTCGTTATTTATTTACAATGGAATATTTACAACTACCTTCTCGAACTGAGAAAAAATATGTTGACGTTTAAATCTATTATTAAGAGTAAATCCATTAAACGTTTGGCATAAGCGTGAACTCAACCGGTAGAACAAGGGGAATGCATTATGAAATCACGCATTCCTAAATTTCTAAAAGTTTGTAGCTTGAGAGAGCTGGTAATTATAATTCTTTTAACTTTAGGAGTTTGTGTATCTAAAATCTACAACTCCATTAACGTATGATATAATCAATTCTACCTGTTCCAAACACTTTTGATAAGTCGGCGCCTATGCTTCATGTTTTGCAAGACATGACTAGCGATCGATTAAACAACATACAAATTTAATTGGCGTGTGGGATGCGTAATTAATTGATACAGAAATCCCCATACCCCAAGGGCATATCTTCGATTTGTTAAATGGCAGCGTACGCCGCTCCGCACGAAGGCCACCTTCTCGAAATGTGAAATTATACGTTTTCTGGAAACTCATTATCGTGGATATGGCATACTACACATTTTTTATATAATTTGCAGACAATGCAATTTGATCGAAACGCATTTTAGATATTATTTTTCTCCTATAGTCTGGTAAAATAAATATAAACCAGAAATATTATCTGTAAATAATTTTAAATTGTATCGTGAATACATTCAGCATGGGTATCTACGGTTTACTGGTTGATTGGAAAGTACTATTATTACAGATACACATATCATCGTTTTGTATGGTAGGTTGCCATGGCATTTGTTATGTCGGTCTTCAATAATTTACACTAAAATTGGTCAACTTGCTATTGTCATAAAAATGCAGGGGATATAGATTCAGCTCTGTTGACAAATACAGCTTTTTTAAAATTAAAATGACCCAGATGATCATAGAAATAATCATCATAGCAGTCGGTATCTAAGATATAATCGAAATAGTATCGACTAAGTCTAGCTAGTAACATCACTAGATTTCCAGTAATAAAAGTTTGCCGTGTATTATGTCGCACAAACTTGAAAGTAACATCCATTACCTTGGACAGTAAGTTTTATGCAAAGGAGAACAACAAGAACAACATCAGCAACAATAACAAACAGATTAACGATAAACTAGAGTTTATAATGCATACATTCATCGACATAAACTAAACTGAAAATGTAGTAGGAAGAGATACAAATGTCTCAGTGAGTATTAGGTGCTACTTTTACCCTAGCAGGAAATGTATTTCTTTTAATCTTGGCCGAATCGAGTAAAAAAGAATAATTAATTTAATCATTATCGATTTGACACTATCAGTATTTTCATTTTCATTTCCGAATAATAGCAGTTTATATAACAAGTCCGGAAAGAGCATCTTTACCAATGCGTAGGCATATTTCAGGCCGATGCCGAACAAGCATGAGCAAGAGATGTCTGTAGTTCATTCCCTTGTAACGCTAGCATCTGAACATTAAACAACGTATTTAATTTGTGCATCGCTCATTTACGCGTTACATCTAGCCAGCGCTCGAACTAGTGAGCAAACTTGTACCCGCGATGCGCGAAGACACCAAGAAACAACCCCAGCGCCGCCTCGCACTCAAAGATGCCTGAAGCTGCGGTTTTAATAACGCGGATAATGATATAAATGCAGGTTTCTCGACAATTTAAGTCTCTGAACCTACCTTCCTCCACCCCTTCTCTGACTTAGCATGTGACTAGCGTTCTCGGTCTCCCAAGGCATTTTCTAATAGCGACCTGTGTCTTAGCATGCGACTAGCGTTTTCAATATTCTAAGGCATTTTCTAATACCGATCTGTACCTTAGCATGTGATTAGCGTTCTCTGTTTCCTAAGTTATTTCCTGTCAATATTGTAGGCGACGAGAACATTATAATTTATTCATAACCGGACCTGTAGGAACCATTTTGTACGTTCTGCCTGAAGGCGGCCCGAACAAAATAACTGCAGTAATTAATTTACCTGGAGGGACAGCAATATACATCCAACGACGTCTTCCTGTAGCCCCAAAGTCGAAATACGCCTCTTGAGCTTCCTGTAATCTAAGGTAGAAAAATTTAGCAAAGCCTTTCAGAGGTGTAGATTCTTCTTTAGCCTTTTGTGTCATAGTTTTGTCTAGCGCGTTTCGTATGGCGGTAGTTGTGTATCCGGTTTTCTTGTCTTCTTCTTCTTATTCCTTCTATTATTTACTTAAGCCTGCTCCTACGTCGGCGTTGCCTCTTATACATGTAGGTTATCACTCCATCGTTTTCTACGTGTTCAATGCTTCTTCTTCTTCTCATTGGTGACTTATCTCTTGCTATTTTTACTATTTTATCTTCTGTCATTCTCATAACGTGTACATTCCATTCGTAATTTAATTTATTTACCCAATCGTTAATGTTTTCTACATTGCACTGTCGTCTGATAGTCTCGCTTCTCTCACTATCTAATATTGTGTTACCAAAAACTCTAAGGAGTATTTTCATTTCAGATGTCCCAAGCAATCGTTTTGTTTTGGAAATTTCTGGTCTAGTTTCGGCCATATACATCATAATTGGTCTGATCGTTGCTTTGCAGATTTTCGCTTTGTTCTAATATTATTCAGCATCAATTTGTTGGAAGTTTGAGGAACCTATTTTATGTTACATAATTATTTGTTCTTATACTGTGATGTTAGCACCTCCACACAATTAATTTTAGGCTAACATAATAGGCTCAATATCTGTATTTCGCCAATACCTCACAATCAGTGCTTGAATTTCCAGTGCGCGGCAACTAACCGAAACGGCGCATCGGTGCGCGCGTCCGTGTACAATAAAGTCTTGCGCATTGCTTCTCAACATTTCCCCCAGACGATAGTCTCAATCTAAGAGGCTCGACCTGTGAAAGGTGAGCTCTGTAGTTTAGTGGTTAGCACGTCTACTTAGCATTCGGGAGGTCATGGGTTCGATTCCCGCGACCGTCTGCTCTGATTCAGGTTTTTAGGTGGTTTACCTGAGTAAACAGAGTACTTTCTCTGAGGCAAATGCTGGGACACTATTTCTCCACCTTTCCTAGCCTTTCTTCTATTTTCTATCCCTTCTTTCTCTTACCCATCCTGTAACTCCCGTTCTTGGCTGAAGAGGGGCGCAAGGTCCCTATAGCAGCCCGCCTCCAGTTGGGAAATTGAAATTACCTTGAACTTTTACCCTACCCTTTTACCCTGCGCAAGGCTTTCGAGTCCAGCGACCAGTCCAACCCGCTCCCACTAGAGGAGCCACCAGCTGATAGGCTCTTTGTGCTGCGTCAAAGCCGCCTAAAGCCCTAAAAGGCTTTCCTGTCGAGCCCCGAGGTCGCGAAGAAAGCCCGCCGCACCGATCCGGACTCCGTCTTG
This sequence comes from Agriotes lineatus, assembly GCA_940337035.1. Taxonomy (NCBI): domain Eukaryota; kingdom Metazoa; phylum Arthropoda; class Insecta; order Coleoptera; family Elateridae; genus Agriotes; species Agriotes lineatus. Next base: position 35,120,166 of record OW679198.1, on the reverse strand, counting down.
CCCTCAAAGACAAGCCGCCGCCATTCCAAAATCTATACCTGTCTAAAGAAGCCGTCTAAAAGTGCAAAGCACTTAAGTTCCTCGTCCCACCTGGAAAAACCTTTTAGAACCGCCGGATCTCTCCTAAGCTCAAAAACCGCTCTCCGTCATATTAGTGGCTTTCATGATTCAGTAACTGAATACGACTATCAAACCAGTCCTCAAACTCAACCTCTCCTCAGGGCTCCAACTCTATAAACCGCAAACGGCGATTGTACGCTTCCAAAGAGGTTATGACAAACATGTAGATTACTGCTTGATAAGTACTCACCAAGTCGATTCCCCCCTCGGAATTAATTAAAGCACGACTTATATGTTATGAGGGCACTTTTCCGTCCATTAGCATGCCCTGTGGTACCGACAGATAAAGATTACAGCCCCTGTTTAGATCCCCAGGCGAGCGCAGATTCACTGTAAGTAACCGGACAAATTTTCTATTCCCGCCACCGGGCTTTTGCGAAGAAGCATCGCTTCGGGTGCGTCAAAAGTGGCCCAAGAGTCCAGCATTAGTACTATCCCATTCACACTCGGAAAACTTTTCAACAAGGGTTATTCACCGTTATTAGCAGTACATGCTTGGCACCAACGTAAACAAAGTCGTCCAGCCCAGCCATATTAAATCCCAGAATTACAGAAACGACTGCAGATTACAGCGCCAGGCGAATCTTCTTCGTTGTTATATCGCTCTTTGACGACCTTGCAAGTCGAATAAATTTTACGTACTCTGGGCTGCAGATGTCCTAGTTTAGCATGTTCCAACCCAAAAGCACTCATTTTTTTGTTTTATGCAAATACTTTGTACAATTAATGGATTTCAATTTAAGAAAACATGACATGTAACATTCAGAATAATATACAAATTCTGGAGAAAATCTTTTTTAAATACAGGAATCTGCCTCCTGTTAAGCCACAACTGGCGTAGAACCGTAGAGGGATAGAGTCCTTTCGATCTTCTTTTCTGAAAGCATTTTCCAGTTCAGCGTTATCGGGCGAGAAATCGCAGGTAAAAGTTTTAAGTTTTTGTGGAGTTTAAGGGGGTGTAAATGGCTTATCCCGTCGCATTTTGTGCTGAGCGCGAATCCTAGAGTATGTAGATTGTTGTTGTGGGCGAGTGAATTATTCTGGATGGCAACATTATTGTTAAGCTCAAAAATCTTTGTGCGGCGTAACTCACTAATTCCTATTTTCATTAGCCTCTTCGGAGCAGAAACTTGAATGACCACATTTTTTATGGTCTGTTGACCGAAGTGCCATTGAAGGTTATGGTGGAAGTCCTGTTAGGCTGTGCTCGCGTCTATGGACGTTGTTGTATTAGAGGGATTTCGGCTCCGTACCTTTCTATGCAAGGCGTAAGGCGAAAATTGGGCAAACATTCGCTCCGACTAGGAATCTTCACGGGCCCCAGTAGCAGCTCTCCAGGTGCGCCGTTCGGTGGGACTTGCTTATCTAAGTAAAATTACAAACTTTATTCTCGTGTCATCTTACATCGGGGCTTCACCTAGTACCTTGTCAAATTATATGCATTTATTGAGGCTTCATATGTGCACATTATTAAATTTGACAACCAAAACTGCTGTGGAGAGAGATTTGTGTATTAAATTTAAACAACCATTATATTACCAAGTTTGTTGATTTATTAACCATGTAACATTGAGCACTTTTTAAAGTTTAGTGAGTTTTAAACCTCTCACTAAAGTTGCTTGTTGAATTTGGAGTCCAACAAAATTAATTTAATATCGTTTTACGGGGAACAAGCATGTACCTGGATAGTAACCCTCGATTACAGTAGATGTATTGCATTTTGGAAATGTGTAGACAGTGTTTCACTCGGTGAGTTTAAACTTCTATTCCAAATTAATCAAAATTACTTACTTGTATTGGGCTATTGCGTCACCTAACCATTTAACTGGCTTTTACTCAGCAGCAATAATTAAATTATTCCCACACTAGAAGCTAGGATTCCCCCTTGCTCATTTATGTTATTCATACGCCATTTGAGTTTATGATCTGTGATATTGGCATTGGCTGTGTTATTTGTGAGTTATATAAATGTTTTCGAGAAGGTGTTAATGCCAGTGATTATTTATATTATATTATTTATCATTATATGATTTTTTTTTAAATTTGGGTTTTACTCACGTTGCCTTTTCTTTTTGTTACTATTGTTACTATTTGTTCGCATTTTGTATTAGTATTTATAAACAAACATTTATGTAAAGGCATTATACCACATGTCCATTAAAAAAGGCGGCTGTGGAAATTCAAACGTGTGAACAATACGTAGGTGGCACTGTAAGTCTATGTCAAATTCGAGGTTATCAGGTTAGCTTTTCCTTCAGTTTTGACACAAACTGACACAAAACCTAACCTGCTAACCTCGAATTTGACACAAAGTGACATAAAACCTAACTTGCTAACATCGAATTTGACAGTGACATTGCCATATAGTAAAGTGACATTTCTATGCACCACTTTATTAATGGATTTTGAATTTAGTAAAATAGCACATTATTATACAAAATGCGAAAAAATAATTAAATAAAAAATAACAGAATTGGTTATGGTTTAATCGTTAAATGTCATTATTAAAAAAAATAAAATGCATTTGACGGACTAGCAACTGAAGAGGATTGTTAACGGATTGCTTTTAGATCAATACAAAACGGCTTTACATTTAATAAACATAAATATGTAAATTTAATCTAATTAAGCAGAAGTTTACTGTGACATGACCTTCAAAGTAATGCTAATAAATGCTCAAACTAATATTGAATTACAATTTGTTTATAAAAAGGTAAAGTTGGTCACAGATGATGTCGATAATTACAAGAAAATGTTCACATAAATCACATAACGAATGTGTAATTGTAAATAAAAATATAACAGGCGGTCAAGCAACATTAAAAGCGTGAACTGAAAAGAATCATGAAAATCTGTTGATTTGATCAAATTGTCACACGGTTACATTTTACAAAATTAAATGGAATCTCACATGAAGTGGCTGTAGAAATAAATGAGACGTCAGTTATTAGGTGATAAGAATTAATTACGAAATAGCGAGCCGAAAAATAATAGCTTCAACGACTAAAAATTATTATTGCTGGAATAATAAATCAGTAACCAACTTGAATGATGTTTTAATTATGGCGACTATATCAAGATATATAAATTAAAGCACGAACCATATGCAATTAAGTTATTTGTGATTGAATGCAACCGGCGGTCATTGGTGGAGTTCGTCTGCGAAGTCATTAAGGGGCGACAGGTATTCGCGAGTGTGGACTTCACTGCGGTACTTGGTTTCCATCTGCATAGCCCAGCGGTACAGTTGGAAGTAACCTTGCCATAAGCAGGAGGACATCTGTGATGTTGGTGTAGTGAGCAAAAAACAGGAGCCTAAAGGCTATTTTGTAATCCACCACCTGCAAAATAAAATTAATTAAACAGTAACTTCTGTTTTACTTAATATGGCAGCATTTAAGCAAAAGTAATTTTTGTTGTCAAAGTTCTTACCATTATGCGTGCGCATCGCTAAGTTTACATATAAATTATGCCGCGTAAAGAAATTTACTTAATCAAAGGTTGAAAGACTCCTTAATTAAGTGTTTCAATGAATTATGCAATTTTGAAGAAAAAACTTTCAAATATATTTTCAGCGATTTAAATTTTATTGTACTTTGTCTTGAACATCGACTTACGATACGTCTTGAATAATATTATTCTCATTGTTAGGTATGTAGAGCTACAGTCCGCAGTATGATAAATAGTTAACGCTGGCCATAAAGAAGAATCATCTGGAGTCATAGTAGTCGAAAGAAATCGAACTTTTACGCAGATCATTTTTTGCGTGAAGAGATAGTTTGCAAAGTCTTCGACTACCTACGAAGAGCGGAACATTTTAATTTAAATAGCTTTTTACGTTTCCCTAAAAAAAATAGATTATACTGGGTCGCGTTCATTATTACGCATTCATTATTACATATAATTTGGAAGTTAATGGCTACAGATACAAAAAAGAAAATGACAAACAAATTTTAGTGGAACAGTCCTGTATAATATTATAGAAAATTAAATTTCTGAAGAAAAGGCAAAAAATCGGAGAAATGGAAAAAATTTGTAAACGGGAAAAAGGTAAACCAAACAACAGAAGGAGAAGACACCTCGACACCCTAGGGTACAAGAGAACGGATTATGTATGTATGTATGTATGTAAATTTCTGAAACCTTATTTAAACTATAAAGAATATTCATTTTTATTGATGAGACCTGTATTTACAAAAACGGACTTGCGACAATCTCCCCAAGAAAGATTTCAAATTGAGGAAACCAGAAGGTGAACTCTTTAATGTGCTTCATGCTGCATCTACTGATGGTTTCCTGAAGGAATGTAGTTTACTTTTAAAATCCAGAAACTACTATAAAACTATGCATAGTCAGCTATTTAAACAGTGAATACAAAATTAATTAATTCCAGCTCTACTATTTGATGGTTTTATAAATGTTTTTTTTTACAATGCTTCATATTATTCTGTCCGTTTAGATAAACCTCTAACTTGTGATTCAAACAAAAGTAGAATGCGCGATTATTTAATAAAGTGTACCGTTCTATTTGAACTGACATATACAAAATAGTATATTAAAGTGTGAGTGGATAACAAGGTCTTTAAAACACGCGCGGGTTTTCGAGCACGACGGCGTAGCCGGAGTGCTCGAAATAGAGCAAGTGTTTTAAAGACCAGTTATCCAGGAATACTTTACGCTATTTTTTATTATACCTCCAATACTGGAAATAAATTACGCACTAAAAACTTGGAAATAATTTTTGTCGTGATAAATCGAGAAGCCATAATAATATTGCTACTATAGTTACTAGAATTATTTACGTTTTTGTCGCGTCCATGTCCGTTGTTGCATTCAATCGTTTCCTTGACTACCTTTAAAGCTCGGCGAGCTTTAATCGCCTGTATTCGCAGGCTCAGGCGTGCTTTAAACGGCGATTCTGATGCAGGTATAATAAAAACTCAATTATGGCAGTTGATTGAACCAATTTTACCAAATTCTTTGATAAAGTATAAAATTGACATAATTTGTTATTAACATGGTATAGATATGGTAAAATTTTCTCCAGATGATTGTGAGTACAATCCTATTGAACTAGGCTGGGCATTTTGTAAACAATACTACAACGAAAATGTAAATAGTGTCACTGAAGACAAAAATAGAACAATAAACATATGGACAGAAGCACTATCTAATTTCGCCCCTGAAAAGTATAAAAATAGTGTTCAGCATTGTCAAAAACTAATCTTCGACGATTTGCATAAATATATGGGCAATTTTAGTATACAAGACGTACTGTCCCTTGTAATAAATTTACGTGAAGGGTCAGACACAGATTTTAATTTTGTTGTTTTTTATCCTACCTCTCATTATTTCAACTACACTTCATACCAAAATAACATATGTTACAATTAGACATTACATTTGATGAACGCTAACCTCACTTTAAAAAATCAGTAGCCGAGTTGCCGCTAATACTTTTGAAAGAAGTTGTGACATTGGCGAATTAAAAAAATAGCCTTTTAAATCAGCATTCCTATATCACATTAAATAAAGACAAAAAGATAAGACTTACCTAAATAAATAGAATGTAATTATAGTCTGTTTTTTTGCTTTATGATTCAGAGGAGGCCTTGCATTTATATTATTTTAGCAGTGTGCAACAGTTTAGTTACAAATACAACTAACGTCAAAATCAAGGTCCGCGGGATTGTCAAGTTGATACTTTGGTAAAGCTTAATAAAATGCCACAAAAAGAAGTATTAATAGTAAAACTAAAGAGGCTATAAAACGCTGTTTTACTAATATAAAAGATATCAATGGCAACTTAAGTCAAACAGCAACATTGGACGAGTTGGTCAAATCTTTGATGTAAGTATTAAGAATTAAACAGATATAAAATTTCTAACAATTTCTTATAATGCTAGATTTTGAATGCAACTGTGTTTAATATTCTAAATGAAGCAAAATCACAACTCCTGCAATAACCGAATGACAATATGAAAAAGAAAAAAGAATTTCTAACTTGGCAGGACTACAGTTTCAGAAAGGATATTAAGAAAAAAAATTGGGATTTTTTTATTTTGGATAATTAATTGCGATGTGCAAGAGATGACCTAAATTATACTGGGAGTCGTTCAAAATTATACAACACTTTAAAAAATATGGGATATATAATTGTGAATGGAAGAAAATCGTTGTGTGAGAAGAATCATGTAATTTCGGCTAAGGTTGCAATGGCGTAGGTGGACCCACGACACAGACTTGAAAAGTAATCCATCTAAAGTTAAGGCGGAGGGAAAGAGGTATATTATTTTACATGCAGGATGCACATCACGACTTTTACCAGGGTGTGACTTACTGTTGGATTGACAATAATGACAGGTACTATCGTAAGTGTAAAAACGGTGACATTTTTAGGGAATGTTAAAAAACAGTCCCTGCTATATGTTTAGCATAAATAATTACCTACTTCTATAACACAGATCTGCAAACAAAAATCATCAGCAAGTTGTTAATAATATATTTTTACATTAGAACATATAAGATAAATCGATGTCTAGAAAGTTTATGACGGTTCTGTACAGTTAGATAACATTGTTTAAATAAACGTCCTTAAAATAAAGCAATACTTTATTTAATGTCAATGGTTCAGTAATTTTAGCTTTCATTATGTATAATAGTGCTTATAAGATAATACATTGACAGTTGTAAGTTTTTGACATTACTAGTGTTTTTTCTTTGTAACCAATTACCTACACTGTTACAAAAATGTAAAAGCAAGGCCTGCTCTAAATCATAAAGCAAAAAAAAACAGACTATAGATACTTTATTCAACAGTAAATGCAATTGGGGTCATTTCAAGGTGTGAACAACGATTCACTTGTGGTAATTCGAGTATATCGTTTAACCAATTTAATTGCAATTGAATCAAATTATTATTTTACCCAAGTGTCAAAACCCAAACCTGATTGAGTATGCCAAGCTAGTAAATTGATATAAAGAGTTAGCGATTAAATTAAAGGCCAGAATATTTGGCTATTCAATTAAATTTGAATCTAACAGCTATATAAGCAAGTTTTGGGTAGCTAGAAAAATATTAATTTAACTTAATATTAAAAATAATAAGTAGCGCCCATATTTATTACAATATATGTATACCTGCAAAGCCAATGTATAGACCTCTCTAAAATTATAGATTTTTAAAATTGCAGCGTAAGATACGTATTAATAAATTGTAAAAATGTTTTCTGTGTAAACGGTGGTTAAAGCAAACCAGTTAGAAAGCATAGTATCATGTTGGTAACTTATAGGTATGCAACGACCATTTTCTGGCTTTAGACCTGCAAATTTTATGTAAAAAAATGTCATAAGCACCAACATTTTGATGCACTTTGGTTTATTTTAACAACGAATTAAAGTTAACCTCAGATTAGTAGTCTTTCTAAGGCCGGCCGTTAGTTTCTAGGATGCAATACTAAATAGTAGTATGGTACTAGTTCATTTTCAACAAGTAAACTGGGCTAATACTAGCTTGTGTACTACATCATAACCCTCGTTTCCCTTGACACCGTGGGTTATTTAGCTTGTTTACATCGCAACCCACGTTACCCTTAACACCGTGGGTTATAATAAATAACCCACACGTAACTTTTAAGTACAGAGGGAGTGTTAAAGAGTGAGGAAAGAGAGGGAAATTTTGAATTAAATCCTTCTAATTTTTTGCTTCTGTGTTTCTCGCAGATGTATCACCCCAACTTCTTGTTTACATGCCATTAGTGGCACTATAAGTCTATGTTAAATTCGAAGTTAGCAGGTTAGGTTTTGCATTAGTTACAACCAAAAAATACAGTAGCATAATACAAAGGTCTTGTCTAAATAATCAATATCAACTAAACGTAAAATTAAAGAAACGGTGTATATTTTACTTAACGAAGAAATTTGAGTTTCGTCTTTCTCAATTGTTTTAAAGAAGAGTTGGCTGTCGATTCCTAAAGATCAGATCAAGTAGGTATAGGTAATCAAATATCAGTGTCAAGCAATTCATTGGAGGTTGGTCGTTTCTCAGTTCCAGTGAAAAGCCAAGTTTACCTTATTCATTTTTAGTTTTAATTTTTCGTTGATAACGAAAGCAGATTTTTCCCTCCATAAGTTCGATATTTAATATTTTAATTTTGTAGAGTGGCAAAATAACATGAATTATATCACTCTACAAAACGGTTTTAGAGATTATCTATTTTGAGGATTATTATACGAGGTATCTACCAACAGTACCAATCAACTGTAAAATAAAAGGTAAGTTATATTGGCTTCTGACATTTATGCAAAGTAGTAAACAAATTGTTTAATGATTGCGGATGGTCGATGGAAGAAAGATACTTTCTGGTTTCCAATACCAAAACCGAAAAGCGGAAAAATAAAAAGGTGAGAAAAACTACGACCTCTGGGAAGGGATGGGATGGGATGGTAGGGGAGGAGACGAGAAGGGACGGGACGGAACCGGACGGAACGGTACGAGACGGGATGGTACGGGGCGGGACGGAACGGGACGGGACGGGGCGGGGATGGGGATGGGATGGGATAAGATGGGATGGGATGACAGAAAATAATTAGTCATTGTTTAATACACAAATGAACCTCGTGCGTACGAAGTCGCGGGTTACAGCTAGAAAATGGCATACATTTTTAAGTCCAAGACGATGGACATGATATAAAATTAAAACTCTATAGTGGTTAAATGGGGTTTCAGAGACAAATTATTTTTGGGCAGAACAACGTTTGCCGGGCCAGCTAGTTTCAGATAATATTAACTTGTCAATATTTACAATCGCGCCAGTACAAATCACAAATTTTATCTATCCCACAGATGATTCAAATCGATCTTTTTCGGCTGCGTATTTTCTTAAAAACCCATAAAATAATGAAACAGTAATTCGGGACTGGCTTGTTTATCCAAAATTTAACGATTCTGTATTGTTTTTACTGTAAGCTACGCAACAGCCATGTGAATGCATATAATGATAAATTCGGTTACAACGATTGGCGTAGTTTATTTATAAATATCGAAAGACATAAACAAAGCCTGACACATTTTCATAGTATGAGGCAATGTGTAGATTTAAAACAATATATAGAGAAACAAACAACCGTAAATTCTGTAAATCAGGCACACATGGATCCTGAAAAAAGGGGTGGATGGCGGTTATTGAAAGAATTATATACGTCATTCAGTAGTTAGCTAGACACAATTTTGGGGAGTACGGAAAAGTTTTTTCAAAACTATAACGGATTTCTTATAAATTAATAAAAATATTTCAAAATTTGGTAATGTTATATCAGAACACATAAATCACATTGAAAGCGCCTTAACCGCAATATGCCTCATTACCGTGGTCATAACATTCAAAATGAACTAATCACTGTAATAGGCAAAAAAACAAAAACAAACTATAGTTCGCACCCTAATAGTAATTTATTATACAAGACGATAAAGTTAAATTTTATCCACGAGTGAATCGTTTAATGATTCAAGAGTGGATAGTAATAACTTTATCGTCGTGCATAATACATTTTTTTTTCTAGAGCAAGAACTTTAACAATTCCAAAAGAAAATAAGGAAAGTCAATCACATTTTAAAATCTCAGTAGCCAGATTGAGTTGCTAGGATAATACGAAGCTGTAATACTTAATTTAAATAAAAGTTAGAAAATTAAATTACTTTATCTACCCTTGATGTTAAAGTGTTACTTAATCTACCGTTGCTGTCAAAGTAACACTTGTCTTGAGTCGATTAAAGCACACTTAAACTTTTTCTATGGAAAAAATACATTTTAAATATTATTCTATTAGATTGTACAACAGGCATCAGTAATGAGGAAGAAATTACAGTAGTTTTCAGATTTGTTTACATGAATCCCCCAACAAAACATTTTTAGAGAAGAAAGCATTTTCTTGGATTTTGTTCTATTACTGACACGACAGGACAGGGATCTACTACGTTTCATTGAATGCTTTAAAAAAACGTAAATAGTAATATTAATGACAACCGTGGTCAAGGCTATAACAATGGTGCTAATATAAAAAGCAAAAGAAAATTTTGAATGTCAAACCTACAACATTGTATGTACCATGCGCAGCACATAGTCTTAATTTAGTTGTAAATGATGCAGCAAAAACTTCGTTGGAAGTCACTATTTTTTTGCCATTGCTATTGCCATCTTAAAGAAAGAACTTCCCACTTTAACTCTAACTCCACTTTCCGATACACTATGGGAAAGCAAAATTGACGCCGTGAAAGCTGTTCGTTTTAATGTGGGAAAAAATTATGTTTTGTTTTTTATTTATATTGATTCAAACAGGGACAATGACACAAAAAACTTGGCGAATTCTTTGATTTCGAAAATAAAGTCATACAAATTTGTTTGTTCATTGGTCACTTGATATAATACTTTACTAAAAATTGCTATTGTAAGTAAAACTATGCAGCAATCTATTATGTTACATCCAGAGGCTGTTAAAATGTTAGAAGAAGTAAAAACCTACTTAAGTGAACGTCGAACATATTCAGCTTATACAGAAGTGCTAAATGAATCTAAAGTTATCGCTGAAGAATTGGATTGTAAGATTAGTTTCCGAGCAATCGGTACTGTGCGACCAAGGAAAAGGAGGCCTATGTTTGATTATGATGGTAAGGACGATGCTATAAAAAATTAATAATTACCCTTTAAAGTCAACTTTTGCATTTTTCTATTAGACATCGTCATAACTAAATTAGATGAAAGGTTCGAATTGCTAAGCAATCACAACAGTTGTTTCTCTTTTTTACTCAGTTTTGACACTTTAGCAAACTTAAATTCCGATGAGAAAGCAAAATAATGAGCAGATTTGCAAAAAAAATGACAGATTTTGGAACTAATCATTCTGACATAAATGTAGTCGATTTACTGAATGAAATAAAAATTCTACCGCGACTTCAGTAGATGTTTGGAAATATTTGTTTAAAAATAACCTAATTCGCACATTCCCAAATTTATCGATTTATTTGCGCATTTATTTAACTTTACCTGTCACTGTTGCTGACGGTAAAAGACCATTTTCAAAGTTAAACATTATAAAAATATAATTGAAGATCAAGTATGATACAAGAAAGAATATTAAATCTAGCTATAATAAGTATTGAAAACATTAACATAGATATAAATGGCATTGTGACACAATGTGGGTTTGAGGTTATGCTTACACAGTACGGACGTGTTTTCTTGCACTGTTTGTCAAATTGCGAATTTCTGATCTAACAAAGTGTTTAAATAGTTAAAAGTGTATACATCATGGCACTAATTAGTAAATGTGCAATATGTGCTGGTGATGTAAACGTGGATAAGGAAATCTGCTGCGATAAATGCAAAATTCCACTTCACTCTGTATGTTCCGGGCTCTCTCGTGCGGAAGTGCAATGCATTCAAAGCAAGGACAGGCGTGTTGCTTATCATTGTGATAAATGCACCAAAGAAGCTGCGGAGGTGAGTGAATTGAAAAGTCTAATTTTAGACCTTAAGGCGGAACTAGAAGAACTCAAGCATGCAACAGCAACTAATCATCGAGAACCGAAACTAAGTCCTGAAGAAATTATCAATGAAGTTGCAGAGCGGCAGAATAGGTCAAGAAACATTATTGTATACAATATTGCAGAGCCTGCCGAAGATAGTCGCTCAAGTACAACAGAAGATTTAAATAAAATTAAGGATTTATTTAAAAAGGTAACAAACGTCAATACCGAAGGACTTCGTGTTTTCCGTTTAGGAAAAACTCGCATTGCTCATAAACCACGCCCGCTTAAAGTCATTTTAAACTCTCCATCGGACGTTCTTCAGTTACTTAGAAATAAAACGCTACTAAAAAATTCAACCGATACCAACATCAACATTAAATCTGATGAAACTCCAATGCAGCGCGAATTTATGAACAAGCTAAGATCTGAATTAAAAGACAGGACCGATAAGGGTGAACAAAATTTGACTATTCGCTATATCCGTGGATCTCCAAAAATAGTCCCAACAAAAAACTAACTCGAGCATTGCAAACTATTTCGTTTATGTACACTAATATATGTTCCTTATCCTCAAAATATTCTGAGCTACTTGCCTATGTAACTGTTAATCAACCCACCTTCATTGTAATTTGCGAAACCTGGCTGAACGACAGTATTACTGATGGGGTAGTGAATTTACCAAATTATAAGTTATATAGAACTGATCGACTAAATCGACGTGGGGGTGGCGTGGCTATATACGTATTACAGACTGTTAATATAAATGTAGAAGTCACCACTGAACACTCCACCGGTAACTACGAATCACTATGGCTAAACGTCAGAGTCTACGGCCACAAATTTCTAACTTCTGTAATATATAGACCTCCAAACGCAAATTTAGAGTCTGATGAAATTATGTGGTCAACTATACAAAGCTCTAGTGCAAACCACAGTTTAATCTTATTAGGTGATTTTAATTACCCTAACATCTCCTGGCCAATTCAATCTAATCATCAGGGTAGTATACAAACGTCTCTCTTAATAGATATGTTTACAAACTCTAACTTACATCAACTTGTAAACCAGCCTACTCGGTTCCGAAATAAGGATAGCCCTTCTGTTTTGGATCTTATCTTCACGAACATGGAAAATTTCATATCAAATATAGTATACGATAATCCCATTGGAACAAGTGACCATATAACAATCAATGCTGAAGCACAAATTCTCGGACATTTTAAAACTGAGAGAATCACGATGATTAGGGACTCACACGCTCCCACCGGCAGTGTTAAGAAAGGTGAAACAGCTGGCGGCTCAGGCGTACCGGCTACTACACCTTCTAAGAAAGGAGAAATAGCTGGCGGCTCAGGCGTACCGGCTACTACACTTTCTAAAAAGAGGCAGAGGTCCGACGGGAGCACACCAAACTCCCAAACCGCGACAACTGCAAAAAAGTCCTGCACTGATGATAATGCAGTGAGGAAAGAAACCTTTAAGGAAGCCCTTAAAGGATTAAAAATGGCTATAGCTCCTCAGGACTTCCCAGAGACACGCCTGACGGAGGAACAAGCCGAAGAAATTCAGTCCGCACTGTTGGGACAAATCCAACCCGGAGGGGAAGGAACGGGACCACAGTTCAACAGCTGCTACTTTGAAAAAGGTGCAGTCATCCTCTCCTGCAAGAGCGAGGAAACGAAGTCATGGCTGACAACCACGACTCCAAACCTCCAGCTGTGGGAGGGAGCTAGGCTCAGAGTAGGACCAGCCAAGGAGATCCTGAATGCGGCCAAAGTACTTATGTGGGCTCCCAAACCCTTTAGTACCAAACCGCAGAAGGATATCCTTGATCTCCTTAAGACCCAGAACAAGGGGCTGAAGACAGAGGACTGGCGAGTCATCAACAGTGTATCGGAGCCTAAAAGCAGGACACTGATCATGTTGATCGACGAGGCATCCCTAACCACTCTCCGTAACCTGAACATGAAGCCATGTTTAGGCCTAGGCAGAGCAACATTCAGATGTTTATCTGTACCTACCCCTGACGGACAAGATGGCGCCAGCACCAGCAAGTGTCCTGAGGCTACTGCAAGTAAACCTCCAACACAGTAGGGGAGCCACGGCTGTATTATGCAGCCGGTTACAAACCGAGGACATTGATGTGGCCCTCATCCAAGAACCATGGATAGTAAGGGGCCAAATAATGGGACTCGGACAAGCCAGAGGTGAGTTAATATACGATAAATCCTCTGATATACCCAGGACATGTATTTATGTAAGAAGGGGGGTAAAATACATGGCTCTGTACAACTTATGTTTTAGGGACCTAACAACCATTAAACTGAAACAAATCAGGGAGGGCAACGAGAGGCAGGTAGTGATATCCTCCGTATACCTTCCCTACGATGCCATCAACCCTCCACCAAGCACAGAGTTGATGGAAACTGTAACGTTCTGCGAGGCCAACCGCCTCCAGTTCTTAGCAGGCTGCGATGCCAATGCGCACAACACTGCATGGGGCAGCACGGACACAAACCAGAGAGGAACCGATCTCCTGGAATATTTGGTAAGTAATAACTTACAAATACTTAACCGAGGTAGTGAGCCCACTTTTGTAACTCGACGTCGGCAAGAAGTCATTGACATAACTCTGTCCACGGCTGGACTGCAAGACAGAGTAATACAATGGCGCGTATCTAACGAACCATCACTGTCTGATCATAGACACATTGAGTACTTCCTGGCAGATTTTGAAAAGGCAACAATAACCTATCGAAATCCCAGGAAAACTGATTGGGCTGCATACAGGGAGGAACTTCTTAGCAAGTTATCCGATGTTAAAACCCATATCCATACGCCAGCAGACATTGAGGTAATTGTGGACCAAATGAATGACGCCATACTAACCTCATATGAAAACAACTGTCCATTAAGAAAGAGACAGACCAACAGGAAGGTCATATGGTGGAATGAACACCTGGCCAACCTGAGGAAAAGAGCACGAAAACTCTTTAACAGAGCAAAAAGGAACGGAGAGTGGGGCCAACACGCCCAGGCTCTAACCGAATATAACAAAGCTCTGAGAAAAGCAAAAACAGACTCATGGAGGAGCTTCTGTGGGGACATTGAAGGCACCACAGAAACAGCACGCCTCCACAAAGTTCTGTCAAAAGACCCTTTAAATCCAGTCGGGAACATGCTAAAACCGACACAGGAATACACAACCAGTGAAAGGGAAACCCTGGAAATGCTAATTCAAGCACACTTTCCAGGAGCACTGATGGCTGATCAGGCTAACATAACATCACAGCCAGTCCCTAGCAACTTCTCAAAAAGGCCCGCGAGAGACGAGTGGAAGGTAGCTAGGGAAGTGATCAGTCACAGCAAGGTACAGTGGGCTGTAAAATCCTTCTCACCTTATAAATCACCCGGACCAGATGGAATCTTCCCCGCTCTACTGCAGCGGGGAATAGACCTTCTGGTACCGATCCTAATTAAGATCTTTCGCCTATGCCTAGCGGGAAACTACTTGCCACTGGCGTGGAGACCGATCAAGGTCGTCTTCATTCCCAAACCAGGGCGAGCATCGTACACCCTGCCAAAGGCATATAGACCGATTAGCCTAATGTCTTTCTGTCTAAAGACTATGGAAAAACTGGTAGACAGGCACATACGAGATGGGGTCTTGAAAGACAATCCCATACATCGTAGCCAATATGCATATCAACCAGGAAAATCATGTGAATC
Organism: Agriotes lineatus; assembly: GCA_940337035.1. Classification (NCBI taxonomy): domain Eukaryota; kingdom Metazoa; phylum Arthropoda; class Insecta; order Coleoptera; family Elateridae; genus Agriotes; species Agriotes lineatus. The sequence continues at coordinate 35,104,790 of OW679198.1, read as the reverse complement.
GGCACTTCACAACCTACTCAGTAGGGTAGAAATGTCGATAACCAACAAGGAAGTAGCCCTAGCTGCTTTCCTGGACATAGAGGGAGCATTTGATAATACCTCCTTCGAATCAATAATGACTGCAACCCTAAGACATGGCGTGGACGACATCACAAACAGATGGATAAAAACCATGTTAGAGGGACGCCAGATACAGGCCGATTTGGGAGAAGAATCCCTCAAGGCACGTGCTGTCAGAGGTTGTCCACAAGGGGGTGTACTATCCCCACTACTGTGGAACATGGTAGTGAACGATCTCCTGCAGACACTCAATGATGAAGGGTTCTACACCCAAGGTTATGCAGATGACATAGTCATTCTCATAAGGGGCAAGTATCCAACCATCATTGCAGCTCTCATGCAAAGGGCACTGAACATCACTCAGGCATGGTGCAATAGGGAAAACCTCAAGGTAAACCCTAGCAAAACATCTATAATACCTTTCACTAAGAAAAGAAATGTAGAGGCCTTCAACAACCTTACAATCTTTGGTGAAAGAATTCAGGTTAGCCAGGAAGTTAAATATCTGGGTATTACCCTAGATGCAAAACTAAACTGGAATGCACACCTAGACAAAATAGCAAACAAAGCAAAAATGGCCCTCATGATGGGTAGACGCATGTTTGGTAAAACATGGGGACTGAAACCAATGATGGTTCATTGGTACTACATAACAGTAGTCAGACCCGTGATATCCTATGGCACCTTGGTATGGTGGCCAAAGGTAGAACAAAAAACAGCAATTAAAAAACTATCCAGGATACAGAGACTGGCCTGTTTGTGCATCTGTGGAGTTATGAATAGCACTCCAACAGCATCTATGGAAGCTCTCTTGGGACTAACACCTCTAGACATATATCTAAAAGGGGAAGCCCAGATTGGAGCATACAGAATGAAAACCACCGGAAACTGGAACACCAACCAGGAACGGTGCGGACACAAACGGATACAGGAAGTGGGCGAAGGTAACCCCATCTTAAAAATGGGCTCAGACTACAGCCTTCCAGAGTATTCCTTTGACAAACCTTTCACTGTGAGGTACGATCGCAATGACTGGACCCAAGAAACCTCAACCCACCTGCCAAATGGGCTAGTCTGGTACACAGATGGATCCCGAACAGCAGAGGGCACGGGTGCTGGAATACATGGCGTAAGACCAAAAGAGGACATTAGTGTATCTCTTGGGACCAAAGCCACAGTCTTTCAAGCTGAAATCTTTGCTATAATGCAATGCGTCCAGGAAAATGCAAAACGCGGGTATTCCCAACAACGCATAAGCATACTTTCTGACAGTCAAGCGGCACTGAAAGCGCTTGAATCACCTCGTGTAAGCTCTGTGCTAACAAGAGAATGCTTAAATCACCTGACACTCCTAGCTGAAAAGAACACTGTTCAGCTCATTTGGGTGCCAGGGCACACAGGGATAGAGGGAAACGAAGCGGCAGACGCCCTCGCAAAAGCTGGTGCATCTACCCCATTTATAGGCCCAGAACCTGTATTTGGTATACCCAAACAAAGCATCCGAACAGCGATAGAAAAATGGACCGTTAGACAACACGCTTCTCGCTGGGATGCCACACAGGGACAAACACTGGGGAAGGAAATAATTAGAACGCCTTCTCGCAGACTAACAACCGATGTACTCCATCTAGGACGAACTCAGATCAGACGGCTGGTAGGACTAGTCACAGGACACTGCCACCTGAGAAAACACCTACACAAAATAGGCATATACAGAGGGGACATACTCTGTAGATTATGTCAGGAAGAGAAGGAGACAGCCTCACACATAATCTTCGACTGTCCAGCGTTACTCCGCAAAAGACAGCAACTTTTCGGGGGAACTCCACACGGAGCAGCTCTCACACACGAGCACCTCGTAAAACACCTCCTACAACTCGTTGAAGGTGCAGATCTATTTTAATAGGGTCAGGGGGGGCACAAAAGACCACAGAGTCGAAGTGCAAAACTGGGCTCACTACTAACCCATCTAAATCCCTGCTTTTAATCAATCAATCAATCAGGGACTATTGGCAAGCCAATTTTAATTATATAAATGATCACTTGCATTCTATGGACTTGAATTTAAGAGAAACGGATAATGTAGAAACAACCTGGTCAAAGATACTGGATGTAAGTAATTTAGTTATTGAAAAATATGTACCACAGAAACGCAAGAAGTCCACTAAACACAAGCCATGGATAAACGCTGACCTGCGATTAATGATTAACAAAAAACGTCGCTGTTGGAATGCCTACATTGGTGACCGCACAGACTACAACTACAGCAGATATCGTACAGTAAATAACCAAGTGACGACTGCCATACGACTTGCTCGAACTGCGTATGAAGTAAATATCGTGGATAGTGGCAACAAAGCTTTTTATACATACGTGAAATCAAAACTTATCAGCAAAGTTACTACTCCACATTTAACTAACTCTGCGGGTGACACCTGTTGGAATAGTGAAGAAGTAGCTAATCTCTTTGCTCACCAATTTCACAAAGTTTACATTAGAGAACCAGCCGACACATTGCCTGATCTACCAATAGAAACAAGATGCTCTAATTCTATTAGCAATATTGAATTTCATGTAGAGGAGATAGAAAAACAGCTAAATAATCTCAACAGCCATTCCTCCCCAGGTTTAAAAGATATACATCCACACTTCCTTAAGCAGACGTCTACAAGTATAGCGCCCTCGTTATCTCTTCTTATGGCCCAATCCATGGCTACAGCAACTATACCAAGTGACTGGAAAATGGCAACAGTGGTCCCTATTTACAAAAAGGGAAATAAATTACAACCGGAAAATTACCGTCCAATAAGTCTGACATCGATTGTGGGGAAGCTAATGGAAAGGATTATAGTTAACAAGATTGTAGAATTTTTACTAAATAATTCAATAATCAACAAAAATCAGCATGGATTTATCCCGGGGCGTTCAGTAGTAACTAACTTACTTTCGTGCCTAAATGACTGGACTAAAAGTTTAGATAAAAACGAACCAGTTGATATTATTTATCTAGATTTTGAGAAGGCCTTTGATAGAGTACCGCTAAGAAGACTAATTTATAAATTAGAACATTACGGAATAAGAGGGCAACTACTTCAATGGATTACCTCATTTTTGACTAACAGAAGCTTTCGTGTGCGGATTAATAATCAATATTCTTGTGAAAAAGATGTGCTTAGTGGGGTTCCACAGGGATCAGTGTTGGGGCCAGTATTATTCATAATATATGTAAATGATCTTTTGGATAGCATTGTGTCTCCTACAAGTTGTTACGCCGATGACACCAAATTTTACAATAATCCGACCACTAATTATCAACAAATACAAGATGACCTTTCTGCTATTGATAACTGGTGTAAGAGCTGGCTTTTAAGTCTTAATAAATCTAAGTGCACGGTTCTTCATTTAGGTCCCAATAACCCACACAGATTATACGCAATTGATGGTATTCCTCTACAACCTGTTTCTTCGCAACTGGATCTTGGTATTACCATAACGGAGGATCTTAAATGGGAAGCACATATAATTAACATCACCAAGAAAGCTAACAGTATAATATTTTTAATAAGGAAATCATTTATCAACATCTCGCCTCAATTACTTAAGAAAATCTATACCACTTACGTTAGACCGATTTTAGAATTTGGAGTACTAATCTGGTCTCCTTACTTTCTAAAAGATATTAAACTTTTGGAGAATGTGCAACGCAGATTCACTAAAATACCCAAAACACTGAAAAGCATGTCTTACGACAATAGATTACAACAATTAAACCTAACCACACTCGAAAACAGGGGAGTTAATAGAGACTTTTAAAATATTAAGTGGTGCTTATAAATGTGACAATCTCAAGTGCTTATTTACACTGAGCACAAATGTAGCGACTAGAGGACATTCTTTAAAGTTATTCAAAGAGTCGTTTAAGAAACTGCCTAGGCAATATTTCTTTAGTGTGCGGGTTTGTAATCATTGGAACACCTTAACAGACACTACAGTGACTAGTACTAATATTAATCAATTTAAAAATAATTTGGACAGTGAAATGCAGCAACTGAGTTTAATTAATAGATAATACTACGTATACCACTACTTTATAAATCTTGGTATTTCAATGTAACTTCTGTTTTATCTTTTTGCTTAATATTTAGTTTACACGTTAATATGTATGTACTGTATATCGTAATTGTAATAGGGACATAATCGGCTACGCCGCCTGTCCTGAATCATAATAATAATAATAATAATAATTTGCAATAAGAGAATGAAGAAAAGTTGAGTTTTTGTTGAAAAATATTATATCACTTTTAATATTGTAATCGATAATTTAATGTTATAGGATTGTGAGATTAGCAATAAAAGTTTTTGGTTTATATTAAGTATGGTTCTCTATTTAGCTTGCTTCACCCAAATTTCACATACCTTTCCTAACCACCTATACGTTTCGTTTAGCTGTTTATTGATTCCGGTTTGGTGCATCGTTGTGGTTGAATGATTAGCTTATATTTGTTATAGATTATCTCTAATATTTTTTGGAAAATAACGAATACTGCAATTGAGAACTCCAACTCGTGGTCGTTGTAGTGGTTGTCATTTCACAGTTGGCCGGCTAACGAACATGTTTTTTCGTTTTCACTTCGTTCAGGCCATGTTCCTACATCGAATGAAGTACCTACCAGAACTTTTATTTTTTTACATCGCCGATATTCTCGTATTCTGTACGGGTTATTCCGGTTTATTTACCCAAATTTTCGGAAACATTGCAACTTGTAGACAACACTTTGATTTTTGTAAAGGTTTTGTTTAAAAGAATTTTGCTGCTTTATTTTAATAAAAATTTGAAAGTGTACTTCAGCTACATATGTACTGTAACCATTTCTTCTCAAAGCTTCAAATATTCTATATGATTATATGCTTTTCAAGTCGTTCACATTGTCAATGTGGTACAAAAAATCTTAATGGGAGGTCTCCATTGTGTGGATGATGGTAGAACGAGACGGAAAGATAAATCAATAACTTGGCTTAATGAGTTTTTGAACCAGAAAGGTAGTAGAATTTGATAATAGTACATTATGCATCAAGGGAGATAAAAGTATGATATTTTCCCAATGTGTAACTTCGAAGCCGAAAGGCGAAGCCCGCGGACTACAAATACCTATGAAAAGGTAACAGATTGTTTTGCTCTGTTTCTAATGTGAATTTAATGGAGGTTTCTTTACTGTTAATATGTTCAAGAAATTTGTCCACCTCATCTATGCCATGAGGACAAATTGCAAAAACTTCATCGACATATCTCCACCAAACTACTGTTTTGTTGGTGTATGTGTAAACATGTTGTTGTTCAAAGTCTTCCATAAAAATGGTACTAACAATGGCGGATAAAGGGAAACCCATTGCCATCTCAAAATCTTGTTGGTAAAATTCATTGTCTAGTTGAAAGTATGTTGTTTTAATGAATAGTGTTAAAAGTTCCATAATGGTGTCAATGTTTAACGTTGTTCGTGTATGTAATGTATTATCGTTTTGTAGCTTATGTTTTATGACGTTGAGGGTGTTGTCTACTGAAACATTAGTGAAGAGGGTAATTATATCAAAACTAAGCATTAGGTGTTGATTGGTACTACCTTGTACAACAATTCTGGAAATAATATGCCTTTTCACAGTTTTTACTAACGATGTAGCATTGTAACACAAAGACACGTGTGTGCTATAAGAGACTATGACAAATAAGTGCGAAGGGCTTATTTATAACGCCAGGAAAACTGTTCAAGTAAATTGGCAAATTACCTACCTTCGTTAGGCTAAGTCATATAAATCGGAAAATTACCTACCTTTGTTGGACAAGTCAAGCAGCTTCAAAGCTAATAAACCAAATGGTCGGGAAAAAACCTGCCTTCGTTTAAGTGTTTTAAAAAAATCCCCAAATAAAGTTTTTGTTTTGACGGCATCTGGAGACCCTGCTCGAATGAAGTGTGCAGTATCGAATTATAGAGTGCGAATTCAACTATTACGTAAATAATCCAACTATGTTTATCTTTTCTTCGATATAAAGAAACATTTTATATCACAATTGCTACTATACGTTACAGTAACCAGTAGTCGCCTTTTATTAAGTATTATACGCATTTTTTGTTACTTTCTTGAAATTTCAGCAGAAACATAGTACACAGGGCCTACTACTAGGAATTTATTGATTTAGTGATTTGTTACCTGATCACAAAAAAACTAAAGATTCTATACGTTTAATTTATTTTTAATCGATTTATTTCATTTCATACAAGTTGCTCCTTATTTACTTTGTAAATGTGCATATCTACATTTAATTTTGGTTATTACCCCATTTAAGATATCCCAAAGTTACATTATAGATGGCTGCATATAAATAACTAAATAAATATATAAGAATCTGTACATATCAACAACTTTTCTGCTCCCAGAAGTTTTTCACAACGTCATTTTGGAATTATTTATCTCCCATTTAATTTTCTCTTAAAGTTCTTACTCTTATAGCTTTCTGTACCGGTTTTTAATTAATATATATCCTATTTTTTTCTTGTTTCTAAAATCCACGTGTATGTGTAAGTATATTTTATATAATACGATTCTATTTTTCATAAGTATCATACAGAAATAACAATCTAATTTCAATAATACTGTTAGGCTTATTTACTGTTCAAGGCTTTGTGGTATATGAAAACCATTTGCGTTTAATACATTTACTTACACAGACGATTTAAATAAAAAGATCAGGGTACTGTTAAAACAGAAGCATCATCACAATTCACTAATTAATTAATCTATTTTCGTAGTTGGACCATAAAGATTAGTTACGGACGGGGTGCATACATCATTTTATGATTAGACTGGAATGTTCACAATTAAAACCAAATGTATCATTTCTATAAATCTTGACAACCTACAATGTCACGCTTGTCAGACTGACAGGTGTCGGTTAGCAAGCCGAAAAGTACTTTTAGGCTCTTGGGCTGTAAATGTCACATTACACCCTCAAAAGTAAGGTATAAAGTGACGAATTCAGCCCGGTCGTACATAATAAACTTTATCTACCTGGCTTTTGATATATAATGGACTTCTTTACTCCCTCGCAGCCTGCCATATTTCTAACTTTTTATGGTATACACAAACTAGTTTCGCTGACAACAAATCAGTTAACTACTAATTAGTTCTCTTGACCCATCACTTAGGACGCAGAAAAGTTCTGAAATTTGGTACGGCTCTTCAACAAAAAGCGATCACAGCCCATACTAGCTCAAAACTTTCGACGGCATGGTGTTATGGGTATGGATCAGGCGATGGTTCTTAAAGTTAATCATTGAATAAACATTAAAGAAGTTATAAAAAGGGCGTCATCCGCTAACCATGACAACAAGAAAATCAGTTTAATAAATAAAATTCCCTTACCGTGTACGGCTTCTAGCTTATATTATATATAAAAAACGAGCAGGTCAAATAAAACGCACAGCACTAGTAGGAAACCATAACAAGGTTTTAATTACTAAACTGTGTATTAAATAACGCCCTGGACGCATAAATATTAAACTCAGGTTAGAGGCCCTCAGACTTGCAAACTTGTCACCCTCAAAAGGGCATAAACATCTTCATAATGCCCTTGGTACATAAATAACTATTATTGACTTTGGCGGTTTAATGTGGCTATTAGTAGAGTCTATTAAAACACTGTTTTGCATTATTTTCTTCATATGATAAACGCGAAACGCCTCCTTTACTTCAGACAACTGACAGACTCACATTTATGAAATGTCAAAATTCAAAGTTTCTGATTATTTTTGTGCAAAACAGATAAAATCTTGTGTGATACTCGCTGCAAAGAAGTTTGCAGCTTGTATCATAAATAGCTATTTAGGACTACTTATCTATAATGAACTTCAGTTACCCAGTATATTCCATTCATGAGTATTTTGATTCGCGGCTAGCTGTGGGGAAATTAACTTTTGTGTGTGTAAACCGTGCTCCTTACCGTTGTGGCCTTTTACGTTATGATTTAAACAACTTTTCCGGTTTTCTTTTGTCTTGGTAGCCAAGCGTTTTCATGTTATAATAATACAAATTTGCTAGCTGTGAAACACATTCCTCTCGATTGCTTGAATTTAACAGCACAACTGCACAGTAATAGACCTTTGCCAGTAGGTAATTTATAAGCAACTTACAGTTTATATACAGCCAACAAAAACATTCCTGCCAAACTAAAAAAAGCAACAAGTACAGAGCCATTTAGAGTAAAATAGATCACGAAAACCCATGCAAAATATTACCACTGTCTACACTGCACTTTATAGAACTACATTTGAACTACAATTAACTGTATTATTAGTTCATGTGACTTCAGCACAGTCTAATAAGCTACAGAAATATCTAAAAACATGTATTTAAAATCAAATTTATAGTTTAAATTGATAGGTAACATTAAAACAACAAGGGAATGAGTTAAACAAGATGTTGAGAGTAAATTTTAAACAATAAAAAACAAAACATGCTACAGATAAGTTTCATAGTTTTCAATGGCTCCCACGATCAAGTTTATTTTTCATCTCCCTGTATAAACTTACGTAGTTAATTCAAGCCACAGAAATTTTATTACATCTCACTATTTTACTGGAAGATTCGTGTTTCTTAACATTTTGGCTTAGACCACGCAGTCTTTGTGGATAAACACCCAGAATTCTTTGGCTTAATGTGCCTTGCACCTGGAGCAAGAATCCACGCCATAGCCATGCTCTTTGGTAGTTCGTGTTGTTTTAATACCTTGAGAACGGGTATAGCTAGGCAGATTAAGCACATTAAGCCAAAGGATGCTGGGTGTTTATCCACAAAGACTACGCGGTCTAAGCAGAAATTCTATTGTTTTGTCGGCCTTTTTCCACTGTCTCGAGTGGGGTTGAAATTCTATGTTAACAAAAAATAATTCGAGTAACCACCAAAGGCTCAAACAGTATATGAATCAGATTCTGGCAATGAAATAATGAACGGTGTAATATTTTCTAGCTAATGGCTTCCCACAATGATAAGGAGGTAATGTAAGAATCTCGCAACGTTTGTTTCTTAAAAATTTGTCAACAAATTGCCATTTTTGTGGAATGATCATGACCTCCACGATTAAGCTGTAAGACAATTATGTATGTAACTCGTACGAACGCCAAGTTTTAGATCCGCCTTATTTATGTGCCTCGCTCGTTGCGCTCACATGACCATATACTACGGCTCGTCGAAAAAAGTCTTTAATTTCGTACTTCTAATATAAATATCTATTATTAATACCCATAGTTGGTTTTGTGTAATTTTTCCTAAATCTTGGCATTGTGATAAATCAAACATTCGTGCAAGAAAATGTGGTAGCTTTATCTACGTGGATCGAATATTGAGCAATTTTCATAAGTACAACACATTCACTTTCACAAATATTAAAATTTACCCAGACATAGTGGTATGATACTCTCTATCGTTGTTGTTGGGAGTGTTAAACATTTTACTCTCACTTCGACATATTTTTGCGCAAATAGAATCTTACGTTCGTTAACCTGTTTCTATTTGAGCCTATTGATTTTAAAATTTTGAATAATGCAGGTCGTTTTCCTTCACATAAATTCATTGCAAAACAATAAATTGAAAATTAGATGGCAGGAAAATGTAACTATCCAACTTTTTCTAGTTATAAGGTTATTACGAGATCGATTTTAGACCTCTAAAATGGCCCATAATCCACTAGTGAGGTAAAAACCATAACTCACTAGTGATATAAAAACTGTAAGTCACTCACTACTGTATTGTTGGTGGAATTGTCAGACTATGTCAAGTTCGAGATTTGTAGATTAAGTTTTGCGTCAGTATGTGTTAAATAAGAAACAAAACCTAACTTATTAACTTCGAATTTGATATAGACTGACCGTGTCATAAGCATACAATTCAGTACTGCCGAACCTATAAAACGAATTACATTGACTCTAATTAGAATTTTATTTGATCTCTTGGTACTTTAGCTTACTCCCAGTTAACTTGTCACTTTGACTTTTCACAGTTGTCAATACAAAATTTATGTTTGTTAGATATTTATTGAATTGTTGGATAACATTTTGTATGACACGCGTGTGTTATTACAAATCACTTGAGGAAATACCCCTTTTTCGTGGATTGTCTTTATATATAAAAATCAATCGCCGTGTGTTAGTAACGCAAAACCTTGAGAACGACTTGACCGATTTGGATGTTTTTTTTGTTTTGTTCGTCTTACTCCCGAGGTGGTTTAGCAAAAAAGAAAATTAGGAAAAATCCAAAGGGAAAGCCGGAAAATTGGAAAATATCGAAAGTGTGTTTTTCTATACTTCTGTGCTTAATGGTTTGAAGGGTTTTCCCCATCATGTCATAATCCAAAATAACGTTTGCCGGGTCAGCTAGTTTGTAATATAACACACTTGTACCATAAATAACTATTATCTTTACACTATAGTACGTCTGGAAAGTATCCGGAATTTCATAGTTTTAAGAAATGTTATGAAACTTCCTTTTAGAAAGTCCTGGGCCTCTAAAATGTATTGTGCGTATTGTCAGGGTTGAAGGTCATGGATAAAATAAAAGATAATACTATATGTCAAATATGTTTATTTCCGGGAAGCTGAAAAGAAATTACTTTTTCCGGATACTTTCTAGACGTACTATAAATACTCGTATTTTTCATTTTGGATTGTAAAGCTACTTTAATTTCGCATACTTTCGCAAAATTACGGTCTCTGTTCTGGCTTCTGTAAATATAAAGTACGGATCAGAAACTAAATCAAAACTGTTGATTTTAACATAATATTTTACTAGAATCAACTTAATTGTTTTAAACAGCTCCACTGACGGCAATGACTATGACTATTAATGTGCATATAAATATGAATATACGAGTATACTTCAAAATCTCATGTTTGCATTTTTGAATGAATTTTATTATTTTGCACTTTTTCTTATTTAATTCACAATACCATGCCTTGCAAATTCGATAATGACATTAGAACAGCCTATTTCCATATTTTCTGGGAATTTCTGTTGTTCAAATATTTTTGCGCTAGTTCTTAGTAGGTATTGATATCGGCGATATTGGATATCAGTTATTGCTGTCGACTGTATCAAAATTAAAGTTTTTGAACTTGTAGACGACGAGAATTCCAAAATAGCCTTTGATAACAACTTAAGTTTCTTTTAACTAGTAACGTAGTCAGCGGAGGGGCTCCGGAATCTCACATAATATTAATTATAAAATCATTCCTAGAAGAGAAACTGACAATTCAACTCTGTACAGTTACATCAATGTAAATTTGTACACTTTTCGTTCCAACAGTATAAATGTATTAAAATATTTGCCACAAAGGTGCTTTGTATTTTTAAACCTGCCACTCTGCAAATCATTTCAGGAAATAAATCAAGGAGAATGTTTTTGAAAAATTGAAATATAGCACTACTAATTATATTATCTTTACATCATTTGTACTATGTATCAATAAATTTCTTATTTGAACTCCAGAACACCCATACAACTATTCTCTGTTTTTTAACCTTGAGATGGCCGAAGCTGAACAACATTTGAGGGATAAGTCCCCCCTTCCCCTCAGGGAAAATCCTCGCTACGTCACTATTTCTAATCACCACCGTGAATTAAATACGAATTTTCGTATTCATCCGACCGAATTAGCTTAATAACTTCACCAAATCATATAATAGCAAGCCCTTAATAGTTTTTATTTTCACACGTCATAAAAGTGACAATTTATGTAACTTGGTTGACAAGGTAAATGCGTCACTTTTACGCCGGCGGAGTAATATTTTATATACTAGCATATTAGTAAGAATGGTATGAATGACATTTAAAATTAGAATATGTAAGTAACATCAAGGATTGTCTCATTGTATGGTTGCTAAGACGTTATTTGTAGTTGCACGAGTTTTAGGGAAAAATAATTTAACAATTCCCTTGGGAGTTACGAGTAGCTTTTCATATTTTGTTTCTGTGACGAAAATCTACAATATCAGGTTGCTAGTAAATAAAGTACTTAAACGCTTGATTAGCTTTCGAATATTTTTGACATTGGCCTTCTTGATTGTCGGGAACTGACGTTACATGTACGTCTCGATAATCGTAGTTTTTTTAATACATTTTGTATTTATATTAGTTCCGGCGTTTGAAAATGAAATAGCAAATGCTATTCGGAGTACAAGTGACTTTGTGTGCCTCGCTTGGACTTCTCCGACTGAAAAACACAACCCTACGCAGAGATCTGGCTAAGTCTACAGTTAAAGAAGAGGTATGTAAAATGAGCAGAAAATACCCAACGAGACTAGAAACACACCCAAATATGAACTTAAAAACATTGAAAGAAATTATACCTAAATGAAAAATATATGCTGTTTTCTCTTTACATGCTGGAAAATATGAGAAGAGAATTTTACGATCATCTATGATATTGCTTCGTCGCAAACAGAAAGCATTCTGAAAATTATTTATAATTTTTTAAATAAATATATTTGTAAAATGCTTTTAAATTTTTACTTCCTTTTACAATAAAGGAAGCATTGGATTCACCCCAAAAATTCGAAATTGAGTTTTCAACAGATCTTCAAAAACGAAAAAAGGTATGGTGTTGAAAATTAATATATAAGTTTTGTGTACTATCTAGATGTGACAGCAAGCTTTTGAAGAAAATCGCATAACCGAAAGTATGGTGTTTACTCTTGTAATTTCTCAGTTTTTTTTTTTTTAAACGGCCCTAAGAATTTTTTCAAACTTTACATTTTTAGACGCGAGATAGGTGATTTTCCCGTTGAATACCTTTAAAATGGGTTTCTTTTGTTTTTTGCTTCTTTGTTTTATATACTCCTATTTTAAATGGAACACCCGGTACATTATTACATTTTTGGATTCAGCTTAAAATTTTAGAGAAAGTTTGTTTCTTCAACTAACGCTTTATTTTGTACAGTTTCTGTAGAATTTGTGATTTTTAATAAATGCTTAAAAATTTAATATCAAAGTTTTGGCTAATTATAAGATCACTGTAAAAAGAAGTTGTGCGCGGGTATCACACCAGATTTTTTAAAATGTATAAATCGATATAAATTAAATTTTCTAGGATTACTAAGTATATCGTTTCTTATGTAGGGGAAAGATACTAAACGTAATTTTTTTCCTGTTATTTCTCTTATCATTTAAATTTCTTCAGCATTATATACATGGTATATAAGTATGGTTATTAAATTAAATAGGCGTATACTAACTTTAGTAGAAGTATAGTTTAGTACCTAATTGAAAACGTTAAAGGTTAATATAGTATTTAAGAAGTGTATATTATTTTATAATTTTAATTATGTCGATTGTAGAACAACTATGAAGAGCTAGCTGTACGGCAACGAGACAGTATCTCTATACGGTTTACTCTCGTACTCCGCACTCGAAGATGTTTTTAAACTGCTGTTTGGTCAAGTAAAGAAATTTTCGTGAATGGAAAATATACCTCAGTAACCTAAAATATGCTGAAGACGTCGTCATAGCCCAGAACAAAATAAAAGCAATGCACTTAGAAAAACAATCACCTACCACACAAAATATAAAAAGACATAATGTAAATGAATACGAATGGCACGGTTAAACAATAATAAATGTATATGCCAATAAGCATAAAAGGCAAATACGAAAATCTCGCAAGCACAATAAAGCATATCAGGAGCACACATGATAAAATAAACACTAAAATGATGCTCTCTCCTCATATTATCTATTTTAGTGAAAATTATCTAAAATCGTAGACACTTTCGAGTTGCCATCACAGTATTCATGTAACGTTTAGGATTTACAAGTTGAGTTTAACTTAGAAGTAAGGTTACATTTGGAAAATCGAGATATAGTTAGCTGTATACTTAATTAGTCAAACACACAAAGAACATGTGTTATAAATGAGCCTCTACGAAAACAAGCAGCAGATTGAACTCCGTTAAAATTGCCTATATGTGGAAATTTATCTGCCAATTAGAGCAAGTTGATGGATTTGGCAAAATTTGCATCCCCAAGCTGTACAAACATTACTGTAGTTGTGCAAGTAATTTCGAGGCAACGTTCCGGCTGCAGAATCGATGGCAAAGGGGTCTACGATGCTGGAAGACCATGCAATACTTTGTCGAAGCACGCGATGAAATAAAACTAAAATCTCACCGTAAAGGAAATGGATATGCAGATCCTAAATATTCAACTAATTTTAAGTTTAGATCTATAATTTTTGTGTAATTTTAAGTCCAATTTTGTAAATAGCTGGTTTTCTTTTGTTTTGAATGTTTTCCGTTTGTTTATCTGTTAGTTGTAACTGTTTATTTGAATATGCCAATCAGAAAAGTTGTTATTAACAATTTTAAAGCGTTTCCAGGGGTTACCGCGAGAAAGCATAAATGCCAGAGCTTCGGAAAACGCGAGTGAGATTAATTTTTGTCGTGCTAGAATGCTCACGCTGCTTTGTTAAACAAAATGTGAAGTTTTGTTTTTGTTTATAATTAAATAGAGAGGCAATCTGCCAACAAGTGTTGGTTTATTTTGGCGTCACTAATAATAACAAAAGTCAACCTACCTTAATAAGCGTATCAGAAGGCAGATAAAGTAATTTCCCCTACAATCCAGAAAATTAATTGAAGCAGCAGTCAACTTTGGAGAAGTAGCAAAAACGCAACCGCATTTGTACAACAGCGAACAGCTTTTCAGGGGCAGCATTGATGTGCAGTTTTCTCAGGGGTGCAAAACCAGTAGCGAGAGATGGACATTATTACCATTGTAGTTGGCGAAGTTATTTGTAAGTGTTTAGTTCGTCTGATCAGCCCCTATTAACCCATGAAGATATTGTAATGCTATGTGTGATTTGATGTCAAAAATGTAATTTTGCCTTCACATTATTTTGTACAAGACTGTTATTTTTAGCGTAAATAATTTTCATAAATTTGCTGCAGTCACTTTTTATTTAACTCGTGCACGGTTAACGCTTAAAGACTTATTCCCCGCGTGTGAGGGTTTATTATCACATTGGAGAGTATAGCACGTTTATTTAGTGGGGTAAATTCGTTCTTGAAACAGAAAACCAAACTACAGTAATTAATCATGGAATAACCCATTCTGTCGGACTCAAATACATTAAAAAATAGAAAATCTTACTGAGTTAGAACCAAAGTATTATTACCAGTGATGAGTTACGGAGTCAAAGACTGGGGAACGAACAAGAAAGCATGAACATTTTCAGGACTCAATGAGAGATTCATTAAGAGATAAAACGTCTAACGAATGCAGGACGCACAGCAACTCTGAACTGGACACAAGTAGCACATAATCCAGAGAGATGGAAAACGAAACCTGAAGAAACGTACGTCAAAAAATGGTGCAAATAACACTAAAAAGAGAAGAAAAATGATGTTACTTTTTAAATATCAGTGATGATAAAAAGGGTGTGGAGTAATAGAGCATAGAGTAGTCAATCTGTATCTTCCAAACAATTCTTTTCGTCTACAACTCAAGACACGCGATATAGCACGCATTCTGAGACATATCTTAATGGTACAGGTTTGTGACGCAAAATATTAATGGATACGATTAGAATGTTGTTAGTAGAAATTGGAGCAGTGCAAAATTTTTCATTTTCTCAATATAAAGGTCCCGGGTGGTGTAGCGTGAACAAGCGTCCACGTTCGATCAGCAAAGTTAAGCAACGCTGTCTTTGGTCAGAACTTGGATGGGAGTTCCACGGTTGCATCTCTCGGCGCATCGTGATATGGCTGTCACGGAAACAGTTGGTCCCGGCGGTCATAACAACATCATGACAGTCGTTAGTGGGGTTGGAAGTCCCCATAAATGTACAGCGACGCCTATAATTGGCCTAACGGCTGTTGGCTGAGTGCGAAATAAATAAATAAATAAATAAATTAAAGATCAATTTCGGCAAACATATTTTCATAAACAATTCAGCAACGACAAAAAATTCATAGAAATTGGTTAGTGTATTCTAACTAAATTAATAAATTTATTGTTTCTAGTGTAAATTGTTTTCAAATAACGATAACGCCTTTAATAATGAAAATGGTTATAGTGCTTGAAAACATTTATTGAGAAATCTAGAAAGACACCAAAATAATAAACCCAATTTTTTGCATGTTAAATCTTGAGTTAATGAGAATAAGTTAATAAAAAATAATAAAATGATTCATGACCTGAATGAAGATTTGATAAAATAAGCGAATTATTGATATTTTCTAACATGTTTACGTGTATTGTTCGAAAGGCATTGGTTCCATTTGATAAACCAACTCCTTTACAAAGTTTTTCAAGAAACGTCTAATTTATTAAGACATAGAAATCTTATTGAAACTCCTCTTCCAATCAGTTTGTTCGGAATTTCTTTGTCAAGAAATTTTAGAACTTCAAGGCTATAGCATTCTGCAGCGCAATCACGTTGGAACTATTAGCGAATTGTACCGAGAGGTAGATTTTCAAAGCTGCAGATCTTCTTGCAAAAATTGACAGTAGTGGGGGATTCAATAAAATGATCTCCAACTATTCGTACTCATACATTTAGCGAATTACACATGTTCATTAAAAAAGTTCATAAGGGGCGACTGTGGAAATTCAAACGTATGAATAATCTGAGGACTTACAAATCGTTAAAACCCCTCACCATACAAATATTTAACAACTGCTACATTCGTATTTCGACAGCCAAGCTGTCATCATCCGTAGCTACGAAAAACTTACACTGCAAAATGGCAACGATATGCTCGTGACCAAATCACAAATGGAAGTGGGCTGTGTCCTCGCATTCTATAGCTATTTATACTGTCTGACACGGAGAGCGTGGAGTGTTTTATTAATATGAGGAAGAAAGAGGAAAGAAAGAAGACAATACAGAATATAGGATCTGAGAACATTCCAGAAATAACAGAAGAGGAAAACGGTAAGGCAGCGGGACCAGATACCAGATAGAATACTAACAGAAATGCTGAAAAAGAGGGGGGGGGGGGGGGAGGGCGAAGCTAATAACTGAATTAAAACAACTCTTGAACAACCCTGGCTAAAAGCAGAAGTAATTCTCCTCCACTAAAAAGGTGATATTAAAAACCTTTACAACTACAGGCCCATTAGTCTCCCGCTGTTCAAAAGAATACTCACCAACAAATTAACGAAAAAGATAGACCTTCAACAATCTCGCGAACAGGCTGGCTTCAGAATTGCGATAATTTTCACACAATTAGAAGTCTCACTGAGAAGTTCAACGAATACAACATAGAACTACACTTAGTCTTAGTTGTCGAAAGGCATTCGACACTATAGAAACTTGGGCTAAACGCGTGTAGGGTGAACAGCAAATATACGAGAATAATTTAAAATATTTACGTAGCAGCAACAATGCATGTAACTTTATGGGAAAATACCAACGACATCCCAATAGAGAGAGAAGTATGACAGGGTGACACCATATCATCAAAACTATTCATATCTGCCCTTGATAGTATTTTTAGAGAAATGGAATGGAGTAACAAAACATGGAAGATTGTTTCCAGATAAACTGTTTATTTTGAATATACCACTCTCTCTAACATCAACCAATGAAAAACGGCAAAATGCATAGTTACGCATGTACTTTTGATAATGTACATAGCAACTGTGATAATCATATACCTTCCTGACTAATAAGTGATAGTCAAATGCCTTTACAAACATCGTGTTAACTGTTGACAGTACAATTGTCATAACAACTGTACTTTTAATATTTATAAATAATCTGTTCAAATGTTGGTTTATTGACTAGTGATATAATCTATCCGAATGCAACTCGTGTCTTGTTGATTATCAAATCATTTCTGTTTTTACTCGATATATTGTTTTAGGAAATTACCAAACAATATATCTCGTCTAAACAGAAATTATTATTTAATAATCAAGAACCCACTAGTTGCATTATATATGATAGTACACGTGGAGAAATATTTAAAATGTAATGTACTCTAAGACCTTCTATGTACAATCAAATGTCTTCAATTACCTACACAATTACTTAACGTGGGTACATACATAAAAATGACTAAAGTTCTGTTTTATTTTCTGCTTAAATATGGCAACTGCATATAAAGGTGATTTCTCATGTTTTCTAACCTAAATGAATTTGGAAAACATAACTCCAAATGTAAACCTTGTTTAAACATAACAGAGTAATTTTACACAGCTAAATTGGGGAAACTTTCATGCCCAACCTTCCTGCAACAAAGAGTATAAATGCCGGGCTCGGTAGCTCAGTGTTTAAGTATTCTCGCTACTGATCTAAAAGTCGAACGTTCGATTCCCGGTCCCGATGAGGTTTTAAAATTTAAAAAAATCCGTATGAAAATTTCTACAGAATGCCATCATTCGGAAGTGATGTAAAGCCGTGGGTCCCACGCTATTACGATTTGTAGCATGTAAAAGATAACTTGCTAGGGTTGGAAATCCTTACTCTCGGCAAAATTTCAAGTAGGACTTTGACCATATGACCAAATCAGTCGGTGTCTGAGGTACTTTGTACTCCGCATGCTTAGACCCAGTCCACAACAAACAAACAAACAAACGAGGCTACACATGCCGGGCTCGGTAGCTCAGTGGTTAAGCATTGCGGCTACTGATGTAAGGGTCGTGAGGTCGATTCCCGTTGACGGTGAGGTATTTAAAATTAAAAAATTCGGATGAAAACTTCTACAGAATGCCATCATTCGGGAGTGATGTAAAGCCGTGGCTTCCATGTTACTACGGTGTGTATCACGTAAAAGATCTCTTGCTAGGGTTGGAACTCCTTAGTTTCTGCAAAATTCTATGTAGGACTTTGACCATATGACTATAGCAGTCGGTGTCTAAGATATCTGGTATTTATCATGCCTAGACCTTGTCCTCAAAAAGCGAACAAAATATACATGATAAGGGCGCTTTAAGATATCTTGCTAAACCATTTATATGCATATTTTATGCGATAACAGGATTTATTCTTAATATTGAACCCGATTTACATACTTTCTAGGCACTTTTATTTATAATTTCCCAAATTTTGCGTAATCGAATAGTTGAAAGTGACTGTTTTAAATGTGACGAACCAGTTAATTTTTGCTGACATAATATTAGAAAAGTTAGGAAAACCAGTCTTTGACAATACTAGAAATTGGGTCACTCAACATGTACATTAAAAAGAAAATTGGACGCCAAACCACTTTCACGTACAGTTTTAAAATTACAACTTATTTAATGTTAACAATAATAATTACTTTAAAAGTAAACCTTATTCTTATTCATCAACTTGACTACGTAATTGGTTGAACATTCAGAATTTAAAACACTAAAGTTAGGCATAGTTAGTTTACGTCATAATAACGTTTTTTAAGCAGATTTGCTGTAATTTTCTTGAAGATTCTTAATTGACACATTTTATAAACAATCTGTCAGATGGTGTCAACCAGCTCCAATCTCATAAAATGGCCATAATTTGCATATTATCGACATTGGGCTGCTGACAGGCTTCATAGAAACGTAGTTTTTGTTAATTAACTCAGGCGACAGGTTAGTATGCCAAATATGAGTACCCTGTGTCAAAGCATTCATTAATAAATTCAAATATTTCTTTCTTGCCTTTTATGAGTACAACATTGTATACTATGCTCACATAGCTATGTGCTATAGTTTACTGAATGTACCTCCGTTACAGATTATAAAGTTAGAAATAAACTAAAAATAGTAATTTACGTTACAAGTATAGAAAGTGGAGTTTTTCAGTACGAGTGAGATGTTTCCGGAAAAGGCCGTTAGGCCGATTCCGGAATTTCGAGACGAGTATGGAAAAGCCACTTTCACGCGAGATTCGTACAATATTTTTTCGTACACTAGCATACAAAACGGAATACTACATTTATCCTCGTATATAGCAAATAAGTAGAGTAATGTTATTATGTACGTTTTATATGTGTTGTAACTAAGGAAACGTACGGCAAAGTGCTACTTTGCCAAACGAATACCGCAAAGTGCAACTTTCTGATTAATAAATTGTACGGCAAAGTAGCTCTTTCAATGCTAGTGTACGAAAAAAATATTTTTTGAATGAAGGTTGACCATGGAAATTTACTCAATTTAGCTGTGTAAAATAACATTGTTGTGTTTAAATGAAGTTTACATTTAAGGTTACGGTTTCCAGGTGCATTTAGGTTAGAAAACATGATAAAACACCTTCAAATGCAAAGTTGACATATTTAAGCAGAACAGAAAATAGAACCTTTGTAATTTTGATGTATGTCTCTAGTTTCAGTAATTGTGTTATTGAAGATATCTTTATTTAAGTACATGAATGGTCTTACGATACTTTATATGTATTTTAAATATTTATGTCCTACCAGTACATTAATTAAAATTAATGACTCTATTTTAAGGTATCTTAGATACAAAATAACGCTCCAGGGCAATTATTTTCTTCATAAGAACACTAGGGTTATTATGAAAAATTAACAGTATTTGTTTCCATGGATACAACCTTTATTTCAAAAATTATGCACCACTGTCACAATGAAAATTAATGACAGCTCATCTAATGTCACAAATCTAACTTAGATCAGCTAACTAGATCAATCTTAAATACCATAGCATAGTAATTATATGAATTGAATATGAATATGAATTAGGTAAGAAAATTGGTAGGACATAAAACCTTGAAGGCACCACAGGCATTATGAGCTAAGAGCCCGCGATTGTTGTACACACCTCGGGCCAAATGCCCTCGGTTAGTACACTAACAATCTTGGGCTCTTATTTTACTCATAATGCCCCTTGGTACCTTAATTCTGCACTCCTACTGTCAAAACAATTAATTCATCTGTCAACAGCATGCTATTCTGTGAACCTATTATAAGAAAAAATTAATGAACAGTAATAAATCAAGACGAATTTACAATTAATTGCTTGACGTGATATTAGTGATACTGATCGACGCGTTGTCTGCCGTGATTGTTTAAGTAATTGCTCAACGCAAACGACTCAGCCACGCATAGTGTAATGTTTGTAAATGAATTACTATATTACAGATAGATTGTATAAGGTATTGTGTTACTCTGTTATTAAATTCAGATGATGAATTCAAAAATGAAGAGCATTCTAAAGAAATAAACAATTCGGCTGCTCCATCGAAAAACACAGTATCCAACATTTTTTGTGAAATTGAGCTGAATAGTCATATGTAGATACTGTGTTGTCCCGCATCTTTCTAGCTAATCAGATTTGAGCTATCTATACTGGTTACCTATTTACAGCTACCCATAAACACAGTATCTACATGCATTTCTTCTGTTATCCAATTCAAAACACAGCAAGTTGTTATAATGTCCAAAAGAACCAAAGAAAACACAGTATCTGGTAGTTACTGTGTTTTAGAAAAAACACCTAGCACACTTTTTTGTCAAAATTCTGTGTATTACACAGTATCTACGAGATTTGTTATTGGTGTGCAAGGCGTTAAATCATAAATTTTGCTTATTTTTATTGTTTTTGTATTTCTTTAAGTTGTTCAGCATATCTTTTTGATAAAAAAAAATCGTGCAGCTACCGTAAAAAAAATAATAAAAGTTTTCTTGTAGATACTGTGTAGAAAATTAATTTAATCCCCACTTCCGCCCACCCATTGGATTTCAAAACACAGTAACTACATTTTACCATGAAACTTTAGGGTTGCAAGATTTTTGGACAGACAGTAAAAATTATACTTTAGTGCAGACTGTAAATATACGGGATTAAACTTTGGGAATGCATGCAGAGTGTGGGCCCATCGATCTAAAGCGTTTCCTTGTTTCCCACAATTTATTTTACTCATTATCACATACTGTGTTATTCGATGGAGCAGCCGAATTTATTCTGAACAAATTAAATCATGTAACAAAAGACCTAAGCAAAAGTAAAACTATTTTTAAATAAAACAACAAAATTCAAAAAATTTAAATTACATCTTGTTGAAAGAGCCCATCTTGCGCTAAGCAGTAATCTAAGCGATCATAAAAACTTGGGCCCACATTAGCCAACATATTAGAGTTAATAATAATCTAAAATGTGTCTTCAGCTTTTAAACGCAGTATTTTAAATTGTTAGCTCTATTATTCCGAAGATCATAAATTTTCCATTTTGTGTAGCCCCATAAGAAAAAATCATTGGAAGAGAGATCTAGGGATCTAGCAGGCCACACACAGGTTCCTCGTCTAGTCAACAGTCTATTTGGAAGTGTATTTCTCAAAGATTCTTGAACTAAAAGAGTGTTGTAAGCGGTGTGCCATCCTGCTGGAACCAAAGTTCATGAAATCTCTCATCTGCAGTTTCTGGAATGATGTACTGTTGCAGTAGTTAGACCATCTACGGTTATGGTCTTGCCCCCTTAACGTAGCGATTATTGCACTAGGAGACAGGGCTCTCAAGGCAGTCCAGTGAAGGTGGTCGTATAGCCCGGAAACGTTCCCTTATCGAGGTAGAGGGGGTGGAGGTTAATATAGGAAAAAGTCAAGTGAGATGAACCAGGTTTTAATGGCAGACTTTTCAAAAATTCGTAATTTTTCCTTAGAAAAAGCAATTTGAATACTTTGGAGGAAATTCTACAGCTGACCTTTTCCGACAAGCTGCACTTACAGGTTTTATATTTTTAACAGAACCTAACCTTACGAAGATTAAGTCGAAGTGTTCCCTTTTCTGACTAGCTTTGAGGCGTTGCAGGTATTTTTTAAAATAACATGACCTAACCTAACCTAACGTTACCCAACCTAACCTAACTTAACTTAGCCTAACCCCTCCTAATAACAAAAATTGCGTTGGAGTGCTCCCTGTTCTAATCGATTTTAAAGCATTAAAGATATTTTTTAAATAACATGAGTTAACCTAACCTAACCTTACTCAACCTAACCTAACTTAACTTAGCCTAACCCAACCTAATCTAACGAAAATTACGACGGAGTGCTGCCTGTCCATTATATAATTTTTTAATATAATATAACCTAACCTAACGTTAACCAACCTAACCCAACTTAACCTAAGCTAACCTAACGAAAATTATGCCGGAGTGCTCCCTGATCTATCTAGTTTTGGAACGTTAAAGGTAATTTTTAACATAACCCAGCCGGGCTCTATAGTTCAGTGGTTAAGCATGCTGACTACTAATATAAGGGTGGCGAGTTCGACCCCAGTCCCGGCGAGGTTGCTAAAATTTAAAAAATGGGTATGAAAACCTCTACAGAATGGCATCATTCGGAAGTAATTTAAAGTCGTGTGTGCCACAATAGTACGATGTGTAGCATGTAAAAGTCCCTTGCTACTTAGTCTCAGCAAAATTCTAAATAGGACTTTGACCATAATCTGACCATAGCAGTTGGTGTCTACGGTAACTGGTATTTTGCATGGCTAGACCTTGTCCATAACAGACAAACATAACCAAACCTTACGTTACCTAATGTGGCCTAATATAATCTAGACTTTTTTTAGGAGGGGAAATCTTCGAAAGAGTCCCTGCGGAGACAAACAGTTCAATTCTACAAGAGACGGGATTCATAACCACTAAAATCTCTCCCTTAGCGAGAATATATTGTAATAGCCTTCGCTGTTTAAAATATAATAATAAGGTTTTAAATAAAATAATTATGGCAGGGGATACTACACTATAAATTGCTAAGTTTCAATTAAAAACCTGCCTGTTAAACGCAGAGCAAATTCAATGAATGTAATATTAATTACCACAAATAAATAGTTTACTGCTCTTTCCTTATTTTATTCATCTGCAATAAATTAGGGCTTAGCTCTGGTGAACATAAAACAAATCTTAACTGAGGGTGTCGGTTCATAAAATTAATAGGAAACTTTGTATTACAAATAATTTGTTGTGTGATAATTACTCTCAATTATTAGAGCAAATTCACAATTGCCATCTGATAATTATAACCTCTAAATTTGACTGCTACAACAAAATGATCTGTGGTCATAAGGAACAGCGTCAAATTGAATTTTAAACACCAAAATGGCAAGGAAGCATCAGTTAAATACGATTAATTCTGTGACGTAGCAACTGATGACCTCGTTTTATTTCTAGTGTGACGCCAAAACCCACGCGCGATAGCTTTTTGTTCTGTATCCGGCAAAAACTGAAAATTCCGCGTCACCTCACACTTTCTAGGGACGCTATCTAATTTACTTGAAGATGGACAGACTTGTGATTCTGGAATATGCCTCTCCACCTCGTACACAGCCTGAACTTGAAGAACCCCGCGAATTATAGGGTTGCTGCAAGGGCTTTTTGTGAAATCCTACCTTAATCGGAGACCTTTCGGACGCTGGATACACTTTCCAATGACGCCACGGGAATTACTCACTTGGGAAAGGCTTGTTGGTTGAAATTTCTACACCCACGGATTCATATTTTTGCTGGGCGATGCTGCTTACTTATGGAAATGGGCCTCCAAAGTTACTCGCACTTGGACGAATCCTGCTGCTTGCTAAATTGCTACACTTGGACCTCTTAACACATGGAAAACTATACCCACAGATGCCCTGCATACTGACAAATAACTTTACACACAACTGGTATTACAAAAGACTTTTTATTTTTAATTTTATGCCATAAAATGTGGAGCTCAATCTGCCACAACACGTAAAATTTTAGCTTGTTTGGTAATCTTTAACAAAAAACTGCCTCGTCACTTATTATTAAAGAAATTAGGATTCATAACATGTTTGACCTTATAGACTACAGTTTTGATGTCATGTCTTTGCCTAACTACTAAAATTGTCTTTTTCTTGGAATAAATGTCACTACACTTTGCTCTGCTTTTAAATTACTTTGGTTTATAATGCACTGATGTTTTTTAGCGTTTCACTAATTGTCTTTCCATCGGTTGCTATATATTTTTCCATTGCTCTATTGCAATTACCACTTTGCTAGCACTGTTTCGTTTACTTTTCAGATAATTTTCCGTTTGCTGGCTTATTCACTTTTAACGCTCATATACTTTCTGTGCTTAACAAATCATTCTGTATCATTTTATTCACATTATGTTTGATGTAACTAAGCTCAAATCAGTCAGTTACAAATGAAATTGCATTAGCTCTTCCAAACATTTATCATATCTGAAACTCTGAACATAACTCTTCTCAAACCTGCTTTATTTCATGTTAACCTTTATCCCTCAAATTATTAGTTACTGCTGCTCACATAAAGTGTACTTATTAATGTAAAGTACTGATTATCTTGTAATAAATAGAATATTTAATTTTGTGCTCATTTTAACTTTATTCATTTAGTTAATTAGGCAATCAGAATTGCTGCAGGCAGTAAACCATTACAATATATCATCTCGGAACTACTTGCAGTATAGTGTTCGGGATTATTCCCCTGTAGGCGTATTTAGATATCGGCCACTTACTTCGCTGTTGTTCATTATTTTGTGGTGTAGCACGCCTACTTAGTTACCTCTGGGGTTTTCCTTTTCTGTTTTGGACATGATATCCACTATCATCTTGTTGCTATCTTCTTTCGAAGGATAATATGCGTTACACTGTTGTCCCGGGTTAGCTCTTCTCTGATTTCTAACTCCACTGGTCTTCTTCCTGGTTCGAATCTTGGGCATGATAGTACCGCATACTCAGCTATATCTATCGCTCCACAGTACTTACAGCTGTTATTTTCTCTCTTCTTGAACTTATAGAGATAGTCTCTAAAGCATCCATGGCCACTTAGGAATTGTGTGTCTGAACTTTCTGGTGACCCATGCTTTTCTTTAGTCCATTGGGCTTTGCTTGTGTCTTGTTCCCAGGCTCTGCTCCATTTTTCTAGTAGGTTTCGTCGATAGCTACCTTCATTTATTTCCTTTCTCTATAAGTTCGTATTCTATCTTCAACTAGTAAGTCGACTGGAATCATACCATGTACCGAGTACAACCCCCATGGAGATGTTTCTGTAGGCCCCCGTTATTGTCAATGCCGTTCTACTTTGCGTTCTCAGTAGTCTATCTTTGTATCTGTTGATTTTCCATACTTCTCTCCAAACTGGGACAGCATATAGGATAACCGATAGTCCTACAACGCACTACAATTTTAGTTTTGTCGCCTTCTGTCCGTTGACTTTTGGCATCAGTCTATATATCATCCCCATGGTCTTCTCGGTTTTATCGATGCTTCTCCTGCCGGTATCACGATCTCCGTGAGTGTTCTTCCTCCATACAGAATTACAGTTGCCTTTTTTGTTTTGCTACCTGAAGATTTTGATCCTATATTGCTCTTATCACTTTCTTAATCGCAGTTGAGGCATTGATTCTCAGCAGTTCGACTGTCTTGGCTTCAACAATGATGGCGGTGTGGTCTGCGTAACCTATAATTTTGGTACCTTCGGACATCTCTTCTCTGAGTACGGAGTCGTAGCTAATGATCCATAGCAGTGGGCCCAGGATCGATCCCTGCGGAACGCCACAACTTACTCGCATGCAGTTTTCCCCGCCGTTGTTATTATTCTTTTATCTCATGATGAGCCTTCTGAGATATCCGCTTACTATTCTTCAATTTGGATTGTTAATTTTTTGTGCCATTGGGCGGTGTTAAAAGCGTTTCTTATGTCTACCGTTATTAACGCGCAGTACCTTCTATTATTGTAATCATGTAATCCATGATTGACAATCCCTAAACCGGTATTGATTCGATTACAGCCCCTGTTCTTTTTTGCCTCTTTCTTTGGCGTTTTGGTGTTATGGCACTCGTACTCGTTTCGTCAAGCGTCCACCTTGTATATTTTTTTGCCTCTTCTCTAGTATCCAAATTCTGGTTTATCCCGAACGTTAAGTTGTAGTATAAACTGAAGTTGCAGGTTACGCATTTTCGGTCATTTGTGCAATCTCTTTCCTTGTGTCCTGAAGTTCCACATTTATAACACACCAGCACCATGTTTATTTCTTTACTGCATTTGTCGTCATAGTCACCAAACTCACCGCAGTTTTAGCATCTCACAAGCCAATTGAACAGGCTGGCTTTCGATCAAGTTACGGAACAAATGACCATTTACAAACCTTATAAGTCTTCATAGAAAAGTTGGAGGAATATAATCGACCATTAGTGCTAGCTTTCGTAGATTTCCACAAGATATTTGACACAGTAGAACCTAATAGCATCGTCGACGCCCTAAAAGGGAGCCGCATTGACTAACTCATATACAACATCTATAAAAATGCAACAATAAACGTCAGATTACACTACAACTTCCAGAAAATTAATATTGAGATGGTTGTTAGACAAGGTGATGCAATGTCACCTAAACTGTTCACCGCGGTGCTAGAGCATGCATGCAAGAAGCTTCAATGGAATAATAATAGGATAACAATAGATGGTCAAAACTTAAACCACCTTCGCGTCGTAGATGACATTGTGTTAACAGCCGACGATCTAGGCGAAATAAGGATAACGCTGACAGAACTTGCACTTTTTTGTGAAGGTGTTTGGCTAAGAAGGAATCTCTCCAAAACTAAATACATGAGGAATCTGATACCTGGATCAAGTCTGGTTATCGGCGACATTGAAGTAGAATTGGTTAAGAAATATATATATATATATTTAGGCCATGTAGTTAGACTAGACAGAGACAATCAGACATGCGAACTAAATAGAAGATTACCTCTCGCATGGGCAGCATTCAACTCCTTAAGTGCAGTTTTCAAAAGACATTGAAGCGAAAGGTCTTTAAGCAATGCGTAATCCCAGTACTAATGTATGCTGTAGAAACTCTAACCCCGACTCAAAAAGCAACCACAAAACTAAGAGTAGCTCAAAGGCGCATGGAGATTTTGACGCTTGGAGCGACTCTCAATGACAAAATACCTACGCAACGAAGAACTACGAAAGCGAACTGGAGTACGTGATGTAATAGAATATACAGGGTGATTTATAACGGGCGGACCAAACTGCAATAGTATGTTGGAAAGGTCATTTTGAGTAAAAAATGTTATATGAACATAGGTCGTATTCCATTTAGTTACCTAACTACAAGAGATCAAAGTTCTATTAAAGGGCTGGTAAAGGTAAAACCGCTCAAAGTAGCCAATGTTTCAAGCGTCATATCTAAAGTATGATCAAAAATTGATCTCACCTAGTATGGCCATGCAATATTTCCTAATTTATGAATGCAGATACATTTGATTTTTAAGTGAGTTACAGTTGAATTCATAAATTAGGAACAATTCCATGGCCATAATAGATGAGATTAATTTTTGATCATACTATAGTACGTATGTGGACCAATCATATCAAACTTTTTTTTGTATGATAGCCTGTAGCTTTATCTGTCAAACGATACGGATTTCATGGCAATTTATTGATAGGAAGGTCATTGAAGAATACGAGTATTTTAAAAACACCTTCCAGTTTATTTCCAAAGAGTTTTTCTCCCAAACGGCTTGTCCAGTCTTAGTCTTTTTTATATCAGAATTATTTTTTTTCACAGTTTTAGTGTATGAGATAAAAAATAGAATAAATTCTGAAAATAAGTTTAAAAAAGTCAAGTTCCCTTTGTACGATTTTTATGAAATTATCTCATTCGCTATATATTAAGAAGTCTAGACCATTGAAATAAACAGAATTTCAAATTTATGTTTCGTTTTTGAGAAAAACGTTTGACTACAGCCTATCATACAAAAGAAAGTTTGGTATGATTGGCCCACATACGTAGTAAATATGACGCTTTAACAATTGGCTACTTTGAGCGGTTTTACCTTTACCCGCCCCTTAATAAAACTTTGATCTCTTGTAGTTAGGTAACTAAATGGAATACGACCTATATTTATATAAAATTTTTTACTCAAAATGACCTCCCCATCATACTGTTGAAGTTTGGTCCGCCCTTTATAAATCACCCTCAGCTTCATCTCCTTCGCGCATATATTGTTTGTGGCGTAGATACAGAATTGTCGAGTATGCCACCGAGCACAACATTTCTTTTTTCTGTTGAGTTGGACCGTAAACTCTCGGCATTAGGCTAGCTATTGCTGTAATAGTTTTGTCTGTTTTTTCCATGTGTGCAAACATTCTGCAGCTTCTTTGAAACGTTACTCCAAGGTATTTTAAATTCCCCTGGGTTTGGATGATTTGATTATTATCTATTTTGATTTCTGTTTTTTTAACTGTTTTCTCCATATAGTATAACCGCATTGTTTTTTTTGTGGCAATTTGGAGATGTTTTCCTTCCAGTCTGTTTGTGATTCTGGAAATTGCAATGTTTGCCTTGGCTTTGAGTAGGCCTTCTGACGGTGACCATCAAAGCCGTGTCATCTGCATAACAGAGTATCTGTGTCCGCTCTTGCATCTCGGTTCTTGTAATATCGTCGAAGTATATATTCCAGAGTAGTGGTCCCAATATGGATCCTTGTGGGATCCCACAGCTCACAGTCTCCGTGTTCTTCCATCCGTATAATTCTTTTATTTATGTAGCTGCCAATGATTCTTATTATGTACCCGCTTATTTTTCTTTTGACTAGGTCTTGTATAATTCTCTTCCACCTTGCTGCGTTGAACGCATTTGTAATGTCTATGGTTATAATTCACTTCGTCTACCGTATCCGTTATTATCTTCAGAGGGTCTATAGCTGATTTTCTCTGAATAAATCCATATTGGTGATTCTATATTTCTCCCTTCATTGCTATTTCTTCCGTCAGCCTTTTGCTTATCAGTTTTTCAAAGACTTCCTCCATAGCGTCTATCAGGCATATAGGCATGTATTTTGGTTTTCTTTCTTCATCTCCGTTATTTTCTATTAAGCACAGCTTGGCCTTTTTCCAGATCTCAGGAAAGACTCCTTCCTTGAGTAGGTTTTTTAACATTGTTAGTCCTTTGCGTTTGTTTGCTTCTATTGGTATTCTCACGATTTCATTCGTCAGCCCATTTGGGCCCGGCGCTTTGTTGTGTTTCAGCCCCTTAGTCACCTCTTCCAGTTCTTCTAGTTCGAAGTTTCTTACCTTTATCACCTCTATTTTAGGGAAATTAGGAAACAGCTCTTTGATTATCTTATCATTCAATTTCTCTTAAAGGTGTCTTTTGGATTAGCCTCAGTTTCTTGGTAGCGATTCTATATCTACTTCCCCAGGGGTCTTCGTCTATTTCTTTTATTAATTCTTTCCATTAGTTTCCCTTGGTCTTGTTTATTTCTCTTGTGTAGTTAGTCCTTGCTTCGGTGTATTCTTTTTTAGTTGAGTTCTTGTTCTACCTGGTAAGTTCTCTTTTCTTTTTATGCATACCTTTCTTTGTTACGCAACCTCTCCATTCTACCAGTATGCTGGATTTCTATTTTACTTAAATGTAGTTTTTTTTTCATGTCTCCCACAGTTTCTTTGAATTATTTCGATGTATTCTACTGGTGTTAGTTGTTAGTTCTACCTGGGCTTGCTCTAATTCTATGGTAATTTCGTCCTTTAATATTTTCAAACTTTCTTCCTCCATTTTCCATTTCCAATAAACTGGCTGAGTTTTTGTGTTTTCTTCTATGGCTTTTATTTGAAGAATGATATTTTTGTGGAGACTGAAGTTTTCTTCGTCTGTCAATTCCCAATTTGTGCATCTCTGAGCAACTATTTTACTTGCTATTGTGATGTTGATATAGCCGTCTGTTTGTCCCTTTCGAATATTGGCTTTCTTCCCCTGTTCAGTATTATAAATTTAGGATCCATTCCAATATCATATTTCCTCTCCTATCAGTTCTTATTGCTCCCCAAGGTGTTTTGCCACAGATTCTTACGTTTCTTCCCATTTTGCAGTAAATTCTTCCAAATCTAAGTTTAGGGATATGTAGCAGCTGTATATATATCCTTCCCCTCTTCCTTTGTCGTATACTTAGACGTTATTATTTATTACTTTGATTGCGCTATCTCTGTTTTAGTCCGAGATCCAGAGTTGGTTATTTATGCTATTTTTATTTGGTTCCGCTATGGTTAGGATATTTATGTGCTGTATTGTCGCCGTTGCTATTATTGCATCATGTGCGTTTCTTTCCCTTCCTATGCTGGCCTGTAGCATTTTATATATAATTCTACTCGGTCATTTCCGTTTTCATGTTCTTTATTTTCTTCACGATCTCTTTATATATCCGGGATTTCATTTCGACAGCTCTGTGACCGTTTTTGTCGCATTCCTAGCAGAACTCGTCATTTATGCAATCTTTTACAATGTAATCCTTTCCGCTACATTTGTAACATTTGCTTTCGCCTTTTCTGTTCTCTCTACATGTGCTTGCCTTGTGACCAAATCTGGCACATCTTACTGGGTTTAAGTTTTCGTTCATCCTGCAGTTAGACCACCCGATTTTAATCCTCTTTTTTGCAGTAGTGTGTTTGCGTTTCCCATTGTTGTTTCAATTATTGCACACTTTAGCCGTCTTTTATTCAGTTTGTCCGCCATTTTTATTGAAACTTGTCTTTCCTGGGTGTTTTCCATTGTTAGTTCCCTATTTATTGCTCTTCTGGCGTCTTCTTCTTCAATATCTTCCTCTAGAGTATACATTTTTTCTTATTCTCTTGAACGTTGGCTTTTACTTGTCCACCCATTTTTTGGTGAATTTGTTCAAAGTTTTTTTCTTTCGACTTCTTTTCCTCTTATTTGCCGTCTAATATTTCTCTCCTTGGTTTTCACAACTTTGTGTACCATTACAGTGTCTTTGCCAGAGTCTATTTTGCCCTTTATTGTTCTGACCAGTTCAGCGCAACTTATCTACTCATCCCTCGCTCTAATTGGTTTGGTATCTTGCCCATTCCTGTTTTCTTTTTTACCATGTTCCACCCTTTCTTGCTCTCTTCATATCCACTGTTTTCATTTATTGTGGGTGTTCTCATACATATGACCTTTTCCCTACTTTTCCCAAATTTATACTCCAAGAGCTTTTTCGTGAGAGTCTCCATATTATATAAGCTCGTCTGTCACTCTTACCTCTAACCGCGCTGGTGGCCTAGTGGTAAGGGTGACAGACTAGTAATCACAGCGATCAGCGGTCCTGGGTTCAAACCCCGGGGGAGGCACGAGTTTACGTATAAAAACGTACAATATCAGTCCTTCTCAGGACTAACCAGGAATACCTGAAGGCGGGAGTAGATCAAAACTCTCGAAACGTCGTGTGATATACATCCTAGACAGTGGAAAAAGTCCGATAAAACATATTACTAAAATCTAAATTAAAAAACTACGTCTTTGTATACCCGCCGGGTGCTGGTGCTATAGCTACATCTGCAAGGACGGCAAATTAGATCTAGCATGCCGGCGGCATTTAGGCATTCTGTCTCCTATCGGCACTCAGAAATTACAGCGCGCTGTGATTGGTCCAAACGCTGACAGGATTCGGCGCGGATATGGTTGCCAACTTGTGTAATTTGCACCAGTGTAAGAAATGGATAAAATGCTGTATCGTAGACCACTTCTGCCTCATGCGCAGGAGCTGTCATTTTAGGTTAGCCGCAGTTTAAGATTTGTGTGTACTTAGTACTCACCGAGTCAGTGCTTAGACCAATCATAGCACGCTATAGCTTCTGGGTGCCGAAATAGGGTGACGAATGCCAAAATGCATCCTGGAGGCTACTACTTTTAGCGCACGGGGACTATTAGTTTGAATGTGATATTAATGTAAGTATTGACATACCAATGCAGTTACAACACCTAAATAAAATTACAGTTATTTGGAAAGTTCTAAAGTGCATATCATTTGTGTAACATAAAGAAAATACATAAAATATGTATTATGTGTAAAATATATATAATTTTGCATTCGAGTGTTGTTTGTATCTTTGTTGCGGTGGCTAAACTTTAGTTTATGATAGTTGTGATGATATCTTATATTTCTGTTTAGAGTCTTATAAATAGTAACAGCCAAATATTTTTATTTTATAACTGCATTGGAGCTAATTGGTTAGTACGTAAGACAAATATCGATAATTTATTTAGTACTAGTAATTCAATTTCTGTCGAATCGCCGCCAATGCTACGATATGATTTACGTTTAATTCGTCCCCCTACACAACGAAATGACGTCGTCAATGAAAAACTGGCATGCAATAAAAGAGTAGTGGAATTAACAAGAACAATATGAAACTGGCAAGCGAACTCTGTTATCGTTGCTATAAATAAGTAGTGGCAATATCTATAGCCCATTGCATTCCCAGTTGCGCGAACTTGCTACACGGACGTTTCGGTCTAGAAAGGTGCAGAACGTTTCCGCAGTGTTAAATTACAGGTAGTGCAAAAATTCATCGAATAACCCATCGCTAATTAACAGTGCCCTAATGATGCTCGACTGCATATTGATGACAACAGCAATTCTCGAGGAAATTAAAAGACCTAATTTTAGTACGCTGTCGTGTAGAACATCTGTTATAAATAATTAAATATTTCTTGGAAAATGTAAGTTAAGCGTTAATGATATTATTAACATCACCAGCAATATTTTTAATGCCTCGCGTTAATAGGAATTCCATCTACACTATTTCATATGGTACGAATTTTACCGTCAAATTTTATTAATGTTATCGCGTAATTTGTATTTATTCTCTTGTTCGTGTTTAGGACTACAGAATTATGATCATATTCGTTTTTACACTCATAATTAACAATTTTTGTTAAGGAATTATGATATACTCAATGCAGAATTAAACATAAATGTTTGCATAATGCATTCCAAGTACATTGCGTCAAAAAGATCGTGTTCAAATATTCATCTATATTTGTACTGTTACATTGAATGTTCGTTACCTACAAAATTTTATTTTTCTAAATACATGTATGTTATAGTTGACCATGGAGTCATTGGAGAGTTTTTCATTCTTTTTCAACAATATTAATATTGATTTGCCTTTTACTGACAGTAGCGGAGTTGTTTTTACAATCATTTATTTTAATTTGAAAAACAAAATTCATAAAGACGTGAACTCGTAGTATTATTGCTATTATGCACACGTCTTTACAAATAGAATATTAATAGTGACATTCATTTGTTCATTTATTAGATTACTTTTAATGAACGTGAATAGTTCATATTTAACATAAGAATTTTCAAATACAAGAAAAAACCAATGGCATATTTCTAAATTTTATATCATATGAGGAGGGTCGGAGACGAAAAAAGTTAACGTGTTTAGCAGAAGCAATGTGTTTACCAGTGAAAGTGAGAGTTACTTAAATATCGTTCATATAAAAGTTGTAGGTACGAAGGTAGTGCACATTACTAACACATTTTTGATTATACAATGTGGTTCAAAGAGTGTGGCGAATGAAACTTCATTTAAAAGTTTTGTGTTAAAATACTACTTATTTTAATATAAAGTTCTATTGGTTCAATGTCAAATGTTTTTGGGGATATTAATGATTATATGCAGAAAAACGCTGAAAAACAGGAAACAATTGAATGAAAGAAATCTTCTTGGTGGAGTGTAAAATGGTGGCTCTGGATATTATTGCTAAACAGGGTGCTCAACATTGGCAAATTTAATAATTTCTGATGTTTTTCAGAATAAAAGGTCTTTTAGATTTTTATATTTTTGAAAGCCCTTTTGATGAGATTTTATATATGTTATTTTATTCCCCGAAATTCAACTGCCGGTTTGAATATAAAATACAATTTAAACCCCTTAAAATGTTTTATTTCAAGGAAAAACAAAAAAACGCTGTTCAAAAAATAATTTAAACACTATCAATCCAAGTAAAACATAAAATCAGTTTAGAAAATAAGAATCCAGTCATTGTTGATACAAGAAATAATAAACACGAAAAACAAGAAACGGTGGACTAAATTCATTCTAGTATAAAATGAAATCATATTAAAAAAACCTGTAATGGGGTTTCCACAGAACTTTCCTCGATGGAATTAGATCAATTTGCAAATAAAAACAGAATGTAGTCCGCTGAGATTCGAACTCCGCGGTCCCAGGAGAATATTTCGGCCCTAGTATCTAGTCCGTCGCTTTTGGGCTCTGGAATAACTGAGCCACGAGAGTGCTCGAATTGGACGAGTTTTTGCTGTGTTAGAAAGGCCAATACTATTTTGTCCCATTTGTGTTATTTACTCCCGCTTTGCCCTGTACCTGTTAGGTCTCATTTTCTCCAATGATAAAACCTGAGAAATGTGGAAATTATTCCTTTCATCTATCTCCCAGTATAGCAAACATAAACAACATTTTATTTTACTGTCAACAGACAGACAGACGGAATTGAGAAAACCGTTTTTTGTCATCTAGGGATTCTGAAACGTGAAGATTTGAATAAATCTCGGAAGGTGATTTGTTCACGATTACAATACTTCCTTCGTCTTTTAGACGAATGAAGTAAAAATCTCTAAGGTGTTTTATTAAGTATTTCTCTCGCAAGTGAAAGTTTTGAGACTAAAATTTAAAAAAAATAAAAGAAAGTGGAGGTACAGAAACCATTTCCAATAATACTAAAACAGAAAAAGTAAACACGTAGTAACGCGTATTGCATCAATTTGGAATTAAAAAAGCCCTTGCAGACGATGGGATTTGAACTCAAAGCGATTTCAGCGCCTGAAAATACGTTTCCAACGATAGGCTTGATTTTATTCTGCCAGGAAGGAAAGCCTTACATTTGCGCTAGCGGCTGTATTTTATACGACGCGCTTATCGTTGCCCATTTTTGCTACTTTTACATTTACCCTTTGTCCATTGAGTCTCATTTTCGTCAATGATAAAGCCTGAGCTATATACAAATTATTACTTTTATCTATTTCTGAGTTAAAGCAAAAATACACAACATTATATTTTGTTAAGGTGTTTACCCTGTATATATTTGACCGAAAGTATATTCGGTTTTGCGCCAGGTCGACATATAATCCGCGTGCAAAATATAGACTTCCCCGAACAAATTACTCGCGCAGGAGGACAGAGACCCTAAAACGTGGAAATCTCAAGAAATTTCGAAAGGTAGTTTTTTCAAGATTAAAAGTCTTAAGACGAAAGAAGTAAAACACAAAAGCGTTATGTATGTATGTTAAATGCTTAAATATTTTTCCTTCTGTTGTTTGAGTGCTAAAGCCATACAGAGAGCTCAAAACTTGCAAATTTGATGGTTTCCATTTTTTATATGGAACACCTTGTGTATCTATGTTTTTTTGAAAAATCTGTTTAATACTGTTTCATTTCCTACACATAATTCAATCGTCTTTAATATTTAATTTTTTTCTGCTGTTCTCGCTTTTTCGTTTTTCTTACTTCTTGTTTCAGTAGTGGCTAGATTTAATTCTTTTTATAATTTGTTTTTGTTGTCCTCGGAAAGTTCCAAATCTTTAAATTCACATTTTAACGGCATTTGCGTGTTATTCTTTAAGATAAAGTATCTTAAGTGGCTTTAATTGTTTTTTTTTTATATTCAAACTTGCATATCTGAGAAACAGTTACATTTAAGAGTGCGAAGTAGATATAAAAAACTCGTTAAAAAGGCTTTTCAAAAATATAAAAATTAAGGTAGTTTGATCCAAAGAATCCGAAATGATTAAATTTGCAAACGTTGAGGGCTCTGTATAGCGTTAATACCCAGAGCTAACATTTTACACTCGTAAAATAATTCACGGACAACTTAAGTTTTCTGATAACGTTTTCTTTCATTCAATTGTTTTCTGCTACTTACAGCAGCCGCCTTTTTTTGTATAGAATCGTTAATATACAGTGTGTCCGCGGATTGAGTTCACATAAGGTGTAAATATTAAAAAATATTGGACTTAGAAGCTGATATTCTAGGAATCGCTCCTGATTGTTCTCAAACCACGATTTTCAGAAAATCAATCAAATTAATTAATATGGAGGGTGTTTTTCAAATCAATTTTCAAAAGTGGCCAAGAGTAAACTAACTTTATTAGAAGAGATAAAAAAAAGTATTAAGAAAAGTTGTTTAGAATTAAGAGTGATGGTGGACTTTCAATTTTCAGACAAATCGGCCTACTTTGGTTTTTTACATTTTTTTGTATTTTTTATACCAACATACTTTTTATCGTGGCTGTAGGAGGCATTCTAACTGGTTTATGAACTAAGATGTTAAAAAATAATGGAGTGCCTCCTACAGCTACGATAAAAGGTATGTTGTCTGAAAACTGAGATTCTTCCATCATTTTTGATTCTAAACAACTTTTTTTATTACTTTTTTGTGATCTCTTTTAATAAGAGTAGTTCACTCTTGGCCATTTTTTCAAAATCGATTCGAAAAACACCCTGTATATTAATTAAATTGATTGATTTTCTCAAAATACTGGTTTGAGAAGAAGCAGGAGCGATTCCTAGATTATCAGCTTCTAAGTCTAATATTTTTTTATTATTTACACCTTATGTGAACTCAACCCGCGGACACACTCCAATACAGTTGACATTAGACCCATACAACATTTATATTAAAATCATTAGTATTTCAACAAAAAATTTGTAAGCTACAGAGATACAAAGCGTTCTATTGAAAGAAGAGCAAGTTTAATTCGCCACACTTTTGTGAGCCACTCTGTGTAATCACAAATATTTTATTAATGTGCATCATCTTCCAATCTAAAACTTGTATCTATGAAGTGTTTAAGTAGCTCTCACCGTTTTGAAAATATCTTCTACCCTCGCGTCGGTGCCGGGCCCAGTATACAAACCATGTATTGGCGATTTACTAATATGCAAGTTTCTGGTTTTGAGTATATTCTCCGAAATGGTCTACTAAAGAATTGAAATCTTAATAATTTGACAATGACAACTAGGTTTTGAGTATTGAAGTATATCGAATAAATAACTATCAAAAAGTATTTTTTTTCTCGTGGCTCCGCTAAAAGTCTACCACATTGGTGTGACCCCTTCAAAGTATTGTTCGTTATTGCCTCCATTTGTAGGCCCTACTCTATTTTATTTTAGGGCGAACTGTGTTCACATGACTGAAGCCTTCTATATTTGCCTATACGATATTTTTTTAAATTTTGAATCTTATCGTGATCCCCAT
This sequence comes from Agriotes lineatus, assembly GCA_940337035.1. Classification (NCBI taxonomy): domain Eukaryota; kingdom Metazoa; phylum Arthropoda; class Insecta; order Coleoptera; family Elateridae; genus Agriotes; species Agriotes lineatus. The sequence goes on along the minus strand of OW679198.1, from coordinate 35,066,709 downwards.
TGACAAAAATTGCATGGTATGAGGTAATTTAACGCATATACGTATGTTTTTTAATGCATTATATTTTCCCAAAAACCAGCCTTGTAACGAGCCTATGACTGTCCCACCTGCCTCATTAAAATACTAATAAAATTACTCACACAAGTATTCTTATTAAATCACTTATATACACACATCAACGTTCAGCCTTTCAAAAAAAATTCGAAATGCTTCCCTTGATCACACAAACAAGCATTGAAGATCTACCATCTGCAAACCAGAATGATTGCCGTCAAATTCTTTGTGATGCGTTTTCCGTCCTTTCTTGCAAACCCTGAGCAAATCAAAGCAACCCTTTCAGTGTTCGCAAAAGGATCCATTATACATTTTATTAAAAACATACTGGTCAAAGACACCACGAGACTGATTGATAAAGCCATTTTTAAAATAGTGCACTTCATCAGAAAACACCTTGCGATAAGAAACTGGGTTTTAAACATATTTACACTTGAAAGTTGCGTAATTATTTTAATTTAAATACCAGATATCCGAAAGCGTACTTGACGATTTTGGAAATACTTTGGGATAATTATTATTTCAATATAACCTATCCGTGTTTAGTTTTTCTACTCTGAATTTAGGGAGACCCTGTATACATAGTATCAGGTTATATTAGGATTGAGCTATTGATATAGGCAATAATTGTTCTTGTTTAAATTTTTAGTGATTAAATATAATTTAACAACAAAATATAATAACACATTTACATGAACAGGTAATAGAATGATGTTTTGCAAACATTAAACAATTATAAAAACAATTTCTGAACGAGTAACGGTAGATAGATATATGTTAAACGGCGATGACCTCTTCAAGAGGTTATCAATTAACCAGTTCACAGAAATTAGTCACTAAAGCAAGGTTAATAATGTAAAAGTGTCCTGCTCAGTAATCGGTAGTTAAATGGTCGAATTCGTTCAATCTGATATGGAAAGAACAATGCTAGAAGTTTGAAGATAATCATGGGCTGTGCTAATAATGGTGAACATTTTCAGATGATGGATTTGCCTGGACGCAAGTTATCGTCAAGTGTAATTACAGAGAGCAAGAATGATCACACAAACTCTGAGGATAAGTAAGTATTTTTCTACATCGTATATTTATATATTGAAAAACGGTACAGTTTAACTTAAAAAAAATCTTTTATATATGTATGAAAATTTTTATTGCTCTTGAGATTGAGTTTTAGAACTTGAAAATAACTTACATTTGTTGTTGTAGAATCGTAGATATATATGAGTTGTAAAAACAGCAGCATCTGGAAATTACTTTAGCACCTGTTTTTGCTTCAATTGCAATAAATTGTATGGCATTACATTATACTCGTATATTACAGCCTGCACCGTTTACAGTGTTAGACTTTATAATTGACACATTATCTATGATTGGGCAATTAATAATCAGCGACTGGTAATTCAATTTAAGCATCAGTTTCGATTGGTTTTTAATATACTGAAGAAAGTTTTTATGCGAGTGCTGTTCAGTTAATTATTAATTCTTCACAACCATTTCTTAGAAACAGGCTATTTTTTGGAAAGTTGTTAACATCCCCTGAAATATAGCAATTGCAGCATTTGTGTCAGGAAATCTCTTAAGTCTTTTTAATCTTTGGAAACAAAACAAAATCTCTAAAGGCAAGATTTGGACTGTATAGGGTGTAAGCAGACAGCTGGGCTTCAGATTTCTAAAAAAATAATGCTTTGCAGCCATGTTATCGTGGTGCAACAGTAACAACCAGATTTTCTACCAACACTACACATTTTTTGAAAGACTCGAAGAGGTCAACTTCTGTAGGTGCAACAATCAGAAGCTACCGTTTTACGATCGTCGAGAGGAATTACTGAAACTCGACCACCGAGTCTGAAGAAAGCACTTTTACCGCGAATAACTTTTGTTGGCATAGCCTCATTATCAAAAACCATTGATTGATGTTTAGCCTCGGGGTGGTAATTATATGTACAAAACCATTCTTCGGTAACAATGCTACATCGAACTTTTTTAACATAAATCTGAACCAGTCTACCCGTACTTATTTTGTTCTTTGATTAATAAATGTAGAATCCACCGACTTGCCAGCTTTCGCACGCCCAACAGTTGGTGTAAAATATTATCTACTGTGGATGATTTCATACCTAGTTCTTGTTAAGTCTCTCTACGAGTTATATTGCAGTTTTCCGTAAGGAACCTTTCGGCACTGTTCATGTCTCGATTTATTTTCTTACCTACACTGTCTGTGTTTAAATTTATGGAACAAGTAACCAACAGTAGACAGGAAAGACTGGGGTTGCCAAAAGCTGCCTCTAAATTTTGATGACTGTTCGTATGTAACGCTTTGTTATAATCGCAATACAAAATTATTGCCCGAAAAACATTTCGAGTCACTTCCGTAATGTTCAGTGGACATCAAACAACTTATAAAAATAAAAAATGTGTCCCTCTATACGCTTTAACCCCAACCTCTCACAGATGCAACTGGAAACGGTTCCTTTTGTTTTTATTAGCATCCATAGCCTGCTACTAACAATTAACAGAACAGCCCTCATACAACTACGTATTTATTGTTTTTTTAGGTAAATCAATAAACATTTTATGTTATTTAGCATTAAAGTCTACTATGACAACAACTTAATTAAATGAAATAGTTCACGCAGAAATTTCATTATTTGTTTTCTGATTAAACAGACGTGGATTATCTACTATTAAAATAAAATTAAGGTAACTCGATCATTTATAAACAGCAGTCTAGCTACCCTGCTGCCATTTAACGAGTAAAAATATTACTTTTAAAGACGATAGAGGTATCTTTGACGTGTCTGCAAAATAATAAATTTAATTCCAAATTGTACTTGAAAGTTCTAACAAATTAAAACCTAAAATTAGATTTCATTATTCTTTAAGCAGTTAAAATGTTATTTATCGTTCTAATTACTTCAATATCATCGGCCCGTTATTAATAGAACCTCTATTTTTTTACATTTACTAGATCACTGGATTTGTATGCTATGTATTAGTACCGTAAATTGAAAATGCGGTAGATTTTCGAAAAATAATAAGAACAGTTAATTACAATTTCTCTCCAAACCCCTTCCTTTGAGTTGTACAGCGTGATAAAGTGAGTTAAAAAATACATACTTTATTAAAACTCTTTTTCCAGGATAGAGATATTGATTTCAAAATAAGTAGATATTGGTTACTCCTATTGATGAATTACCAGAGCTAGGCAGTATTTGTATTTGTAAATACTTTTTTTTTAATTAAATACCTTGTAGTATTAAATACTAGACATTTAAATACTTTTTAATGGGCTGTATTGGTATCTGTAGATGCAAATACTGCAAAGTACCTATTTAGTATTTAAATACATTTTTGAAAATATTTAAATACTTTTAGACTATTTAAATATTTTTAGAGTATTTTAATACTTTGAGAGTATTTAAATATTCTCAAAGTATTTAAATAAGTACTCTCAAATAATGACGTATTGGATGTTTAAAATTACGCAAAAAGTATTTACTAATTAGAATTTTTTTTTGAAGAAACAAAGGTAATTATATACCTTTAGAGTATTTAAATATATTGAGAGTATTTAACTATGTTTATTTAAAAAAAAAATATTTCTAACTAGTAAATACTTTTTGCGTAATTTTAAACGTCCCATAGGTCATCATTTGAGCTGGTCTGGCATTAGGTATTACACGTTGGAATTCACACTATGAGTCTGTAATCAAAATTTTAGCAAAACATGAAAACAAAACTTATTTTATATGAAAGCTTTCAATTAAACAATATTCCTTGAATAAAACTGAAGTCAATTTAACAGAATACGCTAAACTTGCTAAGCCACTGGTTTTAGCATTAAATATTCTCCAAGGAGAAGCTAATATATATTATGGATTCGTGGTACCAACAATCGCCAGTATAAAAATTAATCTGGAAAAACTAAAACCATAAAATCTTAAGAATTTGAAGAACAAAAACTTTGTATTTGAACTAAAAACTAAATTTATTAGCTGAAGGCCTACAACTTAGCGTGCGGATAATGTGCGTTTTTCACCACGCTGTATGTTTATTGTTTTATTTGTTTTGTGTTATAGCAAATATTTAGAAAAACTGTTATATGAAAACCAAAACTTAAAGAAAGCGTTTATATTGTTTTAAATTTATATTTGTTTTACTATGAATTTCCTTTTTGCTAATATTCAATATAAGTAATTTTAACAAACAAATATTTTCTGGATTTTAAGATTTTTTGTCGAAATATAATATCTAAACTATACATTCACCACAAACCAATATACATGTTCTTGTTTTTATGTTAATTCTCAAATAAAATTTTGACATGACAGGAGGTGACAGTTATGCAATGGTTTAGGTTATGTATGTGTATTTCATTCTAGAACATCAATATAATGTGAATTAATAATCGACGTATGTTTCAATTTTCAAATCCAAGCTTGATTTCACTTTCGTGTGCTCAATTGTTACAATAGCTTATTAAGTTATGCCATGTTTACTACTTGGGTTACTACAATAATTATTACTAAGTATTTGAATGTAAGACAATTATGAATTTTAAATTTGAAAAATTGTTTAATTGCTAAAAAGTTTATAAATACTGCAATACTCTATAAATACGTACTTTACAGTCTATTTTACATTTTAGTTTTATCTAAAAACTAGAAGAAGTATTTAAATACTTTTAAAATATTTAAATACTTAATAAATATTTAAATACTTTCTTCTATAAAAGAATTTACCTATTAAATATTATAGGGTATAGGTATTTATTATTTAACTACTTTTTCGTCATAAAAAGTATTTAGTATTTAAATAAATTCGATTTTCATAAAGTATTTAGTATTTAGTAATTAACAACTTTTTCCAAGTATTTAGCCCAGCTCTGTGAATTACTATACTTAATTTTGTAAAATTGTAATAATCCAGAAGTAGAGAATCAGGGTTTAAGAATCAATTTTAAGGTTAAACTTTTTTAAAGCCCTGTATTTCAAAAAGTTGCGTGTGTTTACTATTCTCAATTCAATTTCCTACAAAAATGCACTTTTGATTTTCTTGGCTAAGAGGTCTCTTTTTCGTTATTTTTATTTCCCTCGTCTAAACGACTTAGGAAGTATTGTAATCGCGAAAAAATCATGTTTCGAGATTTGTTCAGATCTTCACGTTTCAGGGTCCCCACATGACGAAAAACAGTTTTTTAATTGCGCCTGTCTGTCTGTCTGTCTTTTTGTCTTCTGTCTGTCTGTATGTTTGTCTTTTGTCTGTCTGTCTGTCTGTATGTTTGCCGGTTGGAGGTATACCTCAAAAACTATTTGTTGGAGGAAGACAATATTTTTCATTCTGATTATATATCTACCTGGCATGAAACCGAGACAATTTCAGACAAATATATACGGGGTGAGCACCTTAAAGAATTAAAACGTTATTTATGTTTGCTTTAACTGAGAAATAAATAAAACTAGCAATTTTCACATAACTCAGGTTGTAAATCAGAAAAAAGGTTCAACTAAAATGCGTTCTAGTTAAGACGCCCTCGTGCTTCGTGGCGCTATAGGGAAAGGGCGATGTGCTTACATTATCCGTCCAAACGTTGGAATCGCATTTGCAGTCGCCTGCCGTGTTTCTTTCTATTGTTTCAGTATTATTAGAAACGTGAAGATATCTTTATCCCCAGTTTCATCTGATTTTTTAAATTATTTACGCCCACTTGCGAGGGAATTTCTGAGTAATGCCCTTCACATAATAACATCTTGGTGTAAATAACAACATTTCAACAATTATTTAGGAAAGTTGGTAGTAATTAACTGTGTAATAAACGCCACTCTCCTTTTCCCCACAGTTCCATACTTGTAAGTTCCCTAAATTGTTCTTGAGATTTTGCTACCTACACCAAGATGGTGTTATTCCCCTACGAAAATCGCACAAGAACTAAAAAAATATTGTAAAGGAAACCTAGTACTTTTTTGTGGGAATTGACTGTAGAACAGTAAATACAGTTTTTGAAATATAGGGTGTTAAAAAAGGTTTATCTACAAAATGATCCATAACCCTCGCTTGTCCGTCTCTGAATTATTACAATTCGGCAAAATTAAGTAAGTATACTAATTCGTCAGTAGGAGTAACTACTATGTAATTAATTGGGAAATCCAAATCTCTATCCTGAAAAAAGATTTTTAATAAAATATGTATTTTTTTATTTCTATTATCACCCTGTACAGCCCAAAGTAAAGGGTTTACAGAGAAATTGGATGAAAGTTTTCTTATTATTTTGCAAAAATCTAATACTGTACTTTTCCAATTTACGGTTCTTATTTCTGAAACACCCTGTACACATGCTCCGGGAACGAAGTGGGAACCAAAAATATTTTAAAAATTGATAGAGTTACATAAAAATCCTTTATATAAAAGTCGTAGGAACAAAGGTGGAACACATTATTAAAATATTTTTGATTATATAGGGTGGCTTAAAAAAGTGTGGCGAACCAAACTTACTTTCTATTAACAGAATGCCCTATATTTAGGTAGCTTAAAAGATTTGTATTGAAATACTAATCATTTTAATATGGGTCTAATGTTAATTGTTTTGGAGATATTAATAGTTTTATGCAAAAAATGCAGAACTTCAGGCGGCTGCTGTAACAGAAAACAAGAGAATGAGAGAAAACGTTATCCAAACATTATGTTCTTTGTGAATAACCTTTCGAGTGCAAAATAGTGGCTCTAGGCATTAATGCTATACAGGGTGCTCACAATACGCAATATTAATAATTTCGATTTTTTTGTAGTTTTGGAAATTCCTTTTAGTGGTCTTTATTTTGATATCCTTCTTGATGTCAGTAAATTCAACGGTTTTTTTATATATACAAGTCTCTTGCGTCACAAATTCCATTCTGAAAAAAAATATTACTCACAGCAAGCTGTTATTTCATAATTATGCATTACTTATTATTCAGAATAACTCTTCTAAGTAACATGTTCTGTTAGTTTTAGAAATGTAACCGAATTATTACTTTTTTATATACCCTGTATGTCAGATAGTTTTGGAATTTCAGTAGCGCATTTGCTTTTTTTGGGCAATGCAAAAGTATTTATGAGATTTTTAGGGGACATTTTCGGACACTCTGTACAGGACGTTCCATTAAACTATTTTTTTATTAAAAGAGCGAAATGAGTTGTCTTGCTGCGCATGAGAATGGCTTTTTAGCTGAGGCCGTTTATCCAGGCAAAAAAGTAATTGAAATGCGGCAAAAACACTCATTTCGCCCACTAAATGTAAACAATATTTTTTCTACTACCGCCAAACAAGAATATTAATATAGCTTCGAGCCCTAGTGTGCAAAAAGCGTTTTTTTAGCCAACGGTTACTTAAATAAATATCCTATTTTTACCACGTTTAAAATGGTAAACTTCGAGTATCGATAACGATGCGCGTATGACCCCTTATTTTGACGGTTGTCTTTGAGAACTTTCTATAGATAGCAGTATTTGTACTATTTGTATTAAATCATTTATATATCCAAAATAGTTAACTTTATACCCAAACAACTTTTTATTAAAATTATTGACGTCATCTATAAATTCCTATTCGCATTATTTGGTCTTAAAATATAAGACTTCACATGTAGTTAAGCGTTTCGCGTCTTCAATAGCCAAATAAGTTATAACTTTTAAAAATGGTGAAAATATAATCCACAAAGTGAATATATATTCAACAAAACAAAATTATTACAGTTGCTTTAAGTAGACGAAACTACGATTATTATTCATTTTTTAAACCAAAAATTGTGATATACGCGCACTTTTTGTTGTCTTTAGCATCACAATAATATCGAATTGTAACAGACCATTTCATACTGATTAAACACACACACAGATCCAATGAAAAACTCGTTACACTCATCAGTGAAGGAAAATCCACTAATAGCACAGGCATAATAGATATCTACCTCAAAAAAAAATTAGTCCTGATTTTTGGCACAAATATTCTTTAGTACTCGACGAGAGACCGTTTAAAAGTCCCCGCCTATGGAGCGCCTGAGTCATATCAAGATGGCCTTGGCAGTAGTTAAAAAACTTCTGTTGTTCAGGTAAAGTAGGTTTTTTGTTTTGAACATGGCAAAACATCGTTAAGAAAGGTTCTTCATAATCTAAAATTATGGCCCCATGCAAAGTTTTACAAATATCGAATGACTTTTATGAAAGTGTGTTTATTAGAAGAAAATGTTAAACTTTCACAAAAGTAGCCCAATATTTCTCAAATTTTGTAGCGGGCTATAATTTTACATTGTAAATTAGAGATAGGCGCGTGAGTAAGTATTCAATCACGTCACGCACGTTTCACGATTGCTTCAAACAGTCACGCTCACGTTCACAGCGTGACACTCCACTCAGGATGTGACCCGTAGCTTTTATTTGAAAATTAAAATTTAAATAGAACAGAATGTCAAATTTAAAACCAATAAAAGAACCTAAACAGAACTAAAAACTAAAATAAAGTATGTTTTGCACGTGATATGTTGCCATCAGAATAGTAGACACAATAAGAAATAAATGAAAATTGATTACAATAGATTATAACAAGGGAAGAAGCCGGGTAGCGCAGTTGGGTAGCGCTAGGCTTGCTAGTAAGCAAGTCCTTGGTTCGAATCCTGCTGGGGCCGAAATTTTTTCGCAGCCTTGGCGATTGGAATCGGGCTCAGGCACAGAAGGCGCGCTCCAACTTTGTATTCCGAATCCGGGGCAAGTTGAGCATTGTACCGCCAGATGCAAGCACATGAAGCACCAGCCTCTACACCGCAAGGTAAAACGCGGTTAACGATAATACATACATACAACGAGGGATAAAAACTGATTTCTCGGAAAAAAATTCTTGCAACTGTTTTTAAAGACATTACTTTTAATACCAAAAGCTGAAAGCTGTTATTAGAATTGACGTTTTCCTTACTATTACGAGTACAAGAAGGTATATGTTGCTAAGCAACACGTTTTATTCCTAGGTTTTAAAGTACTTTTATGTCCGAGAAACTAAAAGTAAGCTCTACTTGGTCCTCTATAGATGCATACACGTGATTGACTGTAGACACAACATTCACAACACAACACAGGTGCAAAGCTCTGTTGCTGCAGGCTGCCACACAGAAGTACAATTACATCCCGCTCCAGCTTGAGATCGTTTACATGGGTGGGCAGCGGGGGAGTAGGGTGCTCCCTGCAGTCTATTATTCGTTACTAAATATTTAACTTGAAATCAACGTGAAACGTGAATCACGCCTTGGAAATTTTCATTCACGTTCATGGTCCGATTTTCAAATATTCCTCACGTTCACAACGGGAGCCGCCGTAACCCAGTGTTACTCGACTGTTTTCTGTAATATGAACAGATGAGCTACTTCATCGTGATTCTTTCTAATAAACACAAGGTTTCTTCTTCTGCTTCTTGCACCAAAAAACTTCAACGCCGGCACCCCAGGGACAGATACTTTTAAAGGATAGCTCCTAGGGCACTAAGGAACAGTTGGATAAAAAAATCAGAACTACATTTTCTTAAGTTTCCCATAAAATTTGTCGAATATGCTTGGGTTTAAGGAAGATCCATTACGTACAATAGAAACAAAAATTTATAAAACATTTTACAAACACAAAGACGAATTCAAAGATTTTGTAAGACGAACACTATCACCACACTATAACAAACCTGATTTTTGTAAATTGCAGAAAATACATAATCAAATGTACCACTCAGGCCAATAGTTAGTTCTATAGGTTGACCATGTCACAGTTTAGCTAAACATTTACTTAAAATACTTAACCTATTCATCAAGAAATAGACTTCTACATTAAAAACACACCGCATTTTGTTGACAAACTTAAAGAAACTAACGTAAACGCCCAACACTTAATGGTTAGTTTTGATGTAATTAGCCTGTTCAGGAATGTCCCAGTAGACGAAATACGTAACATAATAAAAGACTACAAAACGGTAACACGTTACAGACACGAACAACATTAGGTATTGACACCATTAAGGCACTTTTAACACTTTATGTCTAAATAACATATTTTCAAATACACAGTGAACTCTACCAACAAGATTTCGGTATGACAATGGGTTCCCCTTTATCTTCCATTTATTTCTAGAAATATAATCAAATTTTCAATTGTCAAATTTTATGTAGAGAATCTGCCTCAAACTGTGCACTCATTACTTTTTATAAAATTCTTTCATATAATCACGATTTGTCATTTCCTCTCACTAAGGTAAATACAAATAACAAACGTAAAAACTTGAAAAATAATAAACTTCCATCGGCTCAATTTAAACAAAAAAAATACGAATAAGATATATTAAAATTAAATAAAGAAATTTTGGAGTCCGATAATGAACACAGAACAATATGGAGAATAATAAAAAAGTGTAAACAATAACAATAGCAATAGAGTGTCAAGTGTGATTTCCCCAGAATCTCACAATGACTACTTTGTGCAAGTAGCCGATGATTTATTTGCAAAGATTCGCTCATCAAAGTACACTCGCAACTTTTATCTAAAGAATTTGTGACGCACTATTTAAAAAAATAAACACAAGCTACTTGCATATCTATAAAACAGTTGAATTTACGGATATGAAGTAGGATATCAAAATAAAGATTATTAAAAGGGATTTCCAAAGCTGCAAAAAAAATTATTAATTTTGCATATGGTGAGCACCCTGGATAGCACTAATACCCACAGCCACAATTTTGCACTCGAAAGATAATTCACGAAGAACATAATTTTTAGATAATGTTCTCTTTCATTCGATCGTTTTCTGTTACTTACATCAGCCGCCTGAAGTTCTGCATTTTTTGCATAAAACCATTAATATCTTCAATACAATGGACATTAGACCTATATTAAAATGAGTAGTATTTTAGTACCCAAGCTACCTAAATATAGGACATTCTGTTAAAAGAAAGTAAGTTTGGTTCGCCACACTTTTTTGAGCTATCCTGTATAATTAAAAATATTTTAGTAATGTGCTCAATCTTTGTTCCTACGACTTTTATATAAACGATTTTTATATAACTCTCGTAATTTTAGAAATATCTTCGTCTCCCGCCTCGTTCCCGGAGATGTGCAGTATCAACTGAAAACGTAGTAAATTTTTGTGAAATAATAAGAAAAGTTGAATCCAATTTCTTGTGAACCTGTTGTATAGGATAGGGATTTTGATATACACCATAGTCTAAAGCGCGCGAATATTTCAATGCACTGAAAATGTATGACGTCAATTCGTATCTTCAAGAGTAAATAATACCAATAAGAATATAGGTGTATAGGTGACGCCAGTTCGTAGCTTGAAAAATTTATACCATCACAAATTCGTATCTTTATCCACGGTATACTACTATTAACATTTCGACAAACTTTTAAGCTCTCTAAACATAGGGCGTTCGTTGCGTTTAAGATAAGTAAGTTTGGTTAGCCATAATTTTTTGAACCGCCCTGTATAATTAAAAATATTTTACTAATGTGCAGCACCTTAGTACCTGCAACATTCCCACAGTGTGTTAAAAGTAATATATTCGGATATTTTACTCATTTATCAAAATAAACGGAATATCCTGATCAACATAGATCCGTACATTTTTACTTCCAGAGATAAGATTGATTTTATATTTTATTTAGAAACTTTTTACAGCCTGGTTCAGTAGCTCAGCTAAGCACTACTGAGATTTTCAAAAATAAAAGCATGCGGATGATAACCTTTACAAAATGCCATTATTCGAAAATAATGTAAAATGTTCCATGTTACTACGATGTGTAGCATGTAAATGATCCCTTCTTAGGGTTGAAACTCCTTAGTCACGGCAAAATTCGAGATACGACCTTGGCTAAATGATCGCAGCAATTGGTTGCTAAGGTACTTGGAACTTCGCAAACCTATACCTTGTCCATAAAAAACAAACCACAACTTATTAAACGCTGAACAATAATTATAAACTGCAACAAGTGTTCTTATGCTTACTTTTCATTTCCAAGACTAGACATCTTCTTTCAAAGGACTTCCATACTTTTCAAAAATTGGTGTTTCATAGATCTAAGTATCTCGCAGCGAACAAATCAACTAGGTCAGGAGACCTATCAAACCATGCAACTCGACCTTCTCCGCCAGTACATCTCTCATCGTAGCTTTGATTTAGTAATCCCTGATATCCGACTGTAAGAGAAAAATGCGGTGGTGGTTCGTTGTGCATTAAGCATAGATTAATCCTACTATTTATAGGTACATCTTCTAACAATATGGGCAAGGTATTAACCAAAAAGTCATAATAAACTAATCCCTTTATACGATAAAAAAATTTAGAAACATTGGTAAAACACAAGCCTTGCTTCACAATAAAATGCGTTGAAGGCTTGTACTCGTCGAATGTGGTACGGGTACAACAATTGCTTATAAAGAATTTTGTGTGGAGCGCTGATGCCAACACATGCAGAAATTCGCCCTACACTAGTGCTACGATTTTTTTCAATTGTTCTTAAGAAGTACTTTTTTGTTTCTGAGGTTTCATCTGATCTAGGTCGACCGCGGTCGGCATTATATTTTAAGCAAATACCTCCTTTCTGATAGGCGTCGATGTAAAACACTAAATAATTTATTTGACCATTCACACAACCTTACATGAAATGCATTTTGGCCATTTCCATGTCAGATTACATAATGATAGTACTTACTTGAAAATAAACAGTTACAAACTACTCGAAAAATAATTGACTTGATTTAATTCGGAATTAGTGTCAAATAACATTTTTAATGTTTTTAAAGTAAAATATATTATATCTTTGAAACGGTTGGTTTGCGGACCCAGGTTGACTCAGGTCTTTTTCCTCATTTTGGTGGGTACTATACGCTCTTAAAATTTCTGAACACATTTTTTAACACCAAATATAAACAAATTATATATAACTCTCTTAGAAATATCTTCTGCCCTTGCACCGTTGCCGGGCCCTCTATAGAAATAAAGAAATGTTGGAATATATACACGTTACGTTACTGGCTATTCTTTAGCGTAATTAAGTTGCACAATCTTCTAGGCTGAATAATATTTGTTAACATCCAAAACACTAAAATTAATAACTAAAACCTTGTACTGATTCAGAAGAGTTCAATGACAACAAATAAAAATTGGTAATACTTAGCATGTTTAAATCTAACTAAATATGTTTAGATCTTGAACCAAAGCATTTGACCCGATGTATCGTCATCAAATATTTATATTTCAAATATGCGTACAAGATACGCCAGAAAACTTTCTCCAAAGTCAATACCGTTTAAGAGCAATAGTGTTCTAACAAGCATCCAAATATTTTGGCAGCGCAATAGGCTGGCAGCAAATAATATTCAGGGTTATAATATTTGAATCAACTACGCTTTTATTTGCAGATCAGCTCCAAAAAAAACATTCACGTGCAAACAGAAAGTTGCGCTGTGTCTATTAGCAGCAGCGGATTTCATGAGCTTCTGTTCCATGTCCATCATGGCCCCGTTCTTCCCCAAAGAGGCGGCACTGAAGGGCATGTCTGAAACTCTGTCGGGATTTGTGTTCAGCTTTTATGCCCTGATCATGTTTATATTTTCTCCAATATTTGGAAAAGCTGTAAGTATATAACTATGGTATTTCAATAATATTCTGCGAAGAACAATGCGTTATACAGGATGTCAGGGACGTGTTGATTGAAAAATATTCTGCTTCAAAGTTCATTTGCTTTTACAGTAGAACGCTTGTATCCATTTGAATGATATACCGTATAACACTTCATACGGGTATACATACCTACGTTATTTGAGATGATATTGGTTATCACCAGTAGTCTACTAGTGGATGAAACATGGGTGTCACTATATAGATTTAATTACAAAAGCAATTCTTTCTCGGTTGTCCAACTTTTCAATTAGAAATTCTCAGGGATGCTGTGCAGTGCAATTAATTTTAATTAACTGTGAGGTTCAGGGAAGTGCTGGCTAAATTGATAATTCTACTGTCTTACCTGTTACTATTAGCACTTCTTATGAAGTGGTCTCTTCGTCATTTCGTTTTCAGCAAATAGCACAACTAAATTACAGCTGTTTTCAATAAAGCATAAAGCCTTTAGTCAATTTTTTTCTGTCTAAATGATTGATAACATGTATCAAATATAATACATCTATTTCTAAACATGGGTGGTTCTAATATCTATTAAAAGATATCGTTGCATTAACAACATAATTTACATTTATCTTTATCGGTGTTGTTATAGACTATTTGCCAAATTAATTTGAGTATCGTTAATAGCTTTATTACCGCACTCAGTGCGGTTATAGATGATATTACCGCATTCTTTTTTACAAAACAAAGAATACATTAAACCAGAACTTACTGATGGCAATCAAACTCCTTTCGTTAAGATGCACATAATCAAACTTGTATTGTTAATATCTATAATAGGCTATAAGATTCCCAATATGTTATTTCTACCTCATTTTGTAGGCCCAAATTTAGGTAGATAGACAAATATACAATTAACTAAACTTTAAGTACATTGACTGAAGTTTATAATTACTTCATCAATGGTAGTCATTTATGGAGGATTCACTTTTGACGTTTTCAAAGAATTTTGAACTAATGATGAAACCAAAAATGTATTTATTGGAAAGCTTTAAAAGCTTCGTATTTTCTGTTTTAAATAACTGAGCAACCAACCCGGCCCTGAGCACTAAGATATGGATATTGCTTGTGGTAATGCCATCTGTTCAATTCAAGTGTCGATTTTCATAAGATGAACAACTGTACAACGATACAAAAAGTTTACTGATCAATGTCCGTTTATAGAAAAATATAATAAAAGTGATCGGACTTGCATTAAAGAGTTTGTGTTTGTGTTGTGACGCCTACGTTTCATTCACCAGTGATCCACCGTAGCATGGATATAATCTGAAAATATGACCTAAGCCCACATGGATTATGTAACCGAATATCATGCAAATGTATCTAATTGCTCTATTGTTCCCAGCTGTTCTCTGTAATAACTTTGAAGCAAAATATTGGTTTAATAACATATCATATTAAGTTAATCATTTCATTTTCAACCCGATGTATGTGGTTAAACCATCACCACATCTTTTAGGAATACTCTGTATGACATAACTACTTAAAGTTTATCCGTCGATACTTTGCAGCAATAGCCAAGGTAGGGATCAAAATGCGCGCTGATTATTGGTTTAGCTGGCGACGGGCAGATTTACACCAGACAAACTTGTAGCTGCTATATTTTGGTTTAAAACAACTGATAGCAACGGTTGTAGTGATTTCTTTTACAATGCAATGAACGTAATTAGCATATTCCATAAATATCCATTTTGAATTTAAGACTGTAAGCAAATAGCATTAGCCTTAAAATAATTTCAATTTGAAACTGTAAAATAATGTTAACCCTATCTAAAAAAATGAAACTGTCATCATAGCAAGTTTGGAAAAAATGAATAACAAAAAAGAAACAATTGGGAGGCCAGAAGCCAAGCTGGTGTGTGTTTTTGGCTTCCCACCGAAAGTATGGTAAAAGATAATAAATACCAATTATTACAATTACGAAGTGTTTTTACATTAGTGCAGTGGTGTTGGATAGGCTGCAAAGGTTTTGTCTTTTTTTCTCGTGCTTCTGCAGATGATAAAAAGCGTTGAGCTGTGCATCAGGTTTTGGGGTGTTTTGTGATTTGTGCGTGGTCCAATAAGAAGCAGAGGTCTTAAAGGCCAGCAACCATCATGCAACGTAGCCGAGCCCTAGCTATAGGCACGGGAGCTGCGATTTAAGCCGGGAGCAGCGACAGACGACGAGCAGCACATTAGCGAGTTATCAAGAGGCTTGCAAGACAACGGAAACTAGAAGATAATAAAGGGGCCCAGTGGCCGAGGGAGTTGCTGGTGGCCCGATAAAAGCATAACCATCCGTTTGCGGATCAGAAAATTAAGGTCAAGCGCACGTTATCATAAAATAAATTCAGCTATTTTTCCGGTGGCGTCCTTTGTGCGTGTTTTGTTTTAGTGGCGGTGTTTAGTGTACGTTATATCACTTAGGAACGCATCGATACTGAACAGCTAGCAGACGTAATTGTTTAAAATTAAGTCTACTCCGATTTTTTTGCATTTTAAATGTGAGGCTAGGTCACTGTAAGTTGACGTTGAGAATTTATTTTCTATAATTTCTAAAATCTCGTACTAAGTTATACTGTTAGTTAAATAGGCAGTGTGGAAAAATCAAAACAATTTACGTAAAAGCCAGTATAGTAGCAAATAATTTTACATATTTCAAATAATAAATTGACAAAATGTAACAATTCAATCCATGAGATGGATTGATTAATCAATTAATAATTTTTAAAAAACACAATAGCCACTATGTAGATATCGAATTAACTTTATTGCAGTATAATATATAATATTAACAACATATGTATATTGCAATTAAATTTACGTGTTTCGTCAAGTGTGTTTCGAAAGTATATTTTAAAATGTTATTAGGACAAAAAGCTTAAATTGAGCATGACAATTTACAAAAATACACTTAATTTATTCACATCCCAGTTTTTCAATTTTTTCTCGGATTAAAAGTCATATTTTAATGTGACCGCAAATGAAGAATATAAATTATTTAAAAGAACATTACAATGATGCTGCACTGTACTGATAATACTTTTCTTGAGGTGGCAAAGTAAAATTTAAAAAACCACACATGCATTTGTGCATAGTGCCGATTTTGTTCAATTGTACCAACTATTGCAAAATTTGAGTTAGAACTGCTGTATTTGTTAGCCAGATAAATATGTATCTTTTTCAACAAAAACTCAAACAAACTAGGCATGCACGGTTAAAATATATATTCCATAATCTAACCAATTTAAAGACGATAAACCCAGTTTCCTGCCGGCCAAACTGCGTAAGCTAAACTAGGATTAAAATATGTACCTAACTAATGAACGATAACCATGCGTATATGTTATCAGAATGCTATATACCTTTTAACTATAAACGCCCTAATGTACTTTTAAAATAAAATGTTACTAAATTTTCATAATGTACACTGTGTAGTTTTTCTTGCATAATTTCTTGATATAAATGTGCAGAAAATATATGTGACCTCAAAAGTTATGGGTTTATAACTACAATTCAATATTATAAAAGTTACCTTGAGGTACAGTTTTTAATGAATATGTAGGATGAATACTGAGAAATAGGTACTGATAGTATAGTTTTAAATGTTCTTTGTAATAAAACATCTTACAAAATTACAGGTCATAATTTGGCGACTTTAATTTTTTCTGTTTATAAATTGTTAACAATTGCTAATTGGAAATCCATGCTTGCAGAAGGATTTGGATAAGTATAAAATTATAATAACTATAGTGAATCTTATATCTGTGATATGTATTTAAGCTAAGAAAATTAGTACCGATATCTCTTAAATTATAAAAATAAAGAAAAACCTAATATCAGAATTCTCTATAAAATGTGTCGTAATATGGTCAAAATTATTTTGCTTTAAGTTAATAATCGACTTAAAACAAACATTAAACATTTGCGTTTTTCAGCCATTTAGCGTAAACTATGAAAATTTTCAGAAGTTTGATTATGCATTCAGGACGTACGGGAGACAGACCCAAGCGGCACGAAGCTTTTTCGACAGTTGATAGACTGCTGGGGAGTACAAGGGCAAGAAGTAGGTCGAAAGATAAGGATATTTTAACTTTCAATAGAATCCAAGTCTGCATAAGCTCAAGCCTCAATCAGGCCCAGTATGACCTGACCCCTGTGATAACGGGCGCCTGTCGAGTTTCTAATTAATGATGCTTACAAATTTCGCACATCGAGTGTCTGATGAAAAAACGCCGCGCCCGCAAAGCATACTCGGGCACTGTCAATATACCGTCTTAAGACACAGTTAATTAAATAACTATACTACGATCTATTGTATTATACTCGTAATTTACTGGAAAATGCGCTGTGCTACACATCTTGACATAATATACGTACGTCAATCATGCATGCATTTACATATCTTAAACACTGGAGATGCAATAATAATTTTTTGACCGAATTATACATTTAAACGAAAAATGGAAGAGAGATATTTTTGATTCACTGCTTGTAAAGTTTAATAAATTTTTTGACTACTCTAACGTTTTCCAGTCTATATGCGAAATATTTAAATATCGGGATATCGGAATGTCTCTTTGTGTGTGAGGGAGTGAAAAATGCATTTTACGTTCGGTGGTTGTTTCTATCATCAAAATTCTGCAGGAACCGCTATTGTATGGACATAGGTGCTATTTGATTTCGTTAAAGAGTTGCAAGGATTTAAAGATTTGTAATTAAAAATCAAGTAGTTGTGTAGACAAAAGGAGTAGCATACTTAAGACACATCAAATGTCGTTATAAATTATCTTCAAAATTCAGGTATGATAAGTTTACGAAAGAAAAGTATACTGATATTGGTTTTTTACTTTTGTGAATAAAATAGCGCAATAGATTCTCAAATAAACATCAACTTGTCCATGCAGCTTTTAATGCATCATTTCGCAGTCCTCGAGACAATACAGTGACTATAATGATAATGTGGCTATATGATGGACGCATAATTTTCTTTAATAAGAATATCTTTAGCAGTGTATAGCATATTTAATGCTAAACAATATATTATGATGCTAGTGTATAAGTAAGGCTTTAGAGCACGTGCGGCGAGTTTAAGAGTACGACGCGAAGCGGAGCGCTTTTAAAGTCGCTAATGGGCGTCATACGCAGTTTCTTCTATGCGTAACAGCAATGCAAAGATGTAGTTAGGTGACACTTCTTGCGTCACATTGTTTTAGATACTCCAGGTTATGTTGACATTGCAATATACGGCAAAGCGGGTTTTATGTAATTCATTCACGATTGTTGCCCCTCCCTGAAGGCTGTTATATGTTTTTATTAGGTTGCATGCATGAATTGTGATAAAAGTCAAACTACGACATGAAAAACTATGACATTTTTGCAACTGCTTTATTGACATTGTTGCAAATTTAATGTCAAAATGAAGAAAATTTTACGGAAGGTGACAAAAATTTAATTGGCAACAGTGCAAATCTTAAAAAATCATATCCAAGAATTAAAAACAACTTAATTCAATTTTTGTCTGGTTATTTCGCATGCATAAGAACAAAAATGTCACCGTAGCATACAGCTCTACATGCTCTCGTATAGCTAAATTATAATTTAATATACACTGTTTACTATATTTATGATGATAGACAGTTATTTTGCAGTACATAGTTGTCCATTGATTTTAAAATCTCATGTAATATAGGTCATGCTTCTTAAAATACTAATTCTTATTTTGCATAATGCAGCACATATTTCCTAGTCTTTTAGAAATATTTCTTAAATACGAAGGCCCAAAATCATTGCTAAAAATGTCTTCTTTCTAAATATCTTGATATTGTAGCGTAGCGGTGATGAATGACCTGAAAACGTCTTTCGTGCAAGAGAAGGTCATAAACTGAAAAGTGCAGTATTAAATCAGGTAGTAAACGTGAAGTTCGCGATGTGACAGTTTAGAGAAAGTATCAATTGTACGCGGGCAATAAGAAACATCTGTAGTGTCAAGTGTGATTGATGTCGTCGAGTTGAACAATCAAAATTAACTTGTCTAAACGTCACTATGCAATTTCTAGCACAGCCGGAGCTATGACGTTAACACAGGGATATGGGCCAACAAACCCTTTTGCCCCAACTAACAATAGACCAGGCGAAAAGGGAAAGTCAACCTGGGTGAACAATACAGTCGTAAACGCTCGAAAAGAGAAAGTCCTTTTCGACGGAGGTTATTTCAACCTCTTGTGCTACAATAGAGCAAAGGGTGCTTAGCTGGACAATCCTTATTGTACTCCATTCAGGCGCACCCTATATAAACGCAAGTAGCTTAGTTTTCGAGAGCACTTTTTTACGTAACATCAGATCACTTCATCACTTCGCGTAATATCACTTGACTTAATATCACGTCTTCTGCATATTCCGACTTTTACCATTTTGGACAAAGTCGAGGACCAAGGTCAGTTTCTAAGGTCTATTATTAATAAATAATTCAGTATTGAAAACTAATCCACCCACAATTCATATTTGCATTTTAAATTAGTTTTAACGAATTTGTATATGTTATATTTTGTTCGTGTGGTCTAAAGAAATAAAAGGAATGTTATTGTTTTCCACATACGGTTGTATTTTACTGAACTTAATTCCACAGTAATAAACAACATAACAGTTCCAGTGGTGCAAACCGCTAAAATATTGTAGCTCTGCTTTCAAATATTCAATACTTTGGCAACTGACATCTATAAAACAGTTATGTAGTATTTAATAGATGTTCCGATTTCTAAAATTATCCCGGTAATTTTATCACGCCAAAGAATTTTCACTATATTTAACCTCAAATACGGAAGACCAATCATATTTTAAGAATAGGGTTACATGCACCAATCACAAGTTATAAAGGAATTCTTACACTGGAAAGAAGAGCACGGTACTTTTCTTGCCACTACGTCGTTGTTTATCATTTTGACAAATGTAAAATTTGAATATAACTTGATAATTTATTCGTTTAATTCTCCAACCGAAGATCATTCGTACAAAACACTTGTCTAGCAAAATTTTATTTTTTTTATTCACAGTGATTGCAGGAAGGCAGTAAAATTCGACCAAGTTCTTAGGAAAAGAACACTCGTGCTAAGCGCTCGTGTTTTTTGGACAGTTTGTTCTCGTTTAATTGCTAAGCAACGAATGCCCATAGAATAGTTTTTCCTGGCAAGACTTGAGTACTAGTAATCTTAATGTTGATAATTTTCGGAGTTTAATTATTTACATGTTGTTGCTATTGTTATTATACGTTGGAATCTTGATAAAATTATATTTTTAATATGTTAACGTTCATTTATAACGTTCATTCAATAAATTCTTTTGTAAAATACTCCACCGATTGGAAACAACTACAGATAAATTTGTGTTGTGCAGCACGCGTGTCTGCTGTTCAATTGTTATAACAGCTGACAGGAGTGCTTGACAACAAAAAATTATCAGTAATTTCTCGTTTCTTGTGGTATTACTATTGAAGAGTGTTGCAAACTATACTATAATCCGTGTTTGGATGTAGATTTTCCAATTACTAAATCAAAAGCACCATAAGATGTATATGATGTATAATAACATTAATTCACTTCAACAAATGCTAAAATAAAATTTTATTTTGACTTGGGTAATTTCTCGTTAACAGATGTCACCGTCGCTCAGCATCAGATATTAAAAATGGTTTGTCGTAAAAAAAATGAGTTTTCCCTAATAATAGTAAAGGAATATCTTAGAACGACATGTTGCTAGTACTTATTAATATTTGTCGAGTTACAGACTTTTGAACTTGGGTCAGTACAGCCAATACCGGCTGAAAAACAAAGCCTCAGCTTTCCGGTTTGACATCAGCACAAGAAGGCCGAATTGCCCAATGGGAACCTCTTATCTCGAGATTGGAGGCGGAGTACATTCAAGTAAAATAAAATCATTGGCCAATTCGGCTTTCCTGTGCAGAGGTCGGACAGCCGATATTGATGCAACGCCTGACATCACACTTGCACAAGACTGGCCGTGTATACTTTGTTTCTGTCCCTCTTGGTCTGTTTATGAACGACAACAATTTTAATTATAATTATAATAACAATCTAAAAAATTCCTCCGCCTCTTCATAATTTTTATTATCCATAACCCTCATTTCAGCGTCTGTATATCTTTGTACAAAACCAAAAGCCATTGTAAAGACATCAAAACCGCAGAGCACAAGAATATGCAGCAATGAACGTTGTGACGTCACAGGCGCTCAATTTTATTGTGCATCTTTTTCCCACGCTCACATACGAAAGTGGCAGTTTCCATACAGTCTATTAACCACGAAAAATTACATTATCATTCAAATGGTCCTTATCATAAAAACAGAGGGACGGCCTGGCACCGATATTATTCAACGTAGCCTTTGACTATGCAGTAAGTAATTCAGGTAACAGAAACAATTTACTATTCAAAAGTCTATACAGCTAACCGGAAAATGGAGCGAAGCAGATAGGCCTGTCCATAACGTGAGAAGATGTTAAAAAATTATCACTGTCGGGGATAATAATGGTATTGCAGAAGTATCACATAGTTAGGTGCTACTACAGTGCCTTTATATAGACAGTGGCGACAATGGGGTGTCCTATTTTTGATTGGCTGCCTAGATCACGTGGTTTTAGCCGGCATGTTTATGCTAAATCACCTGTGATTCGTGTTATAGTTTTGGCAGTACTGAAGTGTATTGTCAGTGTATATCAAATTTGAGGTTAGTAGGTTCGGTTTTTGCGTCAGTTTTGACATAAACTGACGCAAATCTTAACCTGCATATCTCGAATGTTTTCAGTACTGCCAAACGTAAAACACGTATCACAGTCGACTCTGATCACGGATTTAAATAAACACCCGTTAGAAATTTGCCTAAATATGGCGGCGGGTGTGTGGCTTAGTTGTATTGTCGCCACTGTCTATATAAAGGCACTGTAGGGGCTACCATCGCAAGTAACGAAAATGAAGATGCAGAAATCCGCAGAGGTATCCTTAGCAAATAAGACTTACTTCGCGCTTTTAACAACTTTCAAATCTAGAGATATATACAGGCGCACAAAAATTAGAATATATCAGACAATCATAACAATAATAATAGCTGTATTATGCTATGGCAGCGAAACAAAAATACTACAACGAATACTAGAATCAATAGATGCACATAAGAATCAATAGACTGCGATGGCTGGACATGTCATTAGAATGAATGAGACAAGAATCCGAAAAAGGGCACTTGTAGGAAGATTGGAAGGGAGAATACCAATAAGAAGACTCTAAAAATTGAAACAGTTAAAATGGAAATAAACTCCAACAAAGCGACGTAATGGAAATCCATGACACAAAAAAGAACCGAAGAATATTATGCAATATTGAGAAATGGAACGCAAACCTAGATATTGAAATACCGAAGAGAGAGCAAAAGCCAACAGGATATTTATACTACTCAATAAGTAAAATAATTTTAGGAAGAACCAAATAGATATGATTATATGCCAGAGAATCATGGACACCACCAAAAAAACACAAATCTCCAATAAATGCGATGGAAATAAAGTACACCAGAATAATAGCGAAAGAGAGATAATATGATAAGATAAAACACACATAAATATGGAATATAATTAAACAAGAACGTATCATAGCGGCCCATGAAAATGGACAATCGGACTGTTATGTTACATATAGTGCTTTCCGATTGCTTTTCACAATGTATCAGTTGTGTTTCACTTTATCTCAAATGCTTTTCCTTCTTATCAATACTTATCAATATTCACAAGTATGAATTACATTTGACAAACACTTATCGCGCAACTGCAAATATTTTCGGTATCAAAAGTAAAGATAGAAAATACACTATCGAAATCAATGAAAGCAGAAATGGGAATACGATAGGCCTGTATAATGTCACCGATACTATTTAATAGAAATAGAGAATATGTAATACGGGAAGTAATGGAGGAATGGACAGGTGGGATATCAATTGGCGAAAGAAAGATCAATAATCTAAGATACGCAGACGATACAACAATAATTGCAGCAGACGACGAAGAATTACAAACGGTTATGTATAAACAGACAAGAATAAGTAAAGACTTTGGCCTTGAGCTCATCAGAATCAAAACAAAGGTCATGATATAGAGAGACCTAACGAAAACGCACCTAGACCACCCACCATAGTGGGCTTTAAAGTAATAAGGAGCTTCACATTTCTGGGATCGATAATAACGGACACGGGAAATTGCAAAAACGAAATAAAACGAAGAACAACCATGGCAAGAAACGCAACTACGAAATTGACCAAAATATGGACAATAAAGGAGAATAACATGAAAAGAATTGATGCTTTTGAAAAGTCGGTATACCGCAGAATTCTAAGAATCGAATGGACGCAACACCGTACAAATCAGTGTGTATTAGCAGAGCTCAACATTCAAACACGGTTATCCACCAGAATTGAAGAATCCTACATGAAGTACTGTGGACACATAGCGAGACGAATCAATGACATGCAAAAGCTAATTGTGCGCCCAACCGCTGGATAGATCAGAAAACCCATAACAGGTCTGGGGTACATGAAGCCACCCAATTAGCCCAAGACAGAACAGAGTGGAAAACGACCATAAAAAGAAGATTACATTAGATAGTGTTACTATACTCTTATAGGGCAAAGAATTGAGAAGGAGGAGGAGGGCCTAGAAAATTGCCGAGTTGTGTATTAGACTCGCTATCAAAATGCGCTGTCGAAACCTTGAATGGCAGGACGAGTGAAAATTTAACACTGATACATACGAAAATCCCTGTATGTTACTCTGGCGCTTCAATGACGGCTAACGTCATGTCTTCACAATAGACGTCATGAATATACGTGGCTGCTTTGTAACTGGCGTTTGCTGGGCACGAAAACGCTGGTTTGCGCCACCCACAAACCATTATCGGCATCAACTATTTACTGCATAGCTTCCAGCCACTTCTATGTATTTTGCCATAAGACGATTTTGCATAATGCCCTAAGAGTCGCAGGTACTTGCACCTCCAGGTC
The DNA here is from genome assembly GCA_940337035.1 of Agriotes lineatus. Taxonomy (NCBI): domain Eukaryota; kingdom Metazoa; phylum Arthropoda; class Insecta; order Coleoptera; family Elateridae; genus Agriotes; species Agriotes lineatus. The sequence continues at coordinate 35,041,932 of OW679198.1, read as the reverse complement.
TGCGACTGCCGCTGAAGGCTGAAGAATTCTTACAGTAAAAGAATCGATGCTCGCACTACAGGTTCGGACTCGTTCGGTTCGGCTAAGATAAATTACAGTGATAACATCTAATTTTAAATAGAAAAGCACGTAAATAGAAACTTGCTATAAATGTTAATATAAAAATGAACCATCCAGGCAAGGGAGACTTGAGGCTCGTTTCAATTAGAGGGCCCAATAGGGCAAAAATGTTACAATAAAAAAGAAAAAAATATCAACGCTTCATAATTACTTTATTTTTAGTTCGGTTTTTGTTAAAATTTAAGATCGTATATCCTAACATATCTAGGGTTAAATTATTATAAAAATACGAGTTTCCATTTAAAAAACATTTATAGCGTCAGACTTAAATTTTCATAACGACTGTAGAATGAATAGAGATGGAAAATTATAGCCAATTAGTTAGACAAGAAATTTTTTTCGACCTTAAACTTAGCATCTGATACTATAGTGTCGATGTTCTCTACTTTTTATAGAGCAAGCAAATTCAAACAAAATAAAATATCGACAACAAAGAATACGACCGTAAATAATAATTACTGAAGATTGCGGAACAACGGTTCACAATCAGTAATAATCAAACTGTAGTATTTTTTTCATTATTCTACTGCATTTAAAAGTAGCAAATATATAAATACCTTCTAAACACGGAATAATTATTAATATCCTTATGTTTCAGCTACCAATATTTGGAGTGAAGCTATTGTTTATAGGAGGAGTATTAACGTCAGGAATATGTAGTATTGCTTTTGGGTAAGTAGAAAACCATAAACACATTACTATTTTTTGGAAAGTGTAAATAGCAGTACTATATCTTTCAGATGTCTGGAATATGTTCACGATTACAATACATTCACTGCATTATCATTCGCTGTTCGTGGCATGGAAGCACTCGGATCTTGCGCATATTCCACAGCTGGTTACGTAATAGTGATGAACATTTTCCCTGATAATGCAGGAATGGTCAGAGTGAGTATTAAATATATGCATTCACAAAATGAGCATCATTTACCATAACCTTTCTATTTAAAAGTTCCTCAAACGTTTTACCGAAATTTTTAATTATCGTCCAATAAGCTGTCAACAATTCAAATAATTTTAGGGTATCCTGGAGACATTTGTGGGATTAGGAATGAGTGTTGGTCCAGCTCTAGGAGGTCTCTTATTCGCCGTAAGTAATAATATAAATTAATCAATAATTATTGGTTTCAATTTGGTATAAGTATATGTCAAATAGCCAATTCAAATGCCACATGGCTTTGCCCAAAAATTACTCATGTCTGCAGATAGTATTGGTATATACTTTGTGTACTAAATTTAACTGATTGATTTTTACTTCTTTTTACGATAAAGGAAGTATTGGATTCACCCCAAAAATTCGAAATTGAGTTTTCAACATATCTTCACGTTTTAGAGTCCCCTGAACCCCTTCATTGGTCTGTCTGTGTCTGTCTGTCTGTCTGTGAACAGAATATCTCAAAAACGAAAAGAGGTATGGCGTTGAAACTTCATATATACGTTTTGTGTACTATGTAGATGTGACAGCAAGTTTCTGAAGAAAATCGCATAACCGGAAGTAGGTGTTTTATTACATTTTTAATGTGTATTGATGTGAGCTAGGTGATTTTCCAGTTGAATACTTCTAAAATCGGTTTATTTTGTTTTTTTTCTATTTTTTTATTAACTCCTATTTTAAATAGAACACCCTGTATATTATTACATTTTTGAATTCAGCTTAAAATTTTAGAGACAATTTGTTTCTTTAACTAACGCTTTATATTGTACCGTTTTTGTAGAATTTGTAATTTTTGAAAATTTTTGACATATGCTTAAAAATTCAAAATCAAATATTTTGACTAATTTAAGATCACTGTAAAAGGAAGTTGTGTGAGTGTATCACATCAGATTTTTTATTTAGAAACTTTCAAAGAGCTTCTGCCTGCCATGTGTTAAAAGTACGTAATCTTCGTGCATAGTAAGCAGTAGTTAATATGATACATCTTTTCTTATTTAAATTCTTTGTCCCTACTATATCTTACTAATATTTGGACTTGAGACAACGAATACATAGCATGAAAGCATACTAAATATTAATTTTAGTAATTTAGAAACTTACTAAGCTATTAGTTTTAAGTTATAAGGTGAAAAATTAATAGCAAACAATATTTCTAGAAATATGTTAATTATCTTCACCTTTAATTAAGTTGTTATTTGTATATGGCGGTTGTCTTCCCTCTCCTAACGAGTTTCTCGATACATTTGTATCATCCCATATTCCTTCCTTCAATGGAAGCAAAGTGTGTATAGTCTTGTTTTTTGCTCCCTTTTTCTCTATTAGTTGTTGTAAGGTGTAAATTTGGTATTTCTTGTGCATAAGCCCGTACAGAACTGTAACGGGCTGTTTATTATCAATATCTAATATTATCAGTATTAGATTTCAATTTTATCTCCACAATTTGAATTTCCATCTGTTACCATGCCACTCTACACTATCATATTCATCTTCAATTAAGTGGTTGCTTATTCTTCGCAAAAATGTAAGCAGTAAGGCGCACCATATTTTTACGATTATACCACGCCCTATAGTATCAACTAATGAAAAACAGTAAAATGCATAGTTACGCATGTACTAGTTAGTATTGGTTAGTATTTGTTGTGGGGAGACTGATGTCAACCATGTAAGCCTTCATAGGCCCTTTTAGTCAACCCCATGGATAAGTGCTAGATTTGCAGGGTACCCTGTACCTTAGTCCTACATGGAATTTTGCCGAGACTAAGGAGTTCCAACCTTAGCAAGCACATCGTAGTAACATGGGCATTCTATAGAGGCTGTCATCTGCATTTTTTAATTTTTAAAAACCTCACCGGGATCGGGGATTGAACTTTCGACCCTTAGATCAGTAGCCAGAATGGTTAACCACTAAGCTATGGAGCCCGGCGACGCATGTACTAACTTTTGATATTGTACATAGCAACGGTGATAATCATATACCTTCTTGACTACTAACTGATAGTCAAATACCTTCACAAACATCGCGTTACCTGCTGAAAGTACAATCGTCATAGGAACTACACTAACGGTACCTTTATTATTTACTAGCTGGCCCGGCAAACGTTGTTCTGTCTAAAAATAATTTGTCTCTGAAACCGCGTTTCACCACTACAGAGTTTTAATTTTATGTCATATTAATCGTCTTGGACTTAAAAATAATAGTAGATTATGTTATTAGGAGTAAAAGTGATATTTTATGTGGCGAAGCTGAAGTTTATTTAGCCGAACGTTAGTGAGCACATACTATTTTATCCGCAAACGTATTCAGATAAATTAAAAATTGATAAAGAGTAACACTAATTATTAGCAAGTAAATGAATAAAATAATTTAATACCTAATACAATTTTTCCGTGGTTACGATATAAACATTTCGCTGAAATGTTTGAGTTTTGTATTTTGTGTGATTATTCACATAAGCTACGGAAAAGTTGGTATTTTATCTGCTTAATCCGATAAAGTGATACTTTAATCTTGTCAATAAAGACATATAAGTTGTTACTTTTATGACGTTTGCGGATAAATGCCATTTTCGCAATCAACGTCCCACAAAACCTCATTGTGGTTCGCACGTAAAGTATATACCCGAGTAGCTGACTGACTGAGACGACCTATGTTAGCTCATCGTGTTTTTATCAATGTAACTGGCACAAAACGACACGGAATTTTTTTCACAATCACTTGTACACAAACCAAATTTGAATGTCTGACTGACTGACTGACTGCGGCGACTTATGTACGGCATTTGGAATTACCCCCTGCTCATAAATTGCTATTAGTGTCCTATCTCTTTCGCCTTCGGTTACCTGATGCGGATTATGACATGATGGGGAAAACCCTTCAAACCATTAAGCAATGACTGCAAATAGAAAGACACACTTTCGATGTTTTCCAATTTTCCGGCTTTCCCTTTGGATTTTTCCGAATTTTCTTTGATGCTAAACCACCTCGGGAGTAAGACGAACAAAACAAAAAAATCATCCAAATCGGTCAAGCCGTTCTCGAGTTTTTGCGTTACTAACAGACGGCGATGGATTTTTATATATATAGATAAATAAATTGTTAAAACGTTGTTTATTGACTAGTAATATAGCCGAATGCAACTCGTGTCTTCTTGATTATCAAATGATTTCTGTTTTCACTTGATATATTGTTTTACACAACAATATATCTTGTGTAAACAGAAATGAGTATTTGATAATCAAAAACCCACTAGTTGCAATATACAGGGTGCCCAACTTAAATGTAAGCAGCTTTAAGCAGGTGAGTATACAACACATAACACCATTCGCCATTGAAATGTAATGTGTGTTCAATACTCACCTGCTTAAAGCTGCGTACATTTAAGTTGGGCACCCTGTATATGAAAGTGGAGGGATAATAATTCGGCTAAGTTGGGGCGATATAATTGTTGCTACTTCTGATCAACCCAAATATTCGCTACCAATTTCTAATAGGTTAGAATTTCATTTTTATATTAAATATCGAGAAATAAAAATAAGCGTATAACTGCGTTTGGTTACAGATCAAACTTTCAATGCAATTTTATAGCATTTTAAGCAAGTTGAATTTTAAATGGTGTAATATCTTAAAATATATATTTCTATTCTATTGTAAACGATTACAATGAAATTGATGAAATCACTCGAATTATTAGAAAAACTTATTAAAATTTCGCACGTCTCGTCGGCTACGCCTGGCTAACAATTATTTATAAATGATTATTTAAAATTTTCACACTAAAGTTAAAACCAAGCTAGAGCACGAAGTCTACTACCACGTATACGAATTACACCTTATGTAGTTTTTTCAGGCTTGATGTATCACATACATAAATGAACATCTAACGTCAACTTGGAGCTTCTTTCAACACTTGCCTACGTGCCCATGAACTACGAATGCCTAAATCAATTTTGAAAAATTTATATTATATACCCCATTGAATAACGAAATGTTATGTATGCGTTATATTAATAAACGTCATGGTTACACTTTTTAATTTTAAATAAGATTTATTCGAATTTATTTGCTAATAGTTTCGTTTCAACAAATGCAACTATTCTGAGCAATAAACACATTTGAAACCTGAAAAAGCAAGTGGGGAAGAAGGAGGTGTAAATAGTTTGATTGATTGTCGAAATCAATGGTTTTCAAGTGTCGCGAGTCGTTACTGTGATTACGCCAAGTGACAGAAAAATTAAAAAATGTATTAAAAATTAACAAATAACTACCATTTTAAATTAGACGATGGTAAACACTAAATAGACGGGAAATCGATAATTATATCAAATGTTAAATGTATTAATTAAAAATGTACAATGGTTCAATCACGCCTACATTGTTAACATACTTGAGTTTAGTTTTTATATTATACGTATTAAAGGTTTCCACTCATCTTCAACACAGACCTGCAAGTAATAAACTACAAATATACAAATTCAAATTGAATTCTAGCATCAAACGGTTAAAACTGACAATTAAAAGCCATGCAACCATCTTATTTAAATAATATAAACATTTTCCAAGTTTACTATAGGCTACCTTCTATTTTGTTGAATATGTGTTCATATTTATACTATACAACTAATTTTCCACTTATAATTCCATTCGTAAAAGATATACTAGTTCAGGTTCGAAATCTACATAATACGAAAATTAGACATTTCAAAATGTCAGTGATTTTGGACAACCGAAATTTTAATTTGTTTGATTTCCCTGTTCTATAGAAAATAAAATAAAAATACGTAATACACTATAAATGCCTACTTTTCTCTAAAGAACAATCTAATTTTACAATTCATGTGTAATAATGTATTTTTTATTTTATGATTGCACTTGATTTATGTTTAAATTATTATAATTTGAACAAAAATATACCAGTAGCTCTACTTTTAAGTGCTGGCGTTTGGGTGACGTAGGTAACAACCTAAAGTTCAACATATTGAATTCAACAGTCTTTTTTCCATTTATATGACTGTAAAACGTAGTTGCTTAAAAAATTGCTAAAACATTTGTTTTCGAGTGTAACCTGACAATTTTCGGGATTTAGACATTAGACAAGAAAATCGTTTTTACAGTATACCCCTACGCTTATACCCACTGAACAGAAAATATGATGTTAGTTTAAAGAAAAATATAAATTGCATTAATGTGTTATACGTTATAACTTAGATTAGTTCACAATGCCTGCTTGAAAGATACAGGATATTACTCAGAGTTGCTAAATAATATAACAAGAAAGTAAAACGATAAAGTGAAATGGGCTTGTAGAAATTCCGTTTTAAAACTAATGGAAATGAATCGATGTAAAATATGTAAGCTCCAAAAGCAGTTAATGCATTATACAGAAGAATAGAGATTTTTTTTAATAATAGTACGGCGAACTGTTATGCAAAAGTACATAACATTTACATATATTGTTGGAGTAATTTGCAATGCATAAAATGTATATAAGCAAACGGCTGTAAAATAATCTGACCTACATCCCCTACGTTTGTAATTTTAATTGTTTTGAATTATGTATCCTGTTGTGAATGTCATTGACAACATTTATTAAATTTGTGAAGTTGCTGAAAATTTCAAGATTTGGAATCAAAGAGGTCGCACCTCAAATGAAACTTTGCCTGCCTATTTAGCTGCGAATACTAAATTTTTCATTGATTCATAATAATTTTCTTAATTTAGTATTAATAGTAACGAAACAAAAAACAATCCAAAAACTAAAACTTGTGCAACACGGAAGGATTACGGAATACGGCAAAAAAAAACGAACAGATTATCTAAAGCAATAAGTACGAAACGACAATAAGATGCAGAAGTAACACCTAATAGAGAAAAGTGAAACAAGAAATTACAAAACCGGGCAGTTGGAATTTGTTACAACGTAAATACTCTTTAATACAAAACCGCCAGTTTTTTACATCATAAAAAGTACATCATGACAAAATCTGGAAAATTACACAGATTCGTTGCTCAAACCCCGTTACGATGTGCTATAACAAAGGTTTGCGGCTAAACCGCTCAGGGAGAAGGGCGGGTTCTTTACGACCTTAGATTAGGGCTACGATCCGGTAAACGAAATACAGGTGTTAAATATTTAGCGCCACTACTTTTGCTGATAAGCCCGCCTACGTAAAAGTAGAAACCATAGACGGAACTTAAGGGGTGTTTGTAGTGCTCGATTACAGCGGGCAGTATCTGCACTCCTTACAAAAAAAACACAATACAAATACGCATGCAACAGTTGATATACGAAATAATAATGCATAGAGTACTTAATTAAATGAAATCTATTAATTTAAAGCCATATAATAATTATACAAGTATGAAAACAAAGTGAAAGAGTTAGTAAACATTTAAAATTACCTGACAGGAACAAAGTTCATCTACGGTACTAGTATCAGCAATCGTGAATTAAACAACAAAATTTACTACAGAGATATTCCTTGAAAGATTATTAAACGCGAAACATAAAATCTTAAACTAGGTGCACATCATACGGTAGCTGAAATTACGCACGCACACTTTCCGAGCAACGTCGTACAAAAGGGTTTAAAATGCACTATAAATAACTAGGAACAAATACCTGGTTTGCAGAATGCAGGGAAGCAACGGTTATAATATCCCACGGGTAAATAGACGACGAAAACAACTTGCAACATGCGAGATCAACACGACGTCTGGTTAAGATAGATCTGGTTCCTTTGAGAATCCGGTAAATAAATCCGTTGAAGCGGTGATGAAGGCCTCGCAACCTCCCGGTAAAGATTCTTTAACCACAACTACCTTATTTGCCTCACTTCAACCCCGACAGCTACGAACCACCAAGGGTTGCCATGAAACGAAACAGTTCAACTTTTCCGGAGGGCACAAAAATCAACGAAAAGCACATAGTTAAATTCGATTTCTTCAAAGGGCACTAAAATCAACGAAGAGCACACATTTAATTGAACGAAATACTTCACAGCGCGCCCCAACGCGCGAGGCTGCTGGGGACTAGAGTTCGACCCAGTTCTCGACCCTTTTAAGACGGTACCGGGGATTAAAATGAATTGCTCCGGAGGAAATTCTAAGACCGAATGAAAATGCACACGCGTTACTTAGCTTCCTACTCTGTTCAACTTGTGGACCGCGTGGAAAAGTTTGATGATAATGAAATTTTAAGTCAGAAACATGCATGGAGCTCGGGGAAGCAAATTGTCCTCACAGAACAGAAACAAAGAAAAAAGGCAACAGAAGATTGGGTAGAAAGTTTTGGACCTTTAGCTAGGAGTAGGTAATAAAGAGCGGACAAAATAAAGGACAGGATTGATTAATAATTAAGGAAAACAGAGCAAAAACATTGTAAAAGAAGAATTGTGTAACTGAGAGCTTGCTACTGGAGAAGTGAATAATTAAACAAAGAACTATATTCCGTTTACATCTATTTGGTATGAAGGTTGGGCTTGGATTTTTGTTGTTAAGTTGCTCATGAACAGAACCGTAATTTTTATTTTATTGTATAACCTGCATAACCTCCAACAAATTTACTGTCACTTGACAGGACATAATATTGTTGCCACATGGACTGCTTACTTTAATTGTACACGTGGAAAAATGTTTAAAATCAGAAGTATTGCAAGACCTTCCACGTACTTAATTAAAAATGTCTCGAATTATACAATTACTGAAACATTTTCTATTCTGCTTAAATATGGCAGCTTTTTATTTGAAGACGTTTTGTCATGTTTTCTAACCTAAAAGCATTTGGTAAGCATAACCTCAAATGTAAACCTCGTTTAAACACAACAAAATAATTTTACACAGCTAAATTCGGGAAACCGTCATGGCCAACCTTCATGCTAAAAAGATGTGAACGGAGTTTATGGACAGTAATATTGGCCTGAGCCCCAAATGAGCATGTAATATAATAAGGAAAAGCCAAATTCTATAATATTTTACATATAGTAGTGGATAGTACAGGACTGAAAACCTAATCGGAAGAGTGGGTAATAAGACAGCGAAGTAGAGAGCTGTATGGAAAATAAAGAAGAGTTTTGTGTCGAAAACCCCTTAGTCACTACATTTCAAAACTTATTAAATGCATACTCAAATTTATTGAATAAGAACACTGCAAAAAATAGAAACCAATAATAGACCTCTTTCTAGTGATTACAAAAAAGTATATAAAAACTTTGTTACGGTAATAAAAGAACTTTACGACACCCACCCAAGGTGAGCATCGCACCACGGAATCAGTCCTGAAAACTGGCACACTTGCCCTGAGATCGGCTAAAAATAGGCTAAAGGCCACGGCTGGAACGCTCAGGGAGTCGGGCGTGAGTCACACGATACGTTCTGGGCAAGCGTGTTGCGGCATATATATATAGGGTATGTCAAAATCATGAGGGCGCCACCAAGCCTGTCTTAACACGACTAACCGGGCCTGGACGGTTAGACGGGAGCGAAGCACGCAAAATACTCCGACGATAGGATTACTCAAGAGTTGCAAGGTCAAATAACAATTTCGAGATTGCCTTATGCAAGGATTGTAATTAGGTGCCAATCCGACCGCGACTACGCAGCTGTCTCACCCACCTGTACGCTCAAAGCTCCCTCGTCCCGTCGCACAATAATCAGTACACTGAAGGGGGCGCTTATCTGAAACAGAACATGCACAAGTCGAAACAAAACAATAGTTCCCTTAACTAACAAATCACGTATTGACTCACGGGTTACAATGGGGCAGCGGAGTGCGTCGCCCTATATCTATAAATAGATTATATCTAAGAAAACACCAGCTGGCGCGCGCTCTAAACCTAGCGACAGATGTTGAACAGTAATGAACAAAGTAGCACTTGTAACATAGACAGTCTGTAATTTGGAATGAATGTACAAATATGACGACAGTGCCTGTAGGCACAAGAGATGTGACGGGCTCGCTCGCGGCGTCCCAATACAGCTCGTACGCGGGGCTTAAATGCTCTCCGCGGGACAGGTACACTCGCGTTCACAGCGGTAATCAGTTCAAAGACACATACCTTAATATGTAGGCGGTTGGGGAGCCTGGTACAGTTGAGTTGCGACAGGCTGCAGTCTTAGGCGGCAGGTACATTCGATGTTCGACGGCTATAGGGATGAATGGACATCCGCCATAATGGCGACGTGAGACGCGTCAGGACGCGTACAACTGGACGACGAAAAATGGGCCACTTTCGTTCTGCGGGACAGATCCTCGAATTTCGAGATGAAGGGGCACGATCCCTTACTTACGGGAGCAGGAACTGGGCTCAAGAAGCACCCACGCTACGCCGAAAACAATTCGGAACTCACACACAACCACCACACGAACGCTCTCTGCAACGGGCTGCGATCAACTGCCCAGAGGGAAGCGCTGCCACAGGTCACATCGGTCGCGCCCCACGTAACTAAACCTCGGCAGCCAATCGCGAGGCGATAAGATGAAACAAATTAATGCCGGCGACGATGGTAACACGCCGCAACGGCGTGTTTTCTAGAAGATTCGGAATTCTTGCGAGCGATAACGCTCGGCTGCCAAAGCGCCATCAGAGGGGGGCTCCAACCGACGAGAAATACTGCGTTTGGGGCCAAATATGTGCAAAATCATGATTCTGGAATTAGGCGATGGAGCCAAATAAGTAACTAAAAGGGTTTAGCATACGGGCACGCTGCCCTAAAGCCTAGGTGGCTATTTAAAATACCAAAATGACCTGACAACTTATCAAGTTATAAGTATGGGTCCCGAGTGGTGTAGCTTGAACAAGCGTCCACGTTCGATCAGCAGAGTTAAGCAACGCTGTCTCTGGTCAGAACTTGGATGGAAGTTACACGGCTGCATCTCTCGGCGCCTCGTGGTACGGCTATCACGGAAAAAAGTTGGTCCCGGCGGTCATACAACATCATGACAGTCGTTAGTGGGGTTGGAAGTCCTCATAACTGCACAGCGACGCCTATAATTGGCCTAACGGCTGTTGGCTGAGTGCGAATTAAATAAATAAGTGACCAGACAAGCTAAAATATTTTGAAGTGTGCATTATTTAGTAAAAATAGAATTAACTGATAAAGAATGGAAAGGCAAGCAAGAAGACAAATAATAAAAGAAGAAAAATGTAGTTTCTAACTCAAAGAGGAAAGAAATAGGATAGAATACCAATATGTAAGAGGCGCAGATAGTTGAGAAGGAAATTGAAAAATAAATAGTAAACCAGTTGAAAATGTTAAGTCTAACATTGCCAGATGAACTCCTTGTCAGAAATTAAAATTTTGCTTGAAAGTTTGTTCTCCATTTGGTCTGTGTTCCCTACGAGGTACCAGGTTGGTTCCGCCGACATTCCAAGTCTACTGTTTCATCTTTTATCCGAATATGAAGTCAAAATTTTACAACTGCATGAAAACTCAATAACAGCGGACAAACACAATTAAAGCATTCAAATAGCACTGCATTGAAGTTCGTGATCAATGAATACATTTAAAAAATAAATTTGTTGGCAATAAAGATCACAAATACGAACATAAAGAGAGCACTACAGTGATGTCGTAAAGTTTGGAATAAATTCGATAAAACATTTTAGAAGGGTTTTCAAAGAAAATCCTCGGACACGTCAACCTTATTTTTTAAAATGCCATTTTTTACGCCAATGGCATATTTTGATCGTGTTTTGTTTTGGAGCTGTGACGTCTTCGGCATTTTTTTTAAATTGCAACTCTTATTTTTCTTCACGAATTTTGATAGAACACATTTTTCTGAGTACGCAGATGTCAAAAAAGTATGACCTTAAAGAGGAAAACTTTTGAGATAATTAGTCCCAAAGTTTCGAAAATGTATGTTAAAGTTATCAGAGTGGGCCAATCATTTATCAAGGAAGCGCTGAAAACAAAAGACGGTTTTGACAGTTATTAAAATTTATTCAAATCAACGACTTCGTCTTTTGTTTTCAGCGCTTCCTTGATAAATGATTGGCCCACTCTAATAACTTTAACATACATTTTCGAAACTTTGGGACTAATTATCTCAAAAGTTTTCCTCTTTAAGGTCATACATTTTTGACATCTGCGTACTCTCAGAAAAATGTGTTCTATCCAAATTCGTGAAGAAAATAAGGGTTGCAATTTAAATAAAATGCCGATGACGTCACAGCTCCAAAACAAAACACGATCAAAATATGCCCTTGGCGTAAAAAATGGCATTTTAAAAAATAAGGTTGACGTGTCCGAGGATTTTCTGTGAAAACCCTTCTAAAATGTTTTATCGAATTTATTCCAAACTTTACGACCTCACTGTATGGTTGCATCCTGAAATAAAAGAAAAAGTAAAAAATTGAAACATATGGAAAAAGTATTTACAAGCAACAAATCTAACCGATTATGACAAATATAGAGAATTCAGAAAGTAAGTTAAAATACTAGCGTGCAACGATACACCGGAATTATATGTAGAGAGAGTTTGGCAATAAAATTAAAGACAATTTTACATACACACATAAATTATTCTACAATACTTTAAAACGGCTAACACAAAAGACAATGAAAAGTGTAGGTAATAAAGAAGATAGTTACTAACTTAGGAAGAGAAAGCTATGGCGATATGAGGACGATATTTTAAAAACTAACAGAAATTGAGGAACTAGAGGAAATTTTAGACAGACAGAATGAAATAACACGGAAAGTGAAGAAGGTGTTCATTCAGCTGATGAAAAATGAGAAACTAAAAAATGCCATCGCAAGAATACAGTTAGGAAAGGTGTCTGTTAACAGCACCAAAAATGTTAAAGTTTGTGAACGAAACAGAAAAAGAAGTTCAGAAACCTTTTACTAGAAACAATAGGAGAGATAAAAGAAAAAATCTACCAAGGGTTAAATCATGCATATTAAGACAGACTAGTGTAGGAGTTGTTACCAAAAGTTGAGAACTATATATTTTTGTGTTTTAGACTTGGATAAAAACTTCCCTTCAATAAGATAACGATTTTATTTAATTGATTTAAGTTGCGACTAACAGTAGTACGTGAAAGATTTATGAAAATGCTTAAGAAACAACGGCAACTATTTACATCACACTAAAACAATTTAAATATTGTTAAGAAGACAAAACGACGAATGAACGAAATTGCAAACTAAGATAGGATTAAAACAAGGATGTGTCCCAAGCCCACTGTTATTTTTATTAGTTCCAGACGTGGCAATAAAGAAAGCTAAACAAAAACTGAAATTTTTGTCCGGTTAGCTAGCTCAGTGAACATGAAACTTTAAAATACCCCAGTGGTGATTGTAAAGTGTCAATATTTACCAAAGTAGGAATATGGTATTTCCTGCTGTGTTATCGGGCTGAAATTGACTTCAAACAATGCACAAAGAAAGCCAATTTTGTTTACACAATCTATTGACTTCAAAATACATATAAAAACAGAAAGTAAATTAAGGAAAACTAGGATTAACTCCTAGAAAAAACCTACTCTTAGTTCTTGTAAAAAGATTTTAGTATCACGTGATTAAATTATTATGACGTCACAATTCAGGAGTGTTGTCAATTAATTTCAGTATTATGACACCGACGATGTTTTGGTAATTTTAAGTTATGTTACCATTATGCATATTCGAAACTTAATATTTTAATGCGGCGTATTTAACAAGTAAACAACGTACTTAGATGATAAATACGCGTATACTTATTATAAATTTACTAGATAAGTACACATACTATTGTATTTTTAACAGTTCATAAATCATGCCTTGTCAAGAGTGTCAAACAGTTCCATTCTGGAAGATCCATGTCCCGTCCAAGAAAGCAAATGTAAACAAACCCTCTTGCTTTTTACATAAATGTGTATTTAAAAAATGAATTGTTTTAATTCGATCAGATCTCTGAAAATTGTCGTTTTCCGTTCAAACCCTATATTTCGTAGTATGTTCTCGTTTCTCCAAGATTTCCCCAAAGCTTATGTACTGTCTTAAAATTCCCCATTTTTTAGCATTCACAGACTAAATAATATTATTTTAGAAAATGAAAAAAATATCAACTTGCGTTTTTCAAACATTCTGTATATTACATTGCGAATAGCAGCATTGTCCAAAATTATCAATATTAGTAGCAGGTTTATGATGTATTGGTCGCTTTCTGGTGGAGAATTCAAAGGTTGGCCAGCTTTAACGGATGTGTCTGACACTTCTAAAATCAAATAAACGTCAATGTTAACATCATATCTCACTGAGGCCGAACTTTGGCAACCCCGACCAGAAAGGCAACCATTTTTCAAAAATCCCCATTTTTCTAACAATGTAATACTACATTTTGAAATGGTTTTCATGTTATTATAGTGGTACGATTATGACGTCGTAGATCACGTGATACTTAAATTTCGTCACAAAACCTATAAAAAATAGCTGGGGTGTTGCATGTACAGTTGTCGCCAATAAAATCGGGTACACGTAAATAGATCTAGTGACAATATTTTTTTATGTTGGTATTGCTTAAACGGTTCTCATACCTTTACATTACAGTTACCTATAATTTTGCTGCTATGTCATGCAAACTACAAACAAAAACGATATGGTTAGAATATAAATAGCTAGCTGTAGCCCTGCACAGTAGACCATTATCACAAAATAATAATGGTATGTTTAAAAGGAGCATGTGGGCAGCCATAAGGCAATAATGAACCCTCCTTATTATTAAATGAAATGTAGCTTACATTCGCTTACATTGGGAAGAAATAGGTGTACTCGATTTCTATGGCGACAACCGTACATACACAAACAACATACATAACGACCTATTAAAATAATGTTGACATAAGTAGGTCATTGTCTTCAAAAAGTGCTGTGTGCACAGGGACGGCTCTACGTACTTTTTTCATTCTAGAATACACTGCATACATCTAGTTTACAATAATAAAACAGAAAATACAACTTGGCTAAGTTTTAAGTATAAAAATAAGCATAACAGATAAGGGATGTAAGAAAGGTCCGTTTAAATATACTTAGAACAAATAAAATATTTCAAAACAGGGCACGATGGAAAATTGGACAAGGAGTGAAAAAGTCTGAAAAATTGAACGCATATCCAATAGTAGCATAAAAGAATTCCTTTGAAGCCACAGAATGTAAAGAAATCTTTAAGAAGACATACAACTATAGAAACGGAAAGAACATTTTTCAGCAGGAACGACAGGAAATGGAATTAGCACATAATATACAGACTATCAAATAAAAAACTAACGAGAAGCTGGTTTGAATCAAGGACACAGAGGAAAAATAAAAGAGGTAGACTAAGAAAAAGTGTGGAGCAGGAGGTTAAAGAAGCAGTTGATCAAAAAGGTGCAGCATGGGAGAACATACGAAAACAGTTGAAAGCACTTGCACAACGCCATTATCTTTAACAATAGAACTTTCTATACCCGTTTCCATAAATTATCACTGAAAAAACTGATAAAATGTGTATTTCAAGATTGAGTTAAAGCAAAATCACTTCACCCGTTCGTAGTCCGTATGCTCTTCCTCAAATGGAAGTAGCTATTACTTATAACTTATTCTCATCATATAGGCAACTTGGCTATGTTGGAAGAAACTCTAAGTTGTTGGTAGTCCGGAACGGATGTAAAATTGTAAACCAAATTAGAAATAAACTTACCAGTCATCGGTAATTCACGCTATAAAAAATAATAAAATGAAATTAAACTATGTTGGTGGTACTTCATTCGGTGGTAGTCAACACAGTTATCAAATATTTAAGTGAAAGAAAAATCTAAATCGGTGGTACTGTGTAATACTCTATGGATTTAATACAAAACATATTTTTTCTAGGAAGGTTGGGGGCTTTGGGCTCCCTTTTTACGCTGTAGGTGTACTCACCATAATTATAGCACCGCTAAATGCCTACTTATTACCAACAGGTAAATATGTTTAATTTCAAAATAACTTCAATTGCAATGTGCAACTTGATTGCAGAATGCCAGGTAGACAAGAACTGCGGATCGTTTAGAAGTTTATTAAAATTGCCAGCAACCATCGTGATTTGCCTAATCATAATTGTGGTGTCCATAACCTGGAGTTTCTTGGATCCAACTCTAGAGCCTCATTTAAGACAAGTAACGTGTTTCTAGAAAAAATCTACTCTTTCAAAAACATTATATTTTCCAGTTTAATTTAACGCCTGGAAATATCGGCTTTCTATTTTTGCTGATGTCGGCCATGTATGGGATAGCTTGCCCTGCCTCTGGATGGTTTGCCGACAGAATGAAAGATTATTGGAGTCTAATGGTTACGGGATTGCTCTTAAGTTCCTTAAACTTACTGTTGCTGGGACCTTGTCCGTTATTAGCATTTTTAGAAGAGTACTAGAACATATTTGCATTAGTAAAATGTATCTTTCTAAAGGGTGTCTGTTTCAGTTCGTTATGGTTAAATATCATTGCCCTTTCTGCACTTGGAGTTTCGGTTGGTATGGGGCTCATGCCAACATATCAAGGGCTGTTAGACAGTGCTGTGTAAGTGTACAAATTTGGGAGATTTTAATATGGCTCTAATTTAAAAATTATGTTTCAGAGAAGGGGGTCTAGGAGATAACATAGGAACACACAGTATAATTGCAGGATTATGGTCGTGCGTGTATTCATTGGGAGAAGTAATTGGGCCTGGGGTAGGAGGAGCACTCTTGGAAAATTACAAATTTCCATTTACTGCCACATCAATGGCAGTTTTAAATTTTGTTACTGCCGTCGGAACGGCTTTTTATTTCTGTCTTAGAAAAAAATCAAAAATAACGTGTAGCAAAGATAGTAATATTTGTATAGAGAACAAGGGCACATTCAAAAATAACGATATACGGGACTTATTTGTTACGACTGTCAAATAACATCATTAGAAATTTAATAATTTTATAATAATAGCCCTTGTGGACAACAAATTAAATATACTCTCTTATTTGTTAATACGCATATGTATTCTGTATATTTTCAATGCATAATTTATTTAAAAATTATTACCCTACAAAATAGTTATATACAAGGACAATTCTCTAATTAAGTTTTTTTAAATATTTATAAAATACATCATGCAAATTAAAACACAAATAAAGAGAACTAACACCGTGAGTTCCATATTAATGGTTGTAGTACAATATTTTAACCATCCCTATTGTCTTTCTGTGCAGTCTTTGAACAAACACAGTAATGCTAAGTACACGTCATTAAATCACATTGATGTGATGCATTTATTTAGATTCTCCATTTTCAAAATGGCTCTTAATTTATTATTAAATACCAATAGAAGGCTAAGTAATTTGAATCATGAAATCTATGAAAAAATAAATGGTACTTTAATACTTAGCATTTGCACTTAGGAAAACACATACTCTTTTTTAATAGAATATCAAGTTTGCTTTATTTTAAAACTGAACATAATATCTATGCTACATTAATAAAGTATGTAAATTCAACGTTATTAATTTTAAAAACGTTATATATAGAATTAATACCTACTATCTTCTGTATTCGGTATTATAAGATTATAAAATATCTCATTTGACGCAGTGTGTCAATATAAAACAGCCCGAATCAATATTAATAAATCAAATACATTATAACAACAACAAAAGAAAAAGTGTACTTAATAATTCCTATTTCTACCAAACATTGCTGCTACTGCTCACTATTAATATTTAAACAAAATTTAAAAGCAAGAAAGAAGATAGATATATGAAAAACCTAAAAGTATATAATGTGTAGGTATGTGTATAAATCATTACACAATTACTTTAGTTTAGTGCGAGTTTCAGTAGGTTTGACTAAAAATATTTTTATAATTTAAGCCGACCTCTTATAATAAGATTTACTACGCCCATATATTGGATAATTTAAATATTTCTATTTATGTGAGTTCGAGATTCCCAACCTGAGGGGCGCGAGGAGATGTCAAGCAGGCAATTTAAATACCTTTCTTTGTTAATTTTATTATAAAAATGTGTGTTTCACACATCTAAAATTAATACATAACTACCTTTAACTAATCTCTACCCCCCACACAGGGGGTAGAAGAGCTTGACAAAATTTAAAACTGAAAACGGTTGGGGATCACTGATCTAAGGTAACAATGATCCTTGTTGCACTAAATTAAAAGCACTGTATTTATTTTAAAATTGTATATTAAATAAGAAAACATTTATGAGTTACCAGATATAGGAGGGTGATATGGCGTAACTACAAATTCCTGGGTCCAAAATAAGACGATTTAGTTGAGATGATCTATATATCCAAATGATTCAAAGTTTAAAAAGACGCATGCTGATAACACTAGAACTATTGAATCCATTTCAATGATCGTTGGTATGGCTAAGATGAAATTGGTTATAATCGGTGGGTTACTAGTGGATGAAACAGTAATCATTTAATGTCAAAATTAATACCTTTTAATGTTTTCCCAGAAAGAATAAATTATTACAGTGTTTTTATGTGTACATAATTATTGATACCTGTTCTGTTTTGCACAGAAAAAAAAATAAAAATAAAAATAATTTAATACTGACAAGTAGTTATAGTAAATAATTTTTCATTAAATGAGACACAAAGGTTGTCTCCAAGCATAAAACTTCATATATCTGTATTATTCCTACCTGAGAGAAGTTTCACGACTGAGAGAGGACTGTTATCATCATTTTTGTTTAATTTAATTTATTTCTGGGCATACGTGACAACTAAATTATACCTTCTTTTAAAAAAAACATGGCGCAGTCACTCAAATGTTACATATACAAAAAAATTGTAATAAAAGTTTATTTTTGAAACAGAATACCGTCTTAATGAAACGCATTTGAATATAGGTAGTTCAATTAAATAATTTTGAACCCAGCAATCTGTGATTACGGTTATTTTAAGAACACCCTTGCATTTTGTATTATTTTGTGTTATAAGTTATTAGTTTCAACAGTGATACCAATATTATTCTATTAAATATTCAGTTTACCAGTTTTTTGTATATACAACGTATCTTAAGGTATTATTTAGTTTACATCATTGTAATGCAATGTATTAAATATTAAAAACTATTTTACTTTTTATTGATAAATCCTAATTCACATATACATATGTGTGTCCCCGGATAGGTAAAATGACTCTTGTGAAAGGTAAAAAATTTTCGATTTAAATTTTTATTTCTTGGGGTTCAACCCTACTTGGTTAAAGGCGAATTTCTAACATAATTTCAGTTTTGAAAAATCAAGTATGCCTTGGAATTTTTCAAAAAACCTATTTTTCTGTAGAGTAAAGTGCCTTTTATGTGAGAAATACGACAGAAAGTTATTAATAAAAGTTGTTTAGAATCAACATCTATGCCCCTACACCAAATTTCAAAATCCTCGGCCAACTTTGATTTTTCACATTTTCTTTCAAGGTTATTTCCCAAATCAAAGAATTTTACTTTTAGCAAAGTTTTTTATTGAAAAAACAATTACTTTTAACAAAGTGGCTTATTTCATAATAAAAAAACTTTATTAAAAATAAAATTCTTCTATAGTGGTCTAGTGAGAATTTATCAAGAAATCAAGGATTCTAATATTTTCTTCAGTTACCAATAGGTATGTAAGTAATTAAAATAGTGACACTTAGTTAAAGAGTGGGGCATGTTAATTTACGAGTTTGTTAACACATTTTCGACTATAAACCTCTGATTAAACCATTTTCCATAAAGCAATACTAAACATTGTTTCATTCAGAAAGAGTATGGCCACAACACTTTCGAATTCCAAGAAATTTTTGTTAATATACAGAATAAAAAAAGTATTACCTGATAAATCATTACAACGCATCTGCCTACAAGAAACCCGTTAAAACCAAACTAAAATGCTAATTACTCTTCTTAACATAGAATTTCGGCTTAAACCGCTTAGTATTTGTGGATGAACTTGCAAGCTTAGTAAAACTTGGACTCCTGTGATACACGATCTAAAGCATTACAACCACTGTGCGTCATACAGCCACGCCCAACGGGTTACGTTGCACTCGATCGACCAATCAGCATTACGTCACTCCGCGCGTCTGGTAAAGAGAAGTATAAATACATCCACACCGAAATTGAGTTCTTAGTGATGATGCCAGCTGTGAGGTCTTGCGAAACGTTAGTGAATATAGATGCACAAACAGCAACAGGGCTAAATCTGACTAAGTATCTTCGTTCTCATTGTGCTCGAACAACACGAGCCACCAGAGCATAGCCATCGCGCGATTTCTTGCTCGATTTCACATGGTACAAAGCACATTAAGCCAGAGAATGCTGGGATGACATCAAATAACCTCGCAGAAATCCTAAACAACGATAGGTCCAAAACAAAGAAACGCATGCGTTTTATGAACTTTACTGGACTATTACATAAAATATAATACTACAGTACCGGGGCTAATAACATATGTACTTGATGCCAGTATATTAATAACAAAAAAATAACGAAAGAAACTAAAGTGATATTCTTTTCTTGAAATAGGCAGTGAAGAACGTCGAAATCGTCATTAAAATACGAGAAATCGGCAGTGAATTTATTCATTGTTTTACGATTTTTTTAGGTGGCTGGGAGACAGATAAACGTCAACAGACATCAATATAACCTACAAAAGTTGATTCAAATGTAATAATTTCACGATTTCTCGATTTAAAAAAAAACAAACAAAACGTACCCCTCGGCACTGAAGTTCAGTTCCTTGGTATACAACTTACTATTTTAAGTCAGAAATAAAGAAGAAACTGATGTGCCCTAATGAATAATATACAGTTCACATATGAAAAGATGAGAGTTGAAGGGGCGTAGCCAGAGCTGCAGGCGTTTCTAGAGTACAGTGAAGTATAAGGTATTTTGGCTGCAAATTTAAATATTTGATACGTCAGCGTTGCTAAAGAAACAGGCTTTTGTAGGTATTTAGAATTTAATTAATTCCAACAACGTAAAATTTTTACTTATGTTAAGTTACACTATGAAACCTTAACAGTTGCTTCAAATAATTCGAAGTAAATCAAATAACGTGGTCGATTTTGAGGTTAGTTGCTAGCTACAGAAAAAATAATAAGATTCTAATTAAATATCTATACGTACTGTCGTGTTTAAAAGTGTGTTGTACAGCGACAGTTGTAAGTTTATTGGTGGTTGTGTTATTATTCAATAGAGGCTCACACTATATGATTAATTAGGCAGAGCTAAATGTATACTTTCAAAATATTTGTATATGCAACACTTGTTTTTACTTTATTACTAATTAATTTATATTCACACAGCACAAATGCTGTACAACACTTTAATGAACAGGACTGTGTCTACGTTCACAAATAAAATAAGCAAAACTGTCTTCAAAAAGATTGCTGTTAATAAACAAAAGTAACATAGGCTACTACAACATTAAAACAGCATCTGTCAACACAAACGATGTATTCAGATCTGTACTTGACGTTACTTTGATAACTTTTAACTCTGAATGTACCGAACGAGTATTCTTCTTTGTTTAGAGCTCTTACATGTTGAAATTAAAACTTGTTTCTATTGTAGCATCAAGTTACACCAGGCGTTCGTTTTAAAAGTATATATAGGAGATACTCGTTTGTATAGTAAAGGAACAATTTCCTTATTTTTTTATTGTTTTACCTTAGCAGTACAGTAAAATTATACAAAAAAAATGCCCAAACCAGGTAATTCAAAAAAACTAAGGTCTAACTGTCACAAGTTGTTCACTACCCATTGGCATTGCTCTAAATGTGGTAAAAAGTCTCCGTCGTCAGAGCGTGGGGTTTGGGAGGGGGTGGGTGGGGAGATATTAAAACAGTATGTTTTCTAAGTTTTTTGCAAATATCTCGAAAAGCCTACAGGTTAGAGCTTATTGTATCCTATAAACTTTTAAATTACGTTAAATTTCCAACAAAATTTGTCATATACACTTTTTTCTGCGCTCAATAGTTTGGGAGATATGGAGGGGGTAAAATTTAGTTATTCCGTTATTCCGTCTTTATGCTACTGAAGAGGGTCTTAAGAATGGGCAGACTCGCGTTATGGTCACGTTTGACCAACCACTCATTGCCAAGGCCCGCGGAATAGTAGCCAGTGCCCTGCCGATAGCACCTTGAAATCACTGTTCATCCGGCTTGGAGGGTTCCACTTTCTTCTTTCTTTTATAGGATCAGTCGGCTACATAATGGCTGCAAGTGGTTTGGAAGAGGTGTTGAGACAAGTTAGAAAGCATATTCTAGAGCTATCCCTGCCTGATTCCTAACTCAAGAAGCCATTATGACGGTTTTCATTGAGACACAGAATCCAGGCGTCCACAAGGATGAGTTGAAGTATTCATCATTAATTTCGTGTGAAATGGGCCCTGATAAGATAGTGGGATCGGCTGCAGTCAAGAATTTGGTAGGAACTGTGGAAGAGCAACCGCAGAATTCCAAGGAGGGTGGTAGAACAAAAACAAAAAATTGTGGAACCAATTTATTGAAATGGTGAATCTTATAAAGATATTCATAAAATTTCTATCTCCATCTATCTCCATCTCCAATGCGTGCAGCAAATTCTGCCTTTATTTCATGCCACAGGGTATCTCAACTACGCTAAAACGACTCATTGTACCTACAGGATTGCCTGCAGCTTTTGAGCACTCTGACTGACGATGAATTTTACAAATTTGTAACAAAGGATTGCTTCACCATTCACCGAAGCGACAAATTTTGGTGCGGTGTTTGAACCGATATGACCGTTGAACAATTGTTAATGAAAGCGATGAAAACAAAAGGTGATTTGATCGGTTGAAGATAGATTACTGCATCAAAGATCGCTACATGGGTGAAATCGATGCCTGCAAGCTCAAGGCTTGTCGAAGCAATTAAGAAATTTGCATCTGTTGATTCGGCTTCCTCAGAGCAGCGTGAAATAACACCACTCACGTAAACCCCAACTTCATTTCATGGTTTGTAATGTGAGGACGGAAGAACAGTTAAAAGAAATATTTGGCTATGAACTATGTACATATCCTCTCTCACTGTTCGATGAAAGTGGTTTGATGAGGAAAGGCACCAAATCGTCCATGCTGAAGGTCTTACCTTGTGGAGGGACTGATCCACCTGATGATAAGATGACACAGGGGGTATCGTATGTTGTAAATGGAGGCCACCTTCTACATCGTGTTGTTTGAAAACGCCCTGCAACGTTCAAGATGATATGCCAACAATATTGTGACTACGTTTTGTTCGATTACGGAAATGCTGCCGTCGTGGTTACAGTGAACAGCTCAATAAAAAAAAAGAGAAACATCTGCGAAGGTCTCGCTCAGCTAACAACGTAGATGTGAAAGTAGAAGACCCCACCCAAGTCATTTTTCATTTCTCTGTCTGCCTATGGGAATTTTTTTGTGTCACATACCTACTTTAAGATACCAATTGTATATCTATTTCAGATGTAGGAACATGAATTTTATTCAGTAAATATCTTTCTTATATTATCAAAATCTTTGGGTTTTTCTTTATTGAATCAATTTCCTCTCTGTGCAATAGTACACTCAACAAAATAAAAGGAAACATAAAAAATTGCTTATTTCCAATAATTTGATAAGTTAAGCAACTATTCTATTACCGACGAAATAACTAAATTTTACCCCCTCCATATCTCCGAAACTATTGGGCGCAGCAAAAAAATGTATAGGACAAATCTTGTTGGAAATTTAACGTATTTTAAACGTGTATAGGTTATAATAAGCTCTAAAGTGAAAGGTTTCCGAGATATTTGCAAAAAACTTAGAAAACATACTATTTTGACACCTCCCCCACCCCGCCAAAATCCGACGTTCTAGCAGAGGAGACTTTTTACCGCATTTACAGCAAAGGGTAGTGAACAACTTGTGATAGTCAGACCTTAGTTTTTTTGGATTCCCTGGTTTGGAGCTAATTTTACTGTACTACGTGTGTGTATATATATAGGCAACCAATTATACAGCAAACTTCAATTTTAAGAGTTCCAATTTACAACAAATAGCATGCTGTGGCAAAAATAAGAGATTTTTTCTTTTTAGTATACATACGCATGGTATATGGTCTTAAATTTGAAAAGGAAATTAATTTTTTGCGCTACCAACCTATTTTTACTTGTTTCCGGATTCGATATCTGCGACGATAAATTCAACTTCTCTATCCTTGTTGGTTGGCATGACAACAACACAATAACCAACCCGTTATGATTATAAGGTTCCTAGGATTGTTACAGAATATTGTTTTGTATTTAGTTATTATAGGAACAACAATCGCTCACTTTGGTAAATATCGTGATCTGTGACGATTAGCTCAACTTCCGGTTGTAGCACGGCGTCTTTTACCTACCTACACTTACTGAATTATCACTTTGATTTGCCCTGGGTTCGCTAGCTGATTCAGTCGGTATGCTTATGAAACTCTTTTTTATATTCGTAGAGTGGCTAAGGGCAACTAACATCAGATCTTTCTCGTTGACACCTGTAAATGTTGTACTCACCAAGGTACATATGACTGACCAGAAAAAACCCAACAGTTTACATTAAAGGCATATAATCTGTGGACAAATACACACACAGGAAAATACATATAAGTACATGCAAAATACAGTGCTAACACGCTACATATATAAAAATGGTTCAAACAAATACGTAATTCATTAATCGGCGCAAAGTAAATGGCGTGCACTAATAAACTGAGCGCGACGCTGTCCGTTCTTGAACGGGGTGTAACTAGACACCGGTTTTTGAAGATAGTGCAAATACGTTGCGATGACGTAACTGCGAAACTCGATCAGTGAGGAATACCATGTGTTAACAACCACGAGGGTAATTAATGGCTCCAGATATTGCAATAGAATTTCACTTTCACGGTGAATATAGCTAGCAACTAACCTTGTTTGGATATTCCCGATGCTCTAGCCGTCTGCTAAGGCAGGTGCTCCTCCTATGAGGTTGCCACGCTAGCTGTCGTCTAACCAGGCTGCAACTGCGACAGGATTTGGCTCCTTTTGGGCACTGGCTTCTCTTTCAGAGGTTCAATGGGCCGACGGCGAATTATTTCCGGCCACAACACAGTATATGATGCGCTGTTTAGGGCTGTTATTAGCCCTCTTCTTGTTGCTGGTAATTCAGGAGTTCGGTCAGCGAATTCTCAATGACCCGCACTTGTTGGCAACCTCGGTGCGAATGCCTCATCCCCCGGGGTTTGGCGCCAATTCTACATCTTGCAGTCGTCCAGCCTTTATTTCTTATCGGCCGGTTATTTCCGTGCGAAAACTGCACTGTCAACAAATTCCGTCATGAGCTCGCGGCGCACTACACTTATAGTTATGGACAGCGTATACATTATATCACTCTATATTACTAGACTACGTGTATAAATACAAGAGCACTTACTGTTAGGCTTTGTTGCTAATTAGCATATAATAAAAAGATATAATTTGAATAAATACAGGTGGCACGAATTGACCCGTTTCACCGTATCCTTGTTGGTTGGTATGACAACAACAAAATAACCATCCCATTATAAATATAACGGTCCTACGATTGTTATAGAACATTGCTTGTATTTAGTCACTATAGGAACAACAATCGCCCATTTTATTTAGACAAATATTGTTATCTGTGACGATTAGCTCAACTTCCGGTATCCTTGTTGGTTGGTGTGACATCAACAAATTAACCATCTCGTTATGAATAGAACGGGCCTAGGATTGTTATAGAGCATTGTTTTGTATTTAGTTACTATAAGAAGAACAATCACTCACTTTATTTATGCAAACAATATTTGTCATATGCAACGGTATTTTTATTTTTATTAGTTGATAGCGCAAAACATATTATACGAGACTCGATCGCTACAAGATCGGCAAGTGCCTTATTGGAACAGTCCTCAAAAAATAGCAAAACTCTGTACTTCGGGCCTCGTTCTTCTATCTTTTTTCGGCCTATTCTAAGGCACTTGCCGATCTTGTAGCGTAATACGCAGTGATACACAGTGGCGGTTTTAAGTGAAAAAAAAAATCTAAGATCTTCACATATACCTTTGCAACGACCTTAAATGCACCACTCCACAATTTTGGTTTTGTTTTTTTAATTAAATATTCTTTTGTCAAACCACGACATCAAATGCTGCAACTAAGCTACCTATATCTAAAAATCTAGTAAATTGGCTGAAAAATGAAAATCTATTAAACGGTTTAAAATATACTTAATTCGGAACGCAGCGTAGACATATCCCTTGTATGACCAATAATCAACTACGAAAGAAGATGTTTAAGTGGAATCCCCGACAACTGTAGTAAAGCGGCGGACCCAGAAGAATCTGGTCGCAGGGAGTCCCGAATCGATAAATATTTATGGAAAGGCCGACATCTATAGAGAAAATATATGGGAACCGGAAGACAGTAAACGTCAAAAATCGTAAAAACTTTGATAAAAACAACTAGCAGTTCTAAATAGTTTATATGTTTTGTTTAATCTGTTTCTACCTAAACACCATTAGCTGTTTCCCCATTACTATTAATAACGAGTGTTCATTAATAACACCGTTTGGGGTTGGCCATTACTTGAACACCGTATGTATTTTCTTATTTCAAAATTTTCAAATGGCATGATAACTGAGAGAAGATTAACTAAATGCAGACACACGTTCAGTAAATCATGTCCAACTCCAAATGGTTTTGTTAATGAACACCTTTTATAATCGCCTCCTCCAGCACTGGAATTGTCTGAGTCAATTTCTATTTCTCAATTTATTTATCAAACAGTAGGAATTTTCAATTTCTGTAATCCCGGCCTCTTTTTATTTTTTAGTCTGCAGCTTTCGTGCTAAACGTCAGATACTAAGAGCCCCACAATTTTCAGAAATTCTGCAATACATCAATACTTAATTTGAAAATTTTCAAGTCCATCTATAAAAGCCAACTATTTATTTAGTGGAAATGAGTAGCTAGCTTTCTTGAACCAGACATAAAATCAAGATACATATGTGTTAAACCGGGAAGGAAATAACTTACTTTTTCCACAAATATTTATGAAAAAACCCAACTTTAATAAACGAAGTAGTATTCTGGAGATTCCTAAATAATTAAACGGTTTTATTGTTTTGGTAAATAGATAAAGGATGAACAAAGCCAAATTGAAGGCGGCAAAATTCAAATAATGTCGAGTCAAATCTGAAGCTCAAGCATTTCCTATAGGCATAAGAAAATGTAATCATTTTTAAGCAGTAAACTTTACACTGATTTAAAGTAGATTAAAATGAGAAGAAGATGTATATTTATTTTAATCTTTTAAATTAAAAATATAGGTGCGAGTGCCATTCGGCTTTAAGCTCTAAAACTATGGAGATGCGACTTTACCTTTTTTATTTTCACATTGAGTAATCGGTCTTTAACATAGCAACTCATTTATGGAATTTGTATACAGCGTATATTCAAATGAACAAACGTAAATGAGACAATGTTACAGCACAAAAACTGCTTTACGACAAGGGTGTCAAATTGTTACAACATAAACACGTCCGTACGAGAAAGTGTCAGTCTGTTAGGTTACAAAATCGGGAAATTCGCTGATCGATTGCCTCAATCCCGTTACAATGGGCTGTAATAAATATTGCCAGGTCACTCAGTGGAGAAGCGGAATTCTTTACGACCTTACATTAGGGCTACAATCCGGTAAACGAAATACAGATGTCAATTGCTAAGCGCCACCACTTTTCTATCGGGAAATCTGTTCACTCAAAAGTGGAAACAAATGAACGGAATTTAAAAGGTATTTGCAGTTCTTGATTTCAACCAGCGGGAAGGCCTCAGTAAACTTAACTTTAGTTAATTTTCTCCAAAACTCCCCTACATTCCTTCCACAAAAAAAACACACAAAATACAAATACGCATGCAACAGTTGATATACGAAATAATAACGCACAAATTAATTAATTAAATTCAATGTATTGACTTAAGACATGTGAAATAGTTATACAAACACTAAAACAAATAAATGGGTTAGTAGCTTTAAAATCGCTTGACAGGTGCAAAGTCCGCCTACAATAATGAAATTAGCAATAGTAAAAGGACAACAAAGTTTACTTCGGCTATGTTCATTGAGAGCGCAACTTAAATTACACATACATATTACGGACAGCTCGCGCAAAAGCATTTAAAATGCACTTGAATAACTAAGACAATACCTGGTTTGAAGAATCCGGGCAGCTACCAATTGAAGTCCACCGAATCTGCTAGCAACCGGAAAAACAGCAACTGCTCAAGCCCTGTCCTAGGAGACGAAAACAGGTCATCTAAACGATAGTTACCACATGCCAAAAGTTGAAACTACAATAATTCCCCAGAAAGTAAATGGATGACGTACAAAACTTCCAACTTGCGAGATGCGACACTACGTTTTGTTAAGATAGAGCTGGATCATTTGAGAATCCGACAATTAAATTCGCTGACGCGAAAATGAAAGCCTTGCAGCTTTCCCGGTAAAGATTCTTCGACCGCAACTACCTTATTTACATCCCTTGAACTCCGACAGCTAGCATCCATCTCGACGAAACAGCCAAGGGTTGCCACAAGACCAGTCGGCTCATAAACAACGGCTCCAAAAAGCACCCAGTTAATTTTAACTTCTTCAAGGAGTGCCCCGGCGACAGTGTGGCCGAGGGCATCAATTCAAAAACACTTGTAGACTATCTCAATGCTGTTGCGAGAATGAATTGCTCCGGGCTGAAATCCTAAAGCCAAATGACTACGCGCAGGCGTTACTTAATTTCGTACTCTGTTCAACCTATGTGGACCGCACGGAAAGTCCCATTATGATGTACTCCTAAATCAGCAATTTGCCTAGAACCTTGGGGGAATTCCTGGCCTGTATGAACATTGAAATTTCAGACAATGGGCTGGCAGGCAACGGCGACATTCTAGAATGCGATAAGGCACATTGCGTCATATCATTCAGCGAACAAAGCTAAATTTAGATTTAAATATCGAGGAACGTAAATAAGCTGAGAGACGCTAATATTCGAAACGAGTGGAATTCAGTTTTGAAACCTTGCTGAGCTTTTAATTTGGGCGCAAATGAACCAGGAAAAAATATAAAAATGGGAGAAAAGGCGGAGAAGTGTTAAACGAACAAATTGTCCTTACAACAGGTGAATGCTCGAGTTAAAATAGAAAGATTAAACAAAACAAAGTTGTAGCCCTGATTACTTACAGCCCCTTAAGATCAAGAAAAAAAATGTATTAATGAAGTCTGCCTTTACGCAGAGTACTCATGCTTGGTATGCGTGAGTATCTATTGTTGAGTAATGCATCCTCTTAATGGTTTAGAAATTAGTGCTCAAAGAGCGTTGTTGCAGCTAATCACTAACATAGTTTTGATTAAAAATTATTCAAAAAACAATTTCTTAACAAATGTTTTAACGTTTAATGAAAACTAAGGAACTTTTCTAAAAACAAAAGGGCTAATAACAAACGAAAAAATATGTTTCAGAATACCTAGATGACGAAAATTAGGTTTCCTCAATTCCGTCCGTATGTCTGCCCGCCTGTCTCTCAGTTGGCGGTATAACTAAAAACTATTTGTTGGAGGAAGACGATATTTTGCAAAAAATAAAATTCTGCCTGTTTTTACTTTAATTCAAGATCCATTAGTTCAATAAAAGTAATATTTTGCACATAGCTCAGGTTTTTACCCTTAACGAAAAAGAACATATTTCAGAGCCAACATATACAGGGCAAACCCCTTAAAAAATTTATAAATTTTTTATTTTATATTATCAAAATCTTTGGTTTCAAAACTTCCACTGGCAAGAAAAGTTCCATGTTCAGCCCTTTACAGATTTTATATCTTTAGGGGTAAGTTAAATGCTCGTTTATTTTGAAAACAACAAATTCAATAGGTAAATTAAAGATACAAAAATTCTCTAGATGAAATTGGTCTATCGCAGCTTCTGAAAATTACAATGATACAAGGTGAGAGCAATATTGCGGCAGAAATATAGTAGTGATTACCTGCAACAGCGTCCCCTGTGTATCAATTTCCAAACCATTAAGAAGATGCATTACTCAAGAATAGATACCCACGTATACCAGATATGAGTAATCTAAGTCACGGCATTCTTGATTAATGATTTTAAATCTATTTTTCTGAGATGTTTTATCGGACTTTTTCCATTGTCTCCGGTGTTTACCACACGACGTTTCAGGAGTTTTTGATCCACTTGCGTTCTCAGGTGAATGAACTCCTGGTTAATCTTGAGAAGGACTGATTTTTGTACGTCTTTTCACGTACACTCGTTCCTACCCCGGGATTTGAACACGGAACCACTGATCGCTGTAAGGCATGTACGTAAAAAACGTACAAACATCAGTCTTTTTCAGGACTAACTAGAAGTTTATTCACCTGAGGTCGTGTGATAAACACCCGAGACAGTGGAAAAAGTCCGATACATCTCATGGCCACTGTCAATAATTATGATATCGTTCAGAGAACATGTTTTTTTCTCGACATTTAAGGGACTGAATAAGTCATCAGTGGTACAAGTTTGTACTAAGGTATGTTTGGCTTGATCTTCTTACTTGAATTTAAGATCTCGGCCCTATCACACAGACTGCGGCAGGCTACTAGGACCATTGCAAAAGCAAGGAGAATATGTATGTGGACGTCGTGGTGTTTAACAAACGAACAATCAATGTACGATAGCGGTAGGTAGTTAGGATCATTATAAATACAAGGTATATACGCTATTTTTAAATACAATTACGGCCATGTGTAGAGAGTTGTTGCTATGGTCCTAGTTGCCTGCCGCATTCTGTATATATGCTACTTCATTTGAGTACACCCTGCATATTGAAATCCCACTAGAATATATTTGCATATTAGAAACGCTTTGCTGTAAAGGAATTTTTGGATAAAGCATTACATGTATAACCTGTGGTGGATTTTGGCACATGATCATTTGAATTAATTTTGAATCATTTAGTCGCCAGGAGATCTAGTTTACCTTATAATTATCAGGCTGTTCTTCATATTCCGATTCGAGTTGTTCTCGTTCTTATTGTCGGATTTTTTTACCTCTCCTCCTCCCTCTTTCTTTCCATTTTCGTAGCTGCACTATTTCCAGTTGATGCTGTACTGATTTTGTGCAGTAGCTCTCGGAGTTTAAAGAAGACATTAGTGGTATATATGCTGCTTTGATTTCCATGCTTGATTTATAGATCGCCGCCGCCGTCCCAATTTTGTATTTGCAGGTAAAGTTTACCTGAAAAAGACATTCGTCACCTGAAGCTTTTTCTTAAAAGTTTCATGATGGACAGATCTAGGTTTGGAAAAGTGGGTACTTTCCTGTTTTATCTGGACACATTTCTGAAATGCTTCCAACTTCTATCCGTATGTATTTGTGAAACGTTGAAAAGGACGTTTTCAACACGCATAGTCAAGGCTGCAACTAAGCTAAACAAGCTAGAAAATCCGAAAGTTCCCAAGGGGCCGCTCACCTGGGAAATTCCAGTATTTCAAAATTGGAATTGGTCCGATAACTGGAAAGTACCGAACAATTTAATGAGGTAATGATTATAACCATCCACCATAACCCATTAACACTTCGTATTAATAAACGCAGCTTGAATGCAAGACACAAAAAGAAGACCTATAATCTTCATAAATAGGTTTTTATAGTTACAACTGATATCACAGCCAACTGTGATTTGCCCTGCATTTCAAGTTTAATTCCAATGGAATAAAACACAGCGCTATTTAATTATACATTTGCTTTGTGTTCTTATAAAACTGTACTGTGCGATTTGAGTATATTAGAACTTACGATATTTTGTACACTAGGTACACTTCCAGAAGACAAATATTTGTTGTAACAAGCTCCTATGAATTCATATTCTTATATGGGCATTTCGCCACTCTGCAAATTAAAATATTAAATAACTAAAATATTAACAACGAACGTTTCGAGGGACAATCTGCCCTCGTTATCAACGAATAACAAGCTCCTATGAAAGGGCATCCGCTCATTTGATTATTTTGCACATTATAGTAAATTTCTTATATATTGTACTCCTGTTTTCGCAATCTTATTTGATGAAGATCTACTCACCCTCGTTTGAGGATGCCGCCGTTTCCATTTTGATTTTCTTCTCTTCTCATAGTTTCCACTGCTTCTTCGTTTTGGCATTGTTGCAATTGTAGGCACATCTTTTCGATGCCCCGGGCTAATTTATTTCTTTCCTGGATTCAGATCGGTTCACATGCATAAATTTACGAGAACTGGCGACTTACCAGAAATTCCATAACGCCCCTGCAGTCTGGGTTGTAAATCAGAAACATGATACTAGGGGGTGCAAGGCGAACAGCGAGTCCTTTCATATAGCAGGTGGTCACACACGCCTGACGCAAACACAAGCTCAGCCAATTCCACAATCAGTCATGCAAGCAAAACGACAAACATTCAGCTTTTAGCAGTAATGTGCTCATTACATAATACTTACAGGGGGTTTTATGGCCCCCGCGTCATCCCACGCCGCATCTCGAAGAAGCTATCATCAGGTATATTCTTCGGTGCACCTTCGATGATGTGCCTGTAATATCCTGAAACCACGGATGCTTACCGCATCTAGTATGCCTTAACCGAACGTTAACAGCATCAATGGGTACAACCCATGTCAGTGTACCCGCAGTTACAGTGGCCGCATGGACTGTAAAAGGCACAGGTACAAGGCATCATTGGGAATTGAGCTTCACCAAAAGCCCCCCAGTCGCATTAACTGGGGCCACTGAAAAGCACAATGCTTATCAGGTCAAGGGTCGTGGGCCATCTCGCCGGATGGTCATTAACCCAGGTACGAGGGCACCCTCTGCGACAATTAACAGCGATCCAATTAACAAAGCGATCTACAATCAGCATCAGTACGAATCACTATCGAATGTTCGTCTTCGCTGTACAATAGCTACATTTGCTAAGCTACGCAGGCACTAGTATTCTATTTAGATATTACAGACCTCATCGTTTTATTCACTCGATTATAATCTACAATTCATTTCACTTCAAAACATAATCGCGGTGGAACCACACACTCACGAAGAATTAGGCTCGCGTCCACACATGTGCGATCTCGCCTACAGACTGCCCAAAAAACATAAGCACCCTCGCATTCTAAAATGCAACCCCTAGTCGGTTCGGGTTCACAACATTCCAAATATGGGAATTCTCGGCTAAAGGTCTTTCCATAATTTAAATCTACCTGCTAAAACGCCGGCCGATTCTTAAAAACAGCCCTCCGCCTGTAAATTGATTTGGGACTCGTTTCGATTTTGTGCTAAATTTAGAACGTATTATATTTCAGTGGCTGGTTTAGTCGAAAGCTCATAATTATACGACTACAAATGAAATAATAGCATATTTTCCAACAGCCCCAAGAACACGAAAGTAAATATTACAACACAATTAGCATTTCAATTATCAGAACAACGTTTTAATACTACTAAAATACGTTTTCGCTTCAAACCTGGTCGATGCTTTCATGGCGACACAATAAGAGCATTTGAATCGACATGCAGCATTAATAACACGTGCTCTTTTTTGGTTGTATTCAAATGTGTGGTCACTGACGTAATAACTAATACAACTACTAGTTATTACGTCAGTGACTAAATGTTTGTTTATTTTCACAAACGGAGAATACGTAACACAATTGAGCAAAAAGCTCTTTCACATGATTATTAGATTATTACATTATTTTACAATGAAGTATAGTAAATAATCAGGAACTGATGATTGGCTCGAATTTTTCCATTAAGTTGCTTTGCTGTTTTCTGTAGTATCACATTATTACCAGTAGGTACTAATGAGCTCTTTTGCGGTTGTGGAATGAAAGAAAACTAACGTATAGAAAGAAACAGACGAGAATGCAAACTAACAAACTTACAGGAAAGCAATTTCGTACATAAATGTTCTACCAGGGTACAGAGCGTTTCCTCAGTAATGATACAATCATGAACTGTAAAATCTAAAGTTCAAAATTTAAGGCTAGCGTTTGGCTTATGTTGAAATAATAGGGACAGATTGATACATAGGAATCACATATTATCGATTTACAGACCCCGTAGGAAGTTAAACAAGACTTCATTTCAAAGACGAATGTTGGCTGGTTATCGTATGCTATTTTATAAATGGTAAAAGATTCGCTCGCGCTGTAAAATTGTATTTAAAATATCGACGCTGTTGTAGCCACTTTTCATTTGTATTTCTGCCATTCAACAGTAAAATTTACTTGTGCAAAATAGAAAGCAGAAACTTGAAAATAGCTTGCAAGAAGATACGATTTTTGATCTTTCATTTAAGACCTCATTGAACTATTTCTGAGGTTTAGTTTTGATAATACGTGATTCCTAAAAAATTTCAAGGGGTTATCGGTGCTGCATTTGCAGGCACCTGATAAATTTCCACATAAATAGCGTATAAATAGTTTAGGCATTTTAAAACAGATGTCGTGTTGTCGTTACAAAACCAAGATTGTGAACATGGCACGAACTGCGGTAAATTTCAACTTTGCAATGCTGTCGGAAATGCGAAATTTACAATACGGTAAATCGCGAATGACAGTGGATGATTATTGTTAGAGCCTGGATTTCTAGCTGTTTTGCTATACGTAATAATTAATAGCCGAACAGAAACGTTTAGAACGAAATATGAATTATGAAGAAAATAATTGTTGAAGAATATTTATTTTTAGGTTGAAAAAGAATGTTTTTCGGCAACCGTCTTAAAAGTCATTACTACTAAAATTGGTCATTAAAGTAGACGTTTCTCTTACTTTTGTAACAGTTATATTATAGAATTGTTGGGAACCAATTTGCTTTACATTGTCACAAACTCAGTCTCTTATAAAAATATTATACAGTGTGGTACAAAAGTCTGGAACACCTGAAATATCTTGCAAAATCTTTTTTTGTAACAAAAAAGCTTGAAGGGGTCAAAAAGCATTGTAAATTTGCTATATTTTGAAATACTTTAGAACTATGTACGGTGGCGTACACCACCAGGGCCAATTGAGGCAATTTTTTTAAAATGATAATCCTTATTTTTTGTTCGAGGAAGTGGAAGAGCACATCGTTTTAAGTATTGTAGTATAAAAGTTTTATGAAGTTGCATAAAGAAATTTTCGAGAAAAATACAAACCAAGCAAGATATTTCAGGTGTTCCAGACTTTTTTACCACACTGTATAGTCGTACAATATGCAGATTTATGGAAACGATAATGAAGATTATTAAACATAAAGAAAACTCATTTTTAACCCGACTTGTTCAGCTGCTATACGGGTTAGTCGTTACTTTTGATCGTTTAGTTACGAAATCGTATTTTTTAAATAAATAAAATAATTTATAATATTAATTTTAATAAAAATTCCTATTTGTTTCTAACGTTGATACGGCCCTGTCGCTGGACTCGCGCCTCTAAAAAGCATTATTTTATAGATGTTTTATAAGAATCACCTAAATAGTTTAATTATCGCGTTCAACATAAAACTGTTGAATGTAGATATGTAATGTATAAATAAAACAATTTTAAAAATAATTTGTTTGATAGTATCTTGTAATGATTAAATAATGTATTACAAAGTGGCCATCTCATTTCCAATGTGGTAATATTTAAATAATAATTTACTGTTGAACTAATTTTAGTGACTATTTCCCGCCTCTCCTATTATCCAATCAAACGGCATAATTTTCCAAAATTCAACCCATCACGTGTTTTTATAGTGGCAATAAATCAAAAGTTTTCCTTGGGATTTTATCAGTTTCTTTTACCACTTGTATCCATGGAAACCACCAAATATGTTGTTTTAAGCAACGTGGCATTTAAAAAACGTCATTAAACTGTCATTGTGAATCAGTATAAATGTCATATTCATTGTATACTGATACAAAATGAACCCATATTTAGGAAATACTCCACAAAATTACATTAAAATAAGTGCATTTTGGCTTAAATATCATGAATCTGCGAAGTATATAGCTGGTTGAAGAAGAGAAATTATAACCCTGTATAGTGTATTTGCTAGGATACCTGACTTTCGCTAAGGAGACCTGTGTTCATTCCCGCTACCAAAAACTTTTTTTAAAATTGAATTGTAGTTTATATCTTCACGTACAATTATTACAAATAAATATGTTAGTATTACAAATAATAATGTAACAGATTAGTTTTTTTACGTAATACGTATGTACTCTCTTGCTTAATTTACTACAGACTAGCAAGATGCCCGTTCTTCGTACGGACTACAAATGTTTGTGTTTTCTTTAAAATTTTAAACGAGTTCTGGAGTGCCGCCCTCACCCCTTACTCAATATACTAAACTATCAAAGGCTGCAAAAAAATATTGTAGGTAAAAAGGAAAATATCCTTTAAAAAAAGTCCTTAACTCTTTTATGCTTTACGTACCCCCTTGGAAATGTGTATGTAATTGTTGTTCCCCTTGTTTAGATAGGTATAGTTTTAATATAAAAATGAGATAAAATAAAAAATAAATGTACTTATTAAATGTTGTATTCATATATTATAGCAGGATATCCGTTTCCACCAGTTGGGG
Organism: Agriotes lineatus; assembly: GCA_940337035.1. NCBI lineage: Eukaryota > Metazoa > Arthropoda > Insecta > Coleoptera > Elateridae > Agriotes > Agriotes lineatus. The sequence goes on along the minus strand of OW679198.1, from coordinate 35,005,262 downwards.
GTAGAATTTCAGAAATCCTCCCATTTTATTCTAAGAGATATTTAGAAATTCGTGAAAACACAGTTTACCCCTTTTCACCCCTTAGGGGTGAAATTTCGAAAAATTATTTCAGTAAAAGTCTTATCCTGAATTGAACCCATTTTAACTCTCTTCCCTTTTTCGGTTTTCCGTTTTTACCGCTTCAGGGGTGAAATTTAAAAAAAAACTCTAAAACCCCTTTCTAAAGATTTAAAAAACACATCTTTTTACCAAAAAAGAATGCTCTCACTTAACAATCACAGGAGCTATAAGGGTTTCTATTCTTCACCCCGAATGCAGATTTTCACTTTAAGGGTTAAATAAGGCAAAATCCCAAAATGAGTTTTTAGACATTTGCATTGGATACTTATGCAAGCAAACACCAAGTCGATATGTTGCCGGGTCTAAGAGAGACTGAGGAATTCGTGAAAACACAGTTCACCCCTTTTCATCCCTTTAAGAGTAAATTTTTCAAAAAATAATTTAAAATGTTAATTACTTCTTTAAATTTTTTATTATTTACCGACAATTAGTATTTTTTAGAAATGTTAATTGCATAAAGAAAAATCTCATTTAGACAACTGTAAGATAACATTTACAGGATTTTTGTAACAATAATTCATTAACAGATTATAGTTTCTAGAAGCCATTTAAATAGATATTAATTAGAATTGAAAAATGTTTCTTCTAAAAAGCGCCTTGCATAAAAAACGGAAAAATTATGCAAACATACTACTTTTCGGTAAATGATAAAAAAATCTAGAGAAGTAATTAACATTTTATATTATTTTATCTACGACCACCACTAAAAGTGAGCCTTTTAGCGCTAGATTGTTTCACTAAAAGTGACGTTTTATAGTTTACCGTGGTTAAAGAAATCAGCTGTTTACTTTTAGCCCATGTGCTAAAAGTGAAGTGAGGTTATAAAACTACAATTTCGAACTGGAAGTGAAGTTGTAAAGTTATTCTAGTTGCTTCTTGCGTTACAGGTAAAGTATTTTTGAATTAATTAAAGCGTTATGTAATGAATATAATCAGATGTGGGGTATTAATAATTACATTTCGTAACTAACATAGACTACTGTCAATCGCAAACATTCGCCCGCGCGACATGGCCTACGGTTTATTATGACATAAATTAGAAGTGTCGTAGATGCAAACTTTTGTTAAATCGATATAGCATACCTACTCAGCAGAGAAACAAACCCTTGCATAAATTGAATAGCTGCCGTAGAAATTTTACAATGGAAAATTCGAGTGTGTCTATATCAATACAGATACCAGCACCGCACAGCACAATAAAGAGAGAGGGGCGGTTGGCGAATTTTCTTCGTTTCAAACCCCAGCCTTAAGGATTAAGCCAATTACTGCGCCTTATAAAAATCTTAGAAATTACTGAGCTACAGGGTGCTGAAGTTACTGGCATACAGGGTGTTAAAGTTAAAAATAGTTGGAAGTTTCTTTTGTAATAAAATAAAAACCGTTACAGCTTTCAGTCGAAACTGGTAAAAGTAAGTTTTAGAAAGCGAAGAATAATTATTATCCGTTATACAGTGTGTCCCCGGATAGGTGAAACGACTCTTGGTAAAAGGTAAAAAATTCTCCATCTAAATTTTCATTTTTTGGGGTTCAGCCCTGCTTGGTTAAAGCCTAATTTCTAACATAATTTCAGTTTTGAATATGCCTTGAAAATTTTCAAAAAAAACTATTTTTCTGTAGAGTAACGTGCCTTTTACGTGGCAAATACGACAAAAAGTTATTAAGAAAAGTTGTTTAGAATCAACATCAATATCAAAATCCTCGGCCAACTTTGATCTCTCACATTTTCTAATTTACAATATCTTACCTTGAATATAAATTCTGCAGTCGTTTACGGTAATGTAGTTGACTTACTATAAAAGCCAGAAGAACATTAAATACAAAAGAAATAAGGCGAACAGCATAAATAATCTTTTTTTAATAAGTGATGCAAATATACCTAAAAACACTAGTCATTCATAACAATTTTCACACCAGAGTTTTAAATTAAGCATTTTGTGTATAAGATGCAATATTCTTATTGATTAGCTTAGAACAATAAGAAGATAAACCATTAATCAACACTTTTATTTAATTCTAATTATAGTTGAAACCGCATCCGTACCACGAATCGCGTCCTACTAAAAACTACCTGCTGCGTACGACTCCTCTCTCTTTTTTTTTGAGTGCGCATCTCCTGATTTTTCTCTCCTACACCTCTTGCACCGTTGTGGCTTACTACGAGTTAATATACAGGCTGAGTTTTTTATCATGTAACAACTTGTAGGCAACCCATTATGCAGAAGCATACATAATGCAGGCTTGTGCATAATGGGTTGCCTACAAGTTGTTACATGATAAAAAACTCAGCCTGTATATTTTCGTTCAAACATAATCTATTCTATTCCCAGTTTTAATCACGTGTTTGTTTTTTACGTCATATATGCTTATTGTTGGTTAAGAACGACAATTCCAATTATTCGTTTCTATAAGTAGAGTACAGGTGCCTACTATTGTCTTTTTACTTGAATTTAATATGTCTATCTTATTAAGTCACGTAAGTGTGTTGTCCGTATTTTCATCATTAAAAATTTCTTATAATCAGTGACGGCTTGTAATAAGGAGCCAAAGAGCCGTGGCCCTACCATAACAAGCCAGTCATTCGAGATTTTAGTTATCCTGAAAGAAACATTTTTTGAACTTATTTTTCATTATTCTTCTAATTTTAAAGCTTATATAAAGCACGATTAATTTTTATTTCGTGGTCATAAACTGTACGATAAACGATTGCTTGTTTTTACGGACGGATCTGGGTCAGATTGAAGTGGCCCAGCTTTTCGACAATTTATGTGCAAATATGCAAAAGTAGGATATTTAGTATTGAATTCGAGCCACTGCACGTTTGCCCCAAGCAGTCTTACTGCGGCTGAGGTGGAACGCCTCTCTAGCTACTTATTTCGATGTTTACAACTTTAGCACGTAGGGTGACTTCATCGACTAGAGATGGAGAAGATTTCATTAGTACACAAGGTGAGCAAGCTAGATTGTGTTATTTTAATTACGTCTATTTGCAGTAATTAATCGTTCTCATTATATTATTGTATTAATTATTACTTTGTTTAAGTATACCTTCAATTTATCACGAAGTTGTTGGATTGCGCTATAAGTATAAAGCATCCGGAAACCACCATAAATAAAATTAACGGTCTTTTAAATAAGCCTTTTTGCCTTTTGTCTGTGAAAAGATGGGAAATGCATGTTCTATTCGGTTGGCCCTTCCACCAAATTTTTCCACAAGCTACCATTGCTTACAATGCTATGTTTAATAAAGAACTTTTTTTAAACTTTCTGTTGGATAAGATTAATGAAAATTGTGGTTCCTTAACGTGGTATGAAGAAACGAATGTAAATTTGTCAATTAGATAATATGATATATCAATGATACTTATCTTAAATCTTTCAAATACGGAAAAACAGTCAGAAATGTTTCTCAACGTTACTCGTTGGCTGACGAGATCGTCCGCTTGTTACTCACGCTGTAGACCGACGCGACGGTTGTACAAAAAATTAAAATAATAATTTCATATTTAGGCATAAAAAGCGATATCAATAAAAACATAAACATTTGCATACATTTAATGTTCCGATGGTGGTAACACTGATTTCTAGATGGTGCCATCGACAAACGTTCTAATATAAAATTTGAGCAAAATTAAACTAAGCATTTTAAATTGTAGGTGATGTCCACGCACTCGCCCATTGACCCTGAGGTAGAAAACATTAATGGCGGATTTGGGTATCATATGCAATATTCAAAGGCTTGAATTTTCGTTTACTCTGGTAATAGATGTTGATTGGTTAGACCATCTCCCTTGCTACTATTAGGTTTTTCAGGCATTACTGTAAAAGGCACAATTTATAGCACTCCTACAGCTTACATTAATCAAAAGCAAATTTTGTTGCGACATTAGGGCAACTAACAAGAAGGTACTTATACTAACCAACCTATTTCAAAAGTTAAACTCAAACAGAATTATAATTAGAATTAAATGAGTCAGTTTGAGAATATACTAGAATTTCATGTTTCAAGCATATAGTTTTTAATTGATTGATTTGATATTATTATTTTATTTATTTCTCTTATACGTGAATTAAACATTCTTAGTTCAGATTTTATGTACGAGATTCGTCCAGTAAATTTCAGAGCAAAAACAATAGCTGCCCAAGTACTTCTGGCCAGGGTCGTCGTTACAGCAGGTGCGAGCGTGCGGCCGCACCGGGCGGCCGTTTTTGGGGGGCGGCTATTTTTCTTAACAAAATATTATAATATTTTTTTATTATATGATATGATTGCTCTAACGTACGAACATTAATATTACTGAATCTGCCAAATGCCATTAATCACTTACAAATAATTTTCAAAGCTGTTGAACAGATGCCTTTTTTTAAACAATTATTGGTTGATGCTGGAGAACTAAAACGGGCCAATTCGTGCCACCTGTATTTACCTATTCTATACCTTTTGATTATATACCCAATTAGTAGTAAAGCCTGCCAGTATGTGTTCTTATGTTTTATTTACGTAACAACGCAGTATAAGTTTCCGAGAGCGAACACACCAGTGCAATGTGCAAACTCTGCAAGATAATTCGGGGATTAACGATCAGCGGATCTGAAAACAACGCTGGAAGCAGCAAGTGAACTCATTCGCGCTAAAGTTGGTGAACCGTGCGGATCGACCTATTCGGACCCTAATAGATGAATAGCGCGGATCAATTGATTCGCTACCAAATTGGCCAAGTGAAGTCTTGTGTGTGTCCACCACGGGGTACGGGCAGCTCTAGGCGAGATGCAAGCCATAGAAGTGAAACAACACATTGGAGGCGCCAGCGGTGTCCAAATAGACGGCGCTTGAAGACAAATTTCGACCGCAGCACCCCAGCGGTCCACGGGCTACTTGTTGAACAAAGGGAAACAAGATTAGCCCTCGTGGAAACCGCGCTACGAGGTCAGAAAACAATTACAATATTGTTGATAATAGTTTTAACGAACCATTGCTCAACTATGAGCACGGGGCTCGCTGCCAAGTAACGGGGAAGTACCGGCCGGCATTACGTCATTTGCTGATTTGGCGTCCAGGGGCTGCAAATAGAGACGCATCCTAAAGAATCGACAACTTCGCGTTCAAGCTATTAGTGTGTGCGGAATTATTTTATACATTGCTCTCGTAAGCTTTGGCTTTGCATGCGCTGCTGAACGTTTAGTATCCAGGTAAGGCATTTTCTCATGTGCAGTGTACAACTGCTTTATGTACTTGTTTTTGTGTATATTTCTTTGTGTGTCTATGTTTGCTTACATACTATATGTATTCCTGTAAACTGTTGGGTTTTTATTACTATTGGTGTTTACATTTCTAAGTATAACATTTCAGGTGTCAACCGGCTGACCTCAACAATATTAGTTTACCCTTAACCGCACTGACGATGTAGAGCCTCATAGCTCACCGACTAGATAAGCTAGCGAACCAGATAATTGTAACGTAATCATTCAGTGGGTGTAGGGCTAGTCAAAAGGCCGTATTACAGAACTAACGGGTGAATCGGAAATCGAAGCGAAATTCTCGTCCGAATCTAAAGCTCGACCGAGAAGAAAACGAGGCAATTTTTACATGAAGGTAAAGATGAACCGATACACAACCCTGAATAAAAGTTCAAAGTTGATATATTTTTTGGTGTGTCGTACACAATAATTCAATATTTTTTCTACGATCGTGTCAAAATGACAACTTTTGCACAGTTTCTAAAGTCAAAAGTGACGTAATATTAGCGCTCGAATTAGGTCTTTTTAACACGTTGCCATTGGAGGCCGCTACCGCGTTGTGCTTTTAAACTCGTCGCACGTGCTTTAAAGGCGTACTTATATACTAGTATCATAATATACTATAAAAGAAAGATTCGAACTTTTAAGGGTTCATGAAGATTATTTTTCTTTTCTTTACAATATTTCATTGCTTTCCATTTTTAATAAAAATTAATTAGTCAAACACTGCATGGATTTGCATACATACTTATCCCATAGTGGTATTTATAATAGTTACATAAACGGCTTGGAACATAAAGATAAGCTGCTCTTATTTATGACTTTGATTGGGTTAAACGAACATGAAACTAATAATCCTTTAACTACTCTTAAGTACATAACAGAAAATAATTTAGAAAACACTTTCCCTAATTTAGTAATATTTCTTAGAATCTTACTCACTTTACCCATCTCAGTTGCTTCTGGGGAACGAAGTTTCTCGAAATTAAAAATAATCGAAAATTATTTAAAAATTTTCTGAAAAAAAAGCCCGAAGATATATTTAGTTTTTTTATGTACCTATGTATTTGTGTCTGAGTCAGATTTTTTAGAGTTTAATTTTTATGTATGTATTATGTATGTGTTACTATGTAGTATATAGTATATGTATATTTAACCGTGTTATATTTTTTAATAAACATTTATTTTTAAATTTAGCCATTTTTATTAGTTACAGACATAAGGGCAACAATTTAAAAACCTGCACTGGGCGGCCAAAAATCTAGCGACGGCCCTGCTTCTGGCACTGCAATACTATTTGGGGATCTATTTGAGGAAGCCTTAATAAGCATACTTGTCAAACATGTCCTGCAGCCTGCAGCTGAACCTGTAAACGTCTCATTTTAAAATTCGTCACAATGATCTTTTACCATAAACTTGGATATTCATGTTCAGTAGATGAATCATGAGTTTATAGCTATGGCCGAGAATCAAAAACTCAGTCTTTGTTACATAACGTTAAATGGTGAATAACAAATACTACCATGAGAGTTTTGAAGATATTGGGAGATGCTAAAATTACTAGCTCAGCTTAAATTTAGCTAAATTACTCACTCCTTATAGATTGCATCACAAGCGGAGAATTTGAGTAAAGATAGAAAGAGAACTGCATAAACAATTAACTATTATTCTTCATATAAACAAGTCAAAATAAAATTAATTCTATATGTACATAAAATGAAAGTAAATAATGTATCTAGACTTTGAATGGCCAAATCGCCGCAAAGAGAATTCTTGTCGCAGGGCATAGAACGAATGCCACAGAAACTAGATTTTTGATTTTCTAGCTGGCATGCTCCGCGTGGTGGCGAACACAAAGACTACCGTTTTTACTTTTTCAGCGGAGTCGCACCGTGTCTCGAAGCAGTATTCTATGCTGTTTGCTGGAAATGTAGAATGTTTGTAGACAAAGATAGCTACTTGTTATCTACAAATATTGGTCAGCAGGGCTTTTTCAGTGATTTTTAAGATTATGCCTAATCAAGGCCCACGCTGCAAAGTCATTTTGCAATATACCCTGTTTTTGGTATATATGACAAATTATATTGGCGTTTTATCAATATAGTAAATTTACTTACCTTTGGAATCAAATAAACTTACTTCCTTTAGTGTGTGCTACATAAACCACATGAAACGTAGAACCCTATCACATTGACATTTCTTACAATTTCTAACTCGACATTTATTTTGTCAGTATTAAAATTAACTCAACCCACGACTAGCTCAAAGCAACGAGTAACCTTCCTCTCAGCCAAATGGGTATGTTCACATTAACATTTCTTTCTTTTCTGAGTTTTTATGTTTATATATAGTAATTATGACAGGTATTCCTTAAGCAAAGACATATCTCAAGCAAAAATTGTTATACAGAGAGACAACGCAGCTAGTGTGTTGGACACAGCACCATTATCAGCTTCATTTAATGAAGTTTATTACCTTCACTAATGTTTTATTTATATAATGAGTTTGATATTTATATTATTATACCTGTACTCTATTAAAATGTAGAATATACTAGCAACACAGTAAAACGAAAAATACCAGAGTGATATTTTTACTTTCAGATATGTATTTACTTCAAGTACCGTCAAAATATTTCTTATTAAAGTTTCAAGTTATGACAAGCTGATTTCGTTTGACTTGACACAGTAAAAATCAACTAAGATTCAAAATAATTTAATATCTTGAACCAAAATGTTTCAAATTGAACACATTACGTTATTAAAATTAAAATGCTATAACTATTTCCAAACTGTGTTTCCAAACTGTCAAGATCTTGATTAACTTTCAATTGAGAATACAAAATAATTACTTTCTTATTTACTTTCGAAACAGTTATGTTAGTTCTAGGCTGTTTTTCCAAATCAAACTTTCTTGTAAGAATACATTGAAATCAAAATAGAAAGTTTACTGACCTTTTCTGTATTTTCAGAGGTACCTGAACAGAGTTGCTCTCCTTTGTGGGTCTGTTTACTGGTTGCCACTGCTGCATAAGGTCGTTATATAACTTCTCAAAATATATTTCTATTGCCTTCAATAGAAATAACATCATTGCCACAATCACTTATTCACTGATTCACCGTTAAATGAATGATAAATTCTACTGGATATTTAATAGATCAAAATAAATCAGGTATACTTTACTGATTTATTGACTTTTCCTTTGATTTATAATAATCTGATACTATTTATCAAATTATATCACAGGGAAAACTATTTTGCCACTGTGTATAACATTTAACGTTCAGCGTCATTTCAAAAATGTTCAATTCAATATTATTCACTCCTAGAAACTGGTTTTTATCCCAACTACCACCATTCATTCATACTATTGTTCTTTTAATAGTTTTCTAAACTGAGTGAATTCAAAAATATAAAGAAATACTGCATGCATATGCATGTTGCATTGCAAGGTTTGTAGTTTTCCAGTTTAGAAGACCCGTGGAACCCACATTTTTCTTAATGGACCGGATGGTTAGAGACGCGAAGGCATTTTTCGGCTGGAAAAATTAGCCCTTGGCGGTATTCTTCGGGGTTGGACGATTCTTTTTTCCTACAGATGGTAGCGAAGTCGCGGAAACTCCTCTTAAAGATGCCAGAAAGCCTTTTTTGACTGGGAAGGTCGACCTTTTGTTTATGTTTGAAGTCGGTGGCAAGCCTAGAGTCCTCTTTGCGTTGGTTCATAGGCAGCTTGTGCAGAGCGTTGCATTTAACGGTGGAGCTGCTCTCAAGATAGCTTGAAGTTTCCGGCTGCAGCCCGGGGTCCTCTTTTCTCAATAATAGGCAACGAGATCGCCCAAACAAGCTAGAGTAACGTGGTGGCCTTAGAATGTGTCTCTTCTGGTTACAGCAGGCGATTAGGCCGCTCTAGAGTGAGCTCTGGGAGCGGGTAATTACTATAGACTAAATTTATAACCGATGCCTGCTTGATGAACGTAGAACAGCTGCAGGGAAACCTCATAACCGAGACCTGACTTGGTGAGGGATAGCAGGCAGGTGCTTAAAAGTCAAAGTCCGCAACCGATGCCGCTTTGGTGGGCTTAGAGTTTTGGATAAAGTTTCGGGATCATAGCTCGGATTCAAGCCAACTACTGAACGGGCGGCTAAAACGGCATGCGGTTCCAGGCTAGGAGAGCTCTGGTTTGCTATGCAAGGAACTGCAGGTACGGAAGGCTTAAACCACTTCTTGGGGCAGTAAGGCTCATGAGGCTGGAGCACCGAACTCAACTCTACTTTCGGGGGTAAGGCACCTGCTTGTGGATTATCTTCTGGGGCGGCCTGGAGAAATGCGTTGTCATGATATGGACGATCTTACGCGACCAACGGAACGTTTTACGTCTATCGGAATTGGCCGAATGTGTCAAATGTGTGTAGAATCGAACGTTTTACTTCCTTTGGAATTTCGCCGTGACTTGAAGGTTAAAGCATCAAATGGGACTAAATTAGCTACCATTAAATTCCAACGCACTAATGGCGTTTTGAAATTAATTTGGGCTGACGCTAACGTCACAACGCAGTTACGAGAAAGAGTCCTCCTTTCCGGGAAAAAAAAACTGACTAGCAGCTTCAACTCAACGCAACCACGTCCATTCATTTATCTTCTTCAGGATTTCATTGAAGAGCATGCTCTCCGTACATCTCTGACATCTCCCTGCGATGTATGCCTGTTACCAACATTTGGAATTGGCTTTCAAAGGAGCGTAGTTTAAAATGGAGCGATGTGATGTTCTTCTAGAATCTAAGGTAAGTATTTTGTAAGTAAGGAGTGATAATTAATCAACAAATGGTGTATGACGAACCATAATTAGCAATTTCTTAGTTGTTCTTCTCCGCCTAATTGGAGCAACCTACACGAAAATTATCAATCATAAACCTAAGCACATTGTACATCGCTGAAATCAGGAAAACTAAAACCATGCAATCCAATAAAAGTGTAATATAACGTTTATAAGATAAAACAAACTTGATAATGGTTTCAAATAGCTCAAAATGTTGAAGGAATATTCTAAACATTTTGGCGAATTATACATACAAATCTATACATCGTATCTTCTTACGTATATTTGAAAAACGGGCGAGCTATATATCAAAGTCTGAGAGACAGAGAAAAACGTTTAATTTGCGTACATTAGAAGATATGAACAGACATACACCACCGACAGAGGGGGAGAAAGCGTAGCCGACAACCACTGCCGTAATACCATACATCCGAGGAGTTTCCCACAAACGAAGAATCGAAAACATATTTAACATAAGAACGGCCTTCAAGTCCACAACAACGCTGAGAAACATGATGACACATAGCAAGCCTCAGAAATACTAATTTTTATTATTTCAATTTATTTGTATTGTCTAATGAAGCTGTGTCTTTGACTAATACTTAATTCTTTTTTGAATAACTATGTGTTGTTTGAAAAATGAATGAACATAGTAATTATTTCTAATTACAAAATTTAGCTGACATTTCTCCTAACGTAATTTTTATTACGTCCAACAGCTGTTTTCAAAATTTTAAATAAGTCGTTTATAGAAAAGAAACCAATGTAAACAGATTCATTTAGCGAATTCAAACCGTTGTTTTCAACACAAAATGCTTGCTCTAAATTTCTTAGTGCATCGAGTGCTAACCTTTCCTTTAACAAAAGATCGGCATAACACCAAACTTTAGACCAAAAAATATCGCTGTGTACAATGATTTTCCTTATAAAATTTCGACAATTTTATTGGGAAACAAATAACAAAACTGCATGTTCAAAATTCCACAACTCTAGTCAGTCTTAGAAATCAAGGGCCCAACCAAAATCATATAAAAATTCCGATGCGTCCGGCTGCAAAGGGCCTCCAGGAAATATGTAATGATTCATGCTATAAAGTTGTTTATAATTCTAAAAACAATATTCGAAATTTCTTGGGGAATCCAAATGACAAACTTAGAACTTTAGAGGAATCTGGAATTTACCAAATTAAATGTTCCCATTGTGATTCTAAGTATATTGGGCAAACACGTCGTAATTTTAGTACTAGGTTTAAAAACCATATCTTATTTTTAGATTCAGCAGACTCGAAAAATCTAGTATTGCCCAACATATTTATGAAACGGATCATAGTATTACGGAAACTGACCTAAATATTGTAAAGGCGTTAACTTCAACAATGCAACTAAATTATTTTGAAAGTTTAACCATTTTTAAGAATTAAGATAATAAACAAACAAACAAACTATTGAACGGAGATGGTGGACCCATTCTCCACTCTGATCTTTAAGCTCTATTGTAGTTGACATCTGATTAGTCGCTTAGGACACGCTCTCCGGATCAGACACTATCAATAGCGTTAGAATGTGCGGGAGTGCTGACTCTCACTAGTAAATTCATGAAGTGCATATTTTCGACAACCTTTGTCGTGTTAGTTTCTCTGTAAGGCTACTGACGATGGCAGATTAGCTGTCAAAATAAGGAATTAGCAGTTGTTAAATATTTTTGGGGCTAGGGGATTTTTTTAGCGAATTGTGGCAAATGCCAATCTCTAATTACGCAAATGCTTATCCTAATTTTACAAACCCCTTACATCTAAACGCAAAACTAAATATACCATCGTTTGCAGCGCATTTTGGTGCACAAAATGTAAAAATTATCACAGATCCGTGCTGGTTTCGTGTCGAACAGTTTTTAACATGAGCCCCACGCACAAACCAGATGTGGTTTGCCCTACTGCACTTGTGTAAATGTTACCTACGGGAAGGAGGGCAATAAAATTAACGAAACTCTGTCCACATAGACCACTACGCATCTTTTAATCTCGCAGGAAGCCGCGAAGTCCCACAGCTCTGCTAGTGAAGGAAGGCCAGTATCAACAGCATCTGCTCCAAGTACGTGGAATACCTTTATAAACTGCACGGACTCCGATCCGAAAAAAACCGATAGGGTTGCAACAAGGGCCGTTAAAATACTTCCAAAAAGGCAATTTCACATTGCAGGTTGATTCCACAGTCATGGCACAATCGCGCTGTTTTGTTCGTTTCTCTCCTTCTTCGCTTGGGTTAGCCCCACGGTCAGGCAACTCATCATGTTGACCTCTTCACCAATCTAAAGCCAGCGACGGCCTCCGAAAATTTCAAACGGAATAAAAGGAACAGCAGTTTGTGAAATGAAAATATTCTAAATTAGATTGAAATTATCCAAAAAGTGCTAGAAATTATAGTGCTACACGTACTTAGGGGAATTAATACAAACATTAAATTAGAATATATCAAAAATTATATTCATAATGAGACTATAACTGAGTGCGTTCTGTGAACTTCTAACATTTAATATACCAATAGAAAAATAGTTAGTCAGCCAAGGAAGTTTAGATTTAGCTTCTTGCTTCATTTACACGTAAATAAATAAAAGAAGTAAGTAAATTAACGAACTAATGTCATATTTAAACGTGTGCAGGTACAAATTGTCAAAAATGCTCACTGCCAATGAAGTGTGAGAGTGGTCTACGTGGCAAACCCTTCTCACATGGTGCTGCCCATGGTCTAGTTGCTTCGGAGCTTTTACCTTCTTGGTTTCCCGACTACATTACATGTGTGCTTAATTCAAATCTGAATTATGTGGCTACTATACACAAGAACCTCCTATATTTAACTTTTGAAAGACCTATGGCTAAAATTTTACTATTTACATTTTACAATGTTCGAATAAATTCTACGGCAAGGAATCCATTTGTACCAGCAATTTTCCTTGGGCAAATGAAACATTGTTAGCTATTAATTACATTAACTTATGACATCTCTGCCGTACAAACGAATATCACAGCAATATATACACAATGGGCCAGAAAAAAACGGTACAAAATTTATGGCCTCGTATATTTGTAAGTCATTAATATTTTTAAATGGTTATTATACCATAGAATAGCTCAAGCTTTCTATGTGGAAATGAAGCACCTTTACTTCAAAGAGATAGTAGTGCGTGATTAAATAAAGGTATACAAAAAATGATGTTTTTAGACACATTTATAATTTGGAACTTTATGAAATACAATAACAAAAACGATCTAAATAATTATTAAATATGCTATTTAAAGTTATCCCGATACCCACCATTTTTATCAACCATCATTTGCAACCGTATTTGCCAGTGCCCAATCGCAGAAGTTATTTGCCTGTGAGACAGCTGATTGCAACACTCAACATATGCGTACAATTTTCTACAGGACCTCGATCAATCAAAAACGAAAACTAAAATGACAGATACAAAGTGACCTCGACCAAACAACCAAACAAGTGAGACAAATGGCATTGGTTACTTAATTTTTTTACAGATTTAATTTCACATTAAAGCAACATGTTATTAAAAACACGTTTTCATATGCTCTTTATGAGTAAAATAAAATCGAATTGAAATGTTGTATTAAGTATCTATATCAGATAAGGTATGTTTTAAATCTCCGAAGTGAGTTTCGAAGAAATATGTGAATTGACCTACGAGTATTTTAATTTTGTACCGTTTTTTCTGGCTCACTATGTATATAAAAGTTTACAACTAAAATATATGACCACGCTGGAGGCTCAGTGATAAGAGTGATAGACTCGCAATCACAAGTTATTAGTGGTCCCGAGTTCTAACTCCTGGGTAGGCTTGATTGTACGTGAAAAAGACAAAATCAATCCTTCTCAGGACTATCTAGGAATTCATTCACCTGAGGACACGAGTAGAACAAAAGCTCCCGAAACGTTGTGTGTTAATGATAAACACCCGAGACACTGGAAAAAGTTCGATAAAACGTCTCCCAACTTTTACTTTCTTAAACTTAAATTTGCAAGGTAGATATTATATATTTATGATTTTTATATAGACATAACTGTCATATTTTATAAAATTATTTTATTAAAACAATAGAATCAGTCACATTCAAAAAATTGTAATATTGGCATCGCAATAATCTGTACAGGTAAACGAATGCCTTAGTTATATAGTAGTATAAACTTTTAATTTACGTTTTATTTTAACATTTACATCAAAAATTTATAAATAAGCATAATAAGTTATTTAACTAAATTACGTACTACTTCAACGGTAACTGCAAAAGAGTATGGTAATATCAATTCAGTTAATAATAATTAATTTAATTTGTGAATAGAATAAGAATATAATTCGTTTCTAACACAAGCATCCAGGACGTCAGCTTTGGAGCTATTTCCAGTAATATCATTTTTCCCTAATATTATGATACATTGCCACATTTACTAAAATTTTGAATGGATGACGACGTACAATATTTAAAACACATACACCTAAATAATGTTCAATGCTAATTATAAAATATACTGTTGTATTATCACCTTCTCTCCTAACTAAGCTTCACAAGAGCCCTTCCCAGTTACATTAACTGTTCCGCGTATATCAGTAACTTGATTTGGATCTAGTTTCCCAATCTAGAAAAGCAACATATTATAATCCAAAGCAGATAAGTCTAGGTGTAAGTCTAGGTGTAAGTCTAGGTGTAAGACAGGTGTAAGTCTATGTGTAAGTCTAGGTGTAAATCTAGTTGTAAGTCTAGGTGTAAGTCTAGGTGTAAGTCTAGATGTAAGTATAGGTGTAAGACAGGTGTAAATCTGGGTGTAAGTTTTGGTGTAAGTCTAGGTGTAAGTGTAGGTGTAAGTATAGGTGTAAGGCTAGGTGTAAGTATAGGTGTAAGTATAGGTGCATGTATAGGTGTAAGTCTAGGTGTAAGTGTAGGTGTAAGTATAGGTGTACGGCTTGGTGTAAGTCTAGGTGTAAGTATAGGTGCATGTATAGGTGTAAGTCTAGGTGTAAGTCTAGGTGTAAGTCTAGGTGTAAGTCTAGGTGTAAGTCTAGGTGTAAGTAAATCTAGATGTAAGTCTAGGTGTAAGTCTAGGTGTAAGTATAGGTGTAAGTTTAGGTGTAAGTGTAGGTGTAAGTATAGGTGTAAGTCTTGGTGTGGGTCTAGGTGTGGGTCTAGGTCTAAGTATCGGTGTAAGTATAGGTGTAAGTCTAGGTGTAAGTCTAGGTGTAATGTGGGTGTAAGTATAGGTGCAATTCTAGGTGTAAATCTAGGTGTAAGTATAGGTGTAAGGCTAGAGGTAAGTGTAGGTGTAAATATAGGTGTAGGTGTAGATGTAATTATAGGAGTAAGACAGGTGTAAGTCTAGGTGTAAGTTTAGGTGTAAGTCTAGGTGTAAGTGTAGGTGTAAGTATAGGTGTAAGTCTTGGTGTAAGTGTAGGTGTAAGTATAGGTGTAAGTCTTGGTGTAAGTCTGGGTGTAAGTATAGGTGTAAGTCTTGGTTTAAGTCCAGCTGTAAGTATAGGTGTAAGTACATGTGTAAGTCTAGGTGTAAGTCTAGGTGTAAATGTGGGTGTAAGTATATGTGCAATTCTAGGTGTAAGTCTAGGTGTAAGTATAGGTGTAAGTCTAGAGGTAAGTGTAGGTGTTAGTGTAAGTGTAAGTGTAGGTGTAATTATAGAGACAAGACAGGTGTAAGTCTAGGTGTAAGTTTAGGTGTAAGTCTAGGTGTAAGTGTAGGTGTAAGTATAGGTGTAAGTCTAGGTGTAAGTCTAGGTGTAAGTCTAGGTGTAAGACAGGTGTAAGTCTAGGTGTAAATCTAGGTGTAAGTCTAGGTGTAAGTCTAGGTGTAAGTCTAGGTGTAAGTCTTGGTGTAAGACAGATGTAAATTTAGGTGTAAGTCTAGGTGTAAGTATAGGTGTAAGTGTAGGTGTAAGTATAGGTGTACGTCTTGGCGTAAATCTAGGTGTAAGTATAGGTTTATGTATAGGTGTAAGTCTAGATGTAAGTCTAGGTGTAAGTCTACTTGTAAGTCTAGGTTTAAGAAAATCTAGGTGTAAGTCTAGGTGTAAGTCTAGGTGTAAGTGTAGGTGTAAGTATAGGTGTAAGTCTAGGTGTAAGTATAGGTGTAAGTATAGGTGTAAGTCTAGGTGTAAGTCTAGGTGTAAACGTGGGTGTAAGTATAAGTGCAATTCTAGGTGTAAGTCTAAGTGTAAGTATAGGTGTAAGTTTAGAGGTAAGTGTAGGTGCCTGATACCTACTTCGTAATCCATTTTTCTACTTTGTTCGTAATGTGACACCTTTGTCTCGACATAATGTCGATGGTCCGATTCGACACTTAATCCCAACAGTGGCGTAGTCTCTGAATTTTCCGTCTGCCACGATTCGCTAATTCCGCTGTCCGAATAGCAATCGCCATTCCTGCGATTTGGAAACTTCACGCAGAAAAACCAGCATGATACAATTGCCTGCCAAAGGAGGTAGATATAAATGCACTTATAATATTGAACTGTTTAAATAGTACCATAAAAAGTGCCATGCCAGCCATCACTGTAGCGCTGGTTGCAAATCCGTATTTTTCCAACAGGAACCCTCCTAAGGATGGACCGATAACTTCTCCTAGCGAGTACATGCACGACCAAACACCAGCGACCAGGCTGTAGGTTGCTAATGAATCGTCACAACCTCCATCTCTAAAAAATAGACAGTGTGTCCAAAATAAGAAATGGTGTAGAGGATTACTCATACCGCGTAGGAAGTGCAACGGAGGTATTGGATCGCATGCGACTTGCATTACTCTTACCCATATCCAATCACGTAACACATTCAACAAATCTTAATCTAACTAAAGCCAGTTTGAACCATGTACACCTGGTTGTTAAATTGGGTTCACTCAACTCAATCACTCAGGCGGCCCAAAATTAAGAAACTATAGTGTGATAATTTCGTAAACCGTAAAAAATCAGATTTAGTTAAACGAGAGAAAATACACAACCCCTTGAGTTATATGCTTTTCTAATACAATTTTGTTTAATTTAAGTTGAACACACAAATTTTCGATAATTAGTTTATTAGATATTTAAGTTATCGAAATGCGTTTTCAATTAAAATTAATCCGATTTTGTTTATTTATTTTCATATCTTTCTAGGTATTACTATAATTAACATTAAAGAGTATGTTTCCCTTTTCTTTGATACCAAATGTGCTCGACTTATTTTGACATACAAAGTATGTAATGTCACATGCATACATGCATACTGCATGTAATAAATATATATTTCAAATCCGGATAGTTACAAAAATAAAATTTATATAACATGTGGCAGTTGTGAATAGAAGCGTAACGTTACTAGGTCAGATAATAAACAAGGGAGTACAAATTTTTATATTTTACTCGATACACGTTAGAAGCCTTTGTAGGTTCAATTCCATACATTGGCGAATAATTTATATTTAATTGAAATAATATTACACAGGACTGACCTGTGAGTGAAGTCTGATATAAAATCAGATAAATTACAATTATTTGCAAAGAGTCAATATAAATATTGTCTTTTGTATTGATATTGAAACGGTACTGGAAAGCAATCAGTTTCAACCATTAACGTAGCTTCAGTGCTTTAGTGAGGTGTTGTGGTTTTTGTGAATATTTTATCTGGAAGATAGAAATATCTACAAGGGGTTTTGTGCAGCCAGAATTGCAGTTAGAGTTGCAGTCAGAGTTTAGCAGAGCTTGGGCTAATATTGTTACTAGTAGAAAAAGACATCAACGAAGTGAATTACGGTATCAAAATCAACTGAGAAAGGTCAGTAAACTTTAATTGCCAGATTTCGAAGATACGTTTTTGAACAAGTTTAGTGAAAGACAAAATTATTTCGAACTAATTTAAGAAATATGGTTTTTAGAAGATAATAGTTTTATGTTTACTTTTCTAAATGAATAAGTGATTCGAGTACTCGGCGGTTTAATTTGAAATTACATATTTTGGGTTTAGTTTATATTTAGCCGGAATGTAAAGTTACAAAATATGATCAAGTTGTTTAACTTCTGATTTTGACTGTTAATCATTTTAAACTTGTCAACTAAACTTCATATAAAACTCAGTTTCAAATTGGTTTTATAAGAACGTAAAGATACCTGAATACGTCGTTATAATATTGTAAGTAAATATAAAAACAACTCATTAAAATTGAGGTTAAGTAATAATATTATTATAAATCATCACCCATTTAGCTGAGAGAAAGGAATCTTAAATGCCTCTGAATGAGCTAGTTCGAGGTAATAGAAAGTAACATTATTATAATTACAATGTGACAAAATATAAATGGCATTCAAGTCAAGTTTGGCATTGACGTTTACTTTATAGATGCAGGTAAGTTAGTGTAACTGCAACATATTTATATTAATATACAAAGACGGATATATTACATTTTGTCTTCCACCAACGTACGACAAAGAGGACTATAGTATTCATGGAAAGCAGCTACAAATGACGAATATGACACAGCACCTGTAGGTTTCACTAAATAAAAAATTTGTGCCAATTATAAGAGTTGGGGACTCCATCTCCAACAGTGTCATACACTTTAAAATACAAAACACAAACCACTTTAAAAATGGTTCCAATAGATGATCCAACATCAACATATGACCATGTAGCGATGGAATGTTTCTATAAAGAAGTTATCTGCAATAGATCAAGATCATTGCCAATACATTTTAGTGTTTGGAAGTTACAGCGCTAAAATTAGAAAGCCATTAGAATTAAATGAGACAAAAATTTACGTATCTGGGTTAGACGAAAGAAATAAGAGAGGTCAAATGTCGATACTCGATAATAAATAACTGAATAGAAAATAGATCTGGATAAGCCCTAATGCAGCGACAAAAACGAGATAAACTACATCTTATCATCAGAAAAAAGTGGTAAAAGACATAACAGTCTCAAATAACATTGACACGGAAAATGGGTTGAAACAAATAAAAAAACTGAAAATTATGAAGAAAAAGCTAATAACAGTAATTGATAAGGATATCTTGATAGATAAATAGATGAAATACCGGCAATTTGGTTGCAAGACGAGTTATAAATAGATACACAAAAGTAACTAATATAACTGGACAGAAGTGATAAAATTTCAAAAACGGCAATGATACAAACAGGTCAACAAGCAGTAAAAACTGAGAAATAAAACATATATACTTGGAGTAATGTAACACAGAAACTGTTTCAAATAGAAATCAACATATACATGGTGATTCATAAGTATAGTCATTAAATGTAAGGGCACTTAGGGGAGATCAAACAACACAGCTTTGCATAATGAACTATACTATACTATACATCAAAATTTAATTTAATTAATGTAGTTGCTTCAACTGGTCGATGATCACTGGAATAAATGTCTATGAACTTAACTTCAAACAGGCGATTACGATATAGCCGAATTTGGATAAAATTCGGAGCAAACAGTTGTTTCTAAAGTTTGTACCAAACACTGATAGAAATTTCATGAAAATTTATTTTTAGTGCAATGGACTTCAGTAGTAGGGCGACACCTAAATTGGAGCAATCCGCGAATTAAACCGCGAATTAAATCCGCGGATTGATCTAATTAATTTTGCGGTTTGATCTAATTAATCACATGAAGTTTGATATGTAATTTACATATGTGCTACTGATTAAATTACGCGGCGGCCATTTTTAATTTGCTTCCGGAATTACGCGGCGGCCATCTTGGTTTTCTGGCGCGAATATTTGAATTTAAATTTTTTTCAGATTTTTTTCTAAGTTCAATTTTTTGAATTTAAACTTCCCGGGGTGTCGGCCATCTTTGTTTTCTGCGCGCGCACTTCTCTCGGCTGTCGTTTTTAATCTTGAATTTTCGCGGAAATATGTGAATTTCAAACTGATAGATCTATCTCGCTCTTCTGCTCCTTGGTTGTCTCTCTCTTGCAGTCACAGGATGGATGTTTAATTTAAAAAAATCTCTGGCGGACTTGGATTTGAACCCTTTACGTTTGCAAACACATTGGGCTCACATCGATCGATGCCGCTACACCACGGAGCGCTACGGGATTTAAAAGGTTTGAACAAAACGTCATTTCCCTGCTCTGACGTCACGCTGGCAGATAAAAAACAAACTATTTTTTGAGAAATATGATTTATAAGAACGGGAATGTACAGCTTATTGTGTTAAAGGTAGATACAATTTTTAAAAAATTAGATTTATAACGGCTTTTGCTAGAAATAATTATTTTATTTTTATCGTTAGTCCCGGTATTACAAACAGCCAGTGAAAGTTTGCACTTCGGATTCTGACCATTAGTTCGAATATATTCCTGAAATAGTAAGTATGAAAAGGTCTCATATAATATTATTAAATTATTTATAAAACCACGGCTATTATCCATTTTTCATATTTGAAATGCTAGAATATGATTAATTTTATGTTGCTATGCGTAATTACAAAAGACATTATAGCCCCAAGCTTTCTATTTGTCATCCTCAATTGGATAACAGGTCGTTGCCTGTCGGTCACAATTATATATATATCGGCAATAAGATAACATGAACAAGAAGATACACGTATTGCTTGAGTAAGAAAGAGATAAACATAGCAGCAAATATTCGTTGTAACACCGAGATTGACATGTTTGGTTTTAATTCAAAAGAAAGCGTCTGAAATTGTGTCATTATATCGATCAAAACTGCATTTTAGTTTAAAAAATTCCAGTATAAATGCAAACGGACGAAAATAAAAACGCAATTGACCACAAATTAACATAAATTTGAATAAAACAGAGAATTTCGTTGAAAAATGTTCTGTTTTAGTTTTAAAAACTCCAGTATAAATGCAAACTTACCAAAATAAAAACGCAATTGGCCACAAAGTAACATAATTTTGAATAAAAACACACAATTTTGTTGAAAAAATGTTCTGTTTTACTTAAAATTTTACAAAACTGACATCATGTCACTTGAAATTATACAAAAAAACGATATTTTTATCCAATAAGCGATAAAAAATACACCATCTCACATTATTTCACTTAAAAAATGATCACAATTCATTTTATAAATCGTTTTGTAAAACGAAAATGATGTAAAAACAGTTTTAAGAGTTATTTCTAAGCATAATTTTGCAAATGTTTTACACTTTTTTCTCTAACTTGTTGCAGTTTTAGCAAGATTTGAATAAAAAACAGCAATTTCTGCAGCAGTTTTAGTAAGATTTGAATAAAAACACACAATTTCGCTGAAAAAATGTTCTGTTTCACTTAAAATTTTACAAAACTGACATCATGTCACTTGAAATTATACAAAAAAACGACATTTTTATCCAATAAGCGATAAAAAATACACCATCTCACATTATTTCACTTAAAAAATGATCACAATTCGTTTTATAAATTGTTTTGTAAAACGAAAATGATGTAAAAACAGTTTTAAGAGTTATTTCTAAGCATAATTTTGCAAATGTTTTACACTTTTTCTCTAACTTGTTGCAGTTTTAGCAAGATTTGAATAAAAAACAGCAATTTCTGCAGCAGTTTTAGTAAGATTTGAATAAAAACACACAATTTCGCTGAAAAATGTGTTGGTCCACCTCATCTCACATAAATTTTTACAAAAAACTGACATCATGTCACTTGAAATTATACAAAAAACGACATTTTTTACTCAACATACGACGAAAATTGAACAAAAATCACTCAATTACACAGCATCTCACATAAATTTTTACAAAATTGCCATCATGTTACATAAACTATGCATAATTTTGCAAACGTTTAACAAATAAACCGTAATTTTTTAAAGTACATCACACGTTTTAAACCATTGTACTCTGTTACCTGATGCGGCAGCAGTTTGGACCTCTGGTTTGATAGAATTTTAAAATAAAAAGGTATGGAAACACTGCGTGCGTCACATCGCAGGTTGGCCGAATGGTTAAGGCGTCAGATTTAAGCTCTGATCTCGAGAGAGAATACGGGTTCGATTCCCGTACCTGTCATATTTTTTTTATATATTTATTATGAAAGTCTTGATTTTAAGTTAGTTTATTCACGACGGCTCTATCAGAACAAACGACTGAGCTCCTTTTCGACTAAAATGGATTACGAGCGGAAGATGTTGATTGTATCGCCGGAATTTGTCCAACGTCTTAAGTCTGGCGAGAATACGGAGAAAAATATATTATCACAGCTTGATGACGAAATGCAAAAAGGTTTAAAGTCCAAATTAGCTGATCACGATAAATGGGGGCAATACAATCAAGTGTTACAACGATTCCTTCATTTCACAAACCAGGCGCGGCAGCCAATCAAAATACCTATTGAAACAACCAGTGACAGCCTATCAAATGCCGTTATTTTATCTACACTTCCCAAAACTTTTAAGAAAAAAGCTGAAGTTTTCCTACGCATTTTGAGTACCTCAAGCGATGGGAGCTGGGATCACAAGGGTACCGTTACTATAAAGGGTGAAATTTTACCGGCGTCTAACATAGTCGATTTAGTTCACGACACTCTGAGGCCTCGAAAAACTATTAATCCACCCGGACGCCTACAGTTTGCTGATTACATCAAAGACCTTAACGTTGCTAATGTGCTGCTAGCTAAACCTAAACAGCAAAAGAAGCCAACCCCGACTGGTACTACAGGAAAAACCGAAATGGGAACTGATAACTGCGAGTCCGATTTAGAATATAAATTAAAAACACCAGCTACTCATCCAAGTCCACATCAAAAAAGTTCAGTCAGAAGAACGCCGATAAGGAAACGCCTCGAAAAAAGGACCGTTAGAAAAACGCCTCTAAGGCAGATGTCATCAACACCAAAAACGAAGGGTATTCTGGATTGGGTGCATCTTAAACTTTAAAATGACACAATGAAATTCTGATTTTATTACTTGCAGCCTTTTTAATTTGAAATGTTGTGCACCTCAAACTACAGTTTTGTAAATTGCTAGCGATTTTTTAGAAAATAAGACATTCAGCTGTACATTTATTTTTATATTATTAAGTATTATACGAAATAAGAACAATATATTTGTTTATTACAAAGTGTTTGTGTTTTTATTTCTACTCTGCTTTTGTTTTTTTTCACGAATCTGCAATAATTACAAAATCTAAAGCTAAAATATTAGTATAAGAGCCCACATAACTGAAGTTTTGTTTATCGAAATGTAGGTGGTAGTAGATTTTTCAGTGAAATTGCGTGTTTTTATTTTAATTTTTGTTACTTTGGGGATCAACACAAACGTATTTTCGTAATTTTTGCGTGTTTTTATTCAAATTTATTTTCATTTGTCGTCAATATAGACGTATTTTCGTAAAATTTTACTATTTTTCAATAAAAGTTGTATAAAAATATTGTTTTTTGTCGTTTTTGCAGAATTTAATGTGACAAGATGCCGATTTTTATAAATTTTCATGGGAGACGATGTCGATTTTCTAAAATTTTAAACGAAATGCTTTGGAAATTGCGTGTTTTTATTCAAATATTAGTATTTGAAGCTATTTTACACATACAAAGGGTCGAAAATTCATATAAATTGAGCAACGATTTCATAATTGTGTGATGTACTTTAAAAAATTACGGTTTATTTGTTAAACGTTTGCAAAATTATGCATAGTTTATGTAACATGATGGCGATTTTGTAAAAATTTATGTTAGATGCTGTGTAATTGAGTGATTTTTGTTCAATTTTCGTCGTATGTTGAGTAAAAAATGTCGTTTTTTGTATAATTTCAAGTGACATGATGTCAGTTTTTTGTAAAAATTTATGTGAGATGATGTGGACCAACACATTTTTCAGCGAAATTGCGTGTTTTTATTCAAATTTTACTAAAACTGCTGCAGAAATTGCTGTTTTTTATTCAAATCTTGCTAAAACTGCAACAAGTTAGAGAAAAAGTGTAAAACATTTGCAAAATTATGCTTAGAAACAACTCTTAAAACTGTTTTTACATCATTTTCGTTTTACAAAACGATTTATAAAACGAATTGTGATCATTTTTTAAGTGAAATAATGTGAGATGGTGTATTTTTTATCGCTTATTGGATAAAAATGTCGTTTTTTTTGTATAATTTCAAGTAACATGATGTCAGTTTTGTAAAATTTTAAGTGAAACAGAACATTTTTTCAACAAAATTGTGTGTTTTTATTCAAATCTTACTAAAACTGCTGCAGAAATTGCTGTTTTTTATTCAAATCTTGCTAAAACTGCAACAAGTTAGAGAAAAAAGTGTAAAACATTTGCAAAATTATGCTTAGAAATAACTCTTAAAACTGTTTTTACATCATTTTCGTTTTACAAAACGATTTATAAAACGAATTGTGATCATTTTTTAAGTGAAATAATGTGAGATGGTGTATTTTTTATCGCTTATTGGATAAAAATGTCGTTTTTTTGTACAATTTCAAGTGACATGATGTCAGTTTTGTAAAATTTTAAGTGAAACAGAACATTTTTTCAACAAAATTGTGTGTTTTTATTCAAAATTATGTTACTTTGTGGCCAATTGCGTTTTTATTTTCGTTCGTTTGCATTTGTACTGGAGTTTTTAAAACTAAAACAGAACATTTTTCAACGAAATTCTCTGTTTTATTCAAATTTATGTTAATTTGTGGTCAATTGCGTTTTTATTTTCGTCCGTTTGCATTTATACTGGAATTTTTTAAACTAAAATGCAGTTTTGATAGATATAATGACACAATTTCAGACGCTTTCTTATAAAATAAAACCAAACATGTCAATCTCGGTGTTACAACGAATATTTGCTGCTATGTTTATCTCTTTCTTACTCAAGCAATACGTGTATCTTCTTGTTCATGTTATCTTATTGCCGATATATATAATTGTGACCGACAGGCAACGACCTGTTAGGCCAATTGAGGATGACAAATAACGTATGGGACATAAGTTTTGAGAAAAAGTTTGGCTTGAAATTTCTACTCGATTTTGATGTCTGATCTAGTTACCATGAAACTGGTAAACGAATCATGTTCTGTTTTTATTGATAAACGTAAAATTTATTCAATAACTTAGTTCAAAATGTCGTACAAACTTGAAGTTCGCAAAAGTATCTATCGCTGTGTTGGACGGTTGCCCAAACGTGAAATTGTTAACTTGTTCACAGATCAAAATGTTAGCCAGGCAACGATTTATAGGAGAATAAGAGAATGCGAAGAGGGTATACCTTGCACTAATTTGCCGAAAACTGGAAGACCTCATGATTTGGCACAAAACAGGATTAATAGACAGATACAATCCGCTCAAGACAGATTTGGAATCTCTAGTCGAAAGCTGGGTCGCCGTTTTGGGGTCTCATACAAGACCGTCCAGAGAATTTTTTTTTCTTTCTTTTTCTATAATGTACACCATTTCTGGACAAAATTCTCTGGATGGTCTTGTATGAGACCCCAAAACGGCGACCCAGTTTCGACTAGAGATTCCAATTCTGTCTTGAGCGGATTGTATCAGTCTATTAATCCTGTTTTGTGCCAAATCATGAGGTCTTCCAGTTTTCGGCAAATTAGTGCAAGGTATACCCTCTTCGCATTCTCTTATTGTCCTATAAATCGTTGCCTGGCTAACATTTTGATCTGTGAACAAGTTAACAATTTCACGTTTGGTCAACCGTCCAACACAGCGATAGATACTTTTGCGAACTTCAAGTTTGTACGACATTTTGAACTAAGTTATTGAATAAATTTGACGTTTATCAATAAAAACAAAACATGATTCGTTTACCAGTTTCATGGTAACTAGATCAGACTTCAAAATCGAGTAGAAATTTCAAGGCAAACTTTTTCTCAAAACTTATGTCCCATACGTTAGAAAGCTCGAGGCTATAATGTCTTTTGTAATTACGCATAGCAACATAAAATTAATCATATTCTAGCATTTCAAATATGAAAAATGGATAATAGCCGTGGTTTTATAAATAATTTAATAATATTATATGAGACCTTTTCATACTTACTATTTCAAGAATATATTCGAACTGATGGTCAGAATCCGAAGTGCAAACTTTCACTGGCTGTTTGTAATACCGGGACTAACGATAAAAATAAAATAATTATTTCTAGCAAAAGCCGTTACAAATCTAATTTTTTAAAAATTTTATCTACCTTTAAACACAATAAGCTATACATTCCCGTTCTTATAAATCATATTTCTCAAAAAATAGTTTGTTTTTTATCTGCCAGCGTGACGTCAGAGCAGGGAAATGACGTTTTGTTCAAACCCTTTAAATCCCGTAGCGCTCCGTGGTGTAGCGGCATCGATCGATGTGAGCCCAATGTGTATGCAAACGTAGAGGGTTCAAATCCAAGTCCGCCAGAGATTTATTTAGATTAAACATCCATCCTGTGACTGCAAGAGAGAGACAACCAAGGAGCAGAAGAGCGAGATAGATCTATCAGTTTGAAATTCAAATATTTCCGCGAAAATTCAAGATTAAAAACGACAGCCGTGAGAAGTGCGCGCGCAGAAAACAAAGATGGCCGACACCCCGGGAAGTTTAAATTCAAAAAATTGAACTTAGAAAAAAATCTGAAAAAAAAATAAATTCAAATATTCGCGCCAGAAAACCAAGATGGCCGCCGCGTAATTCCGGAAGCAAATTAAAAATGGCCGCCGCGTAATTTAATCAGTAGCACATATGTAAATTACATATCAAACTTCATATGTGATTAATTAGATCAAACCGCGAAATTAATTAGATCAATCCGCGGATTTAATTCGCGGTTTAATTCGCGGATTGCTCCAATTTAGGTGTCGCACTACTACTGACTTCTACTAAGGTCATTATACACCTATTTCCTTTAATGTCCCTACTTATGATTCACACTGTAGAATCAAAGAAAACAAACTACAATACAATATACCACTAAAAAAGCCTTAAAGAAATAGATAAAAGCGGACAAAAAGAAAGGCTTAGAAAATATGATCGAAAAAACAGTAGAGCAAAATAAATACATAAGATTAGTGTATAAGATTAAAAAAGAAGTAAAAAAAGGAAAGAAAAGAGACATTAGAAAGTCTATATAAAAAAGCAATAAGTTAAAGTGGAAAACTGGAAAAAAATTGTTAATAAAAATCGGAATATATGCCTGCTATAAGCGATGAAGAAACATGAAATACATTAACCCTGTAGTGGTCGCGCGGAGAGAAAATTGTTTTTCCGAATTTGGTGACTCTGACTTCGTATTTTACACCTTCTTTCAATTATAAGCAACTTTTGCAAATAACATTTTTGTGTATTTTGAAAAATAAGTATACTTTTTTCTTGAGTCATTTTCATATTTTCGAACCTCCTCCGCATAAGAAACAAGATATTTAAATTTTCGCAAATTCAGGAACTTTTTTCTAAAACATATGTATGTATATAAAAAAAATCTTTTGTCATTTTTCATTTATTATATAATTTATATTTTTTATTTTATAAATTTATTTTAATTTTATAACTACAGTTTACGTTAGTAGAAATTTTATGTTATTTTTTATGAAAAATAGCAGTTTAGTAAGAATACTTAATTATTACGCAGAACTTCAGAATAAGTAAAAACGCCGTTCGTCGCTAAGTACTAAATACATAATTCTTCAATACTCAACACAACAATTCGTAAAAATTCAATATTTTCTAAATTAAAACAACAAATTACATTGGATGGTTATTGTTCTCCGCGTGTTAATAAAGGGCACGCCACTCGAAGGTTAAAAATTACGTGAACCAGATGGAGCAATTAACAAAAAAAAAAAAAATAAACAGAGTATGGAAAAAGCTGAATCTACATTGTTAAATAAATGTTAGTAGGTTAATTTGTAATTCGTACAGTTATTTGTTATAATTCGGTTATTCCTCGATTTCTCGGGGCGAGTCCGATACTGTCCACTTTTTATGCGAGGCTTAAAATCATGACGACAGCCTGCCGCAGAAATGTAACGGCCCGAGTTGCAGACCACCGACAACACATTAACGACTTTTCTTTCTGTCGTTTTAGGAGCCTGTAGATTATAAATTGCACCTTTTGATTGGTCATTGCAGTTTAGGTGCCAGCACGTCGCTCCAACGTCGATGAGCTGTATGTGTCGACTTAAAGTGGCTGTTCGTGCGGTGCACGGTAAACTCGTTAGTTGCTCATTTAGCGGCTTCTCTTACGGGAAGTTACCCCTTCAATATAGACTAGTGTCGGATTAACATTAGGCTCCCCTCTTTAACTACTTCTCATAACGAAGATTACACATCGTGTCCAGGTGCGGTTTAGTCGAATGTCCTTCCATTACATATCAAATAAATGTAGCAAATATACTCTTTTGGCCCTGCAACGGGGTTCCGAGTTTTGGATACTCAACCCCACAGCTTTCGTAAATACCATCTTCAAGGGCTAACTCTATTTTCTGCTCTCTTTGATGTGTACATCTCGCCCCCGCCCTCCCCCTAAGGGTGACATTCTGCAATTAACCAAGACGTTCTGGCATCAGCCCAGGTAGAATTATTTGTAACTGCATGGTTTATGCTGTGTCGCGCTGTGCGCCCATATACCACTGCTTCGTCTATTATCATCTAAGTAAAGCTTTTTCATTGGCGTTTTCTGCGCTATGTTCTCGTCCCTGTCTCAAGTTGTTGTTCTTCTTCTTCTTCTTGAATTAGGTTTCGAGCCTGCTTTTCCAACTTTATCTGATGTTAATGTCTAGTTGTTTACCCATCGCTTTGGGGGTCGGCTTAGTGGTCTTTTGGGGCGTGGTTTTCGATCTCTTCCTATTTCTCTCAAGCTCTGAAGGAATTCATGTGGATTGAACTAAGAACTTGTGGCCCTTCAGGCAAATAACACTTTGTATTGAATTAGCTACCCTCCGACGTACAGACGCACCCATTCTCGATTGTAAATTAGCCGTGCAGTCTTAGTTACATAACGCTGGGGCCAAGTAGCTTTCCGAGGAATAAAAACATCCGATTTAACACTCCCTCACGAGATTTTAGCTGTTTCATTTCAGTCAAGTACCGTTTTAGTACGTGTCTAGACTAAGAAAACAGCCCAAAGTATTGAAACCCGTCCAATATAATAGTGTTGTAAAAAAGTAGAAAAAGGCGCTTTATAAAGCTATCGCCCAATATCATTGCAATCGGCAAATGTATAAATTATTGGAGAAAATCGTAAAAACCATATGAGAAACAAATTATGTTTCGAATTGATAGAGCTAGCAGGAATCAGAAGACATTTTAGTACCTGTTATCATATTATTACCATCAAAACACTAATTGTAAAATATACAGAGTATACTTTACCATTATAGTATCTGACTTTTATAGACTAACAGAAGGCTTTTGATAGCGTAGAGATATGGGCTCAGGACAAGTTATAAAATGCAGAAAATCCAATCTTGCAACTGAAATAGAGAGAAGAATAAAACTTATATGGGCAGTCTTTGGAAAACAAAATTTCGCAAATATTACATATGCATCATAGACCTGGACATTAACCACGGCAATAATGGACAAGTTGAGCAATACCAAAAGAACCATGGAACATGAAATAGAGATGGGCAGGACAAACAATACGTCAAAAGGTGGAATAACCAGATACAAAAACTAAGACCAGGGCTGCGAAAAAGAAAAAGAGGCAAACCACAAGCAAAATGTCGGCAGACTGGGTTAGATACGGAAAGCGTAGGATCGTGAAACATGGAAAAAATACAGGGAGACCTATATCTGAAAATAGATGGCGGCAGAATCCTAAGAAGATAACAAAGAAAAAAATATTCGTGTTTGTCAAAAATAGAAGAATATGTATTCATGGTAAAGGCACACATTCACATGACCTTCACGCGCAGAAGGTTTTATTTCACATTCTATAATTAAAAGGCGGAAGATAAAAAAATCGAACAAAAGAGATAAAATTTCGACAGTTGAGTAACATTTATTTTAAAATGTGTTGCAGCATTTAACCGAACCGTTACATAGTATATTAAAGAACGTGTTTCATAAAGTAGATGTTATTGCACGAGTTCAAGTTTAGATCGCGAGACGCGTCTAAAGAACGAGGTCGATAAACCTAATAAGTAAAACCCTAAAACTCATTCACTTAAAAGTGAATCCGAAAATCTCAATAACCGCAAAAGATAGAAACGTGAAAATGTGCTGGAGTCATTCACTTACTATGTCACGATCTAATATGCAGGTTTTCTGAGATTCAAATCCCAAGGGATATAAAAGAGGTGAAAATAGTGTAAAAAATTTTATTATTGACTGCGGTGTTATACGCTTGACCGATTACCTAGAAAATGGAACAGTTTTCAGGGCTTTCCAAAATTTAATCTCCAAAGGGATTAAATGAAGTAGATGGGTTTTTCTAAAGATCGCCATAACACGGTAACTGCTGCAAGTAGGAAGTTGAAATTCGGCAAATGAATTCCTTTTACAAATCGGTTTTCTGGATTTTCCGGAATTCACGCATCAAAGAAGTTAAATGGGGTGTTTTTCTAAAGATCGCCATAACGCGGAAAGTTAGTACTTATCTCGTATGTCCAATGAGATATCGACTTGGTGTTTGTTTAGAAAGGCTACCCGTACAAATGCCTGAAAACGTGCCTACCTAAGAATTTTGCATATTGACTAACGTTTCGCAAGGCATTGCAGCTTACATCATCAGAGCCACCACAGGTAAATCTGCCTACGTATCCTTATTCTCAAGGTACTCGAACAACACGAGCCACCAAAGGGCATGCCCATTGCGTGGATTCTTGCTCGAGTTCACAAGGTGCAAGGCACATTAAGCCAGAGAATGCTGGACGTTCATCTACAAAAACTAAGCGGTATAAGCCAAAATTCTTTTTTAATAAGGATAATTCGAGCAACTGCGAAAGCCTCAAACAACATAAATATATATAAGAGTTAAGCAATTTTCATGATTTTTGTGAATTTACTCTCCAAAGGGGTTAAATCAGTGCAATTTCATTGCACTTCTTTTATGTTTTGTTATCATTGTTGTACTATTGCAGAAAAAAATGTTGTATGCAGCATTAGCAAAAGTGTTATGGCGCTTGGAGTATTGTCCAACTCGATCTTCCACCCTCGTTGGACAATTTTCACACCGGGTGCAATAATCACCCACTTTTTGCACGAACTATATTAAAACGCAAAATATAAAACATGTTTAATAAAATTTGTTGAAAAGAATTGAAATTAGGCCATTTTCATAGTGAGACATCAAATGAGTCGCTCAAAGCATTTTGTTGATCTTAAAAAAATCTGTGTCTGAACCTCGATACTAAAAAGCTTTTCGATATAAATAATTTAGATAAATCCGTTTGTTCTGACCTTAAGAATCTGTGATACGTTTTTGTACAGGCCTTTTAGAGAAGCTCTGTATAGTTTTTCGTAGCCAGGTTGATAAGGTACAACTTGCATCTGAATCTTCTTGTGTCTAAAATTGTTTTTGAAACTAAAGTGTAAGTAATAATAAAAATACTTTTCACGGCTGTATATGTATTAATACATTTTTTTAACTTAGCAGCCAATTAATTAATAAACAAAAATTACCATATTTGGATGTTATTAGGCAAGCTTAACATATGTAAGCTATTTTAAATAAAAGTATTTCAAAAATTATATTAATAAAATTTGTTGAAATTAGATTCTTTATACAAATAGGTTTATATTTGTTATTTTAAAATCATTGTGAAGGTGTCAGGAGACTTTAAACATTCCAAAAGTAGTAGCATTCATTGAAGCGATTTCAATTTAATTAATCGAATGTTAAATTGTTAACTTCTCATGTACAAATTTCCACATGAAAAGTCTACAATTTGTTTTGAATTTATTTCTTGTTCGATTGTCAATCATATTGTGTTAGTGATGGCCTACTTTAGGTAAATAAATTCTTCTAATTAAAAAATAATAAGGTCAAAAATGTTAATTTACGCATACTATCATAAAGTAATTTTAGCGCTAATTTCAAATATCTAAACATATACGGGGTGTTCTATTTAGAAAACCAAAGTCGTGTATCACTACATAAAGCTAGGAGGCCATGGTTTAAATTGCTTTACGTTAATTTGTAGGTTGTACACTGACATTTAAAATTTTAAAAAGTATTTTTCGATATCTCTATTATTAATGAAGTTAGGGTACCCTGTATATAAAAAAAAGTAGTGAACCTGATATCAGCAAAAAGAGAAACTACCTTTCACCACTATTTAAAATAATAATGTTAATAATGATGCCCCAAAAGCTATTGACCTAAAATCAAATTAGAGTTTCACTTTAAAAGCTGTCTTACTAATGTCAAAATAATTTTGTCTTAACCATCTTACTTGTGGATGGTGATGAGCCACATCCTTCTCGTGTTAATCCTGACTACCACAACACAACGGATTTAGACCAGAGAACGCCGGTAAAAAATTCAGTAACATGAGACAGGTACCCTTACTTACTATATATACTCGCAAGTTCAATGGAAGTCTCGGAATGGACGGTCCTAATGAAGACAAACATGGCAAGGAAAAATGAAAAAATGTCCAAGTTGCAACGTGGAATATAAGAAGAAGGTTATCAACTAAACAGGCAGAAATTATGAAAAGCATAAATACTGTCATTACGGTCATAATGGAAACTAAAAAGCAGGAGAGGAACAGCGGACTCCGACGAAGTTGGAGTGGAGTTGAACAGAATTAGAAAACAAAAACGGGTGTCACAATTCTGATCATTATAAAATAGAGAACTTAAGTACAATACTACAAGCACGGTAAGCAATAGAAGGTGATTTAAATGCCAAAATTGCTAAAACATCTATACAAAATGTAGTAGACGACCAAGAAGAACAAACTCTAATAGAAACGGACTAAAATAGTGGCAGTTTGCGTCTTTAAATAATCTTAATATAACAAACACCTTTTTTTCGTAAAGCAGAAATTTTACACTAATAATAATAATCACTGCATTACCATCTAAGGAAAACACAAAATCAAGGTGAAATTTAGATGGGTATAAGTAAATATCCTAATTCCTCTGATCTTCCACCTAATCTTTACATATATGTATACATGGACGACAAGAGACTGCAAAAGCGGCCAAAACAACATCCGCAGTGAAAAATATTGAACACTCTGTAGACAAGATCAGAAAAACTTACATAGCTCAGAACGACATCATCGTGAGCTTTGACATGGTAAGACTCTTCACAAATGTGCCTACAGATAACGCAATAGGAATCATCAGACACAGGCTGAAATTGGATGACACACTTACCGAACCCACAAATATACAGGTAAATACAATAATGGAGCTGTTAACGATCTTCATTAGGACCACATACTTTCAAACAGACCAGCAGTTCTACCAACAAGAGTTCGAAGTGGTCATGGGATCTCCACTATCTCCAGTAGTCAGTAACATATACATGGATGACTTTGAACAACGAGATCTATGTCAATATGAGAACAACCCTAGTGGCTCCGATACGTAGATGATACGTTCGTAATATGGAACAGACACGCTGGACGGCGTCCTGGAACATCTCAATAATCAAGCTCAGTCAATTAAGTTCACGATGGAAATAGAATCGGAAGAGAAGCTCCCATTGCTAGACGAACTAATCCAGAAGAATGGTGACACGGTACAGACAAAGGTATATCGAAAACCAACCCATACGGTAAGATACCTACGCTACGATTATAACCACCACAATAGTTTGAAACGTGGCGTCGCGAGAAGCCTATATAGCCGAACCAAGACAATATGCTCGCAGGAAGAAGACCTTAAACGGGAAATTGGGATAATCACAGAAACGCTGCAAGCTAATGGTTACCCAAAAAGAACTCTAAACCTAGAGGAGATGGACCGAAATACAACACCGGCAGAGGATGAGAAAATGGAGCCGACAACAACGGCCGTATAAGTACATCCGAGGAGTTTCCGACAAACCGAGAAGAATCGGAAACAGATTTAACATAAGAACTGCATTCAAGTCAACTCTGAGAGGCATTATGACGCATACCAAGCCTCAGAACGAAGATCAGAGTTCAAAGAACTGCATCTACAGCGCACCATGCGAGCGTGGAAGGCAATGCATAGGGGAAACACAACAACTCCTACGAGTGAGTTTATCGGAAGATCGCAAGAATATTAGAAAGACGAAACCATCAAACCCAAAATCACAGAACACGTCTGGAACAAAGACCACAATATACAATGGGATAACGCATCAATTGTAGCTAATGGAGAAAACAGGTTCCGCATAAAGCTGAAAAAAGTTACATATATAGCGCTGGCAGAAGAACCAATTATCCAGGTTAGCACAGAAGTAAAGCCCATTTGGATGCCACTAATGCGCAGAGAATTACAAAAATAGGCTACTGCGCATAGGCTACTGGGCATACACCGGTAACATATACATATATGTTTATAACTAAAATATATGCCGCGCTGGTGGCCTAGTGGTAAGAGTGACAAACTCGTAATCACAGCGATCAGTCGTCACGGGGTAGGCACGAGTGTACGTGAAAAACCGTACAAAAATCAGTCCTTTTCAAGACTAAGCAGGAGTTCATTCACCTGAGGACGGGAGTAGACCAAAAACTCCCGAATCTTCGTGTGATAAACACCCGAAATAGTGGAAAAAGTCCAATAAAACATCTCATAATAGACCGTTGTCAAAAATGACATCATTCAGAGACTATCTAACATTGATGTCTTCCGACTGTTTGCTTTAAAGGTACAAAATTCAAATCCTATTAATACTCTAAAAATGTAGTCTGCCACACGATAAAGAGTGCTAAATTTTAAACTAGTATGTTCAAGACATAACAAAGTAAAGTCAATAATGAACAAATTATTACATACTTTAACCCTTTTTTGAGTATAGAATTTAGTAAATATCATAGTTTACAACGTCTACTTGCTCATGAAAATATTAGTTTCTTAAATATTTTTGACTGGCGTCGGTTATCGTAAATTTTTTGAAATGACTATAATTCAATCATTGTTCATAGAAAGTGTGTCTAAATTACCTATACACACCTTCAGTAATGTTTCTGTTATTAATGTTTAAAATTCGAATTTTTTGTGATCATAATTTCGAATCTCGACACAAATACTGCACCTATAGATAAATGAATATGCCTACAATAGCACCAATTGCAAAAAATTTTATTTTGTTTTACTTTTGTACTTACATAGCGCTTTTTAGTACTCCTTGAAACGTCGGTAAGAGGGTCAAAGCAACTGAAATGCCTAATGCAGACAGCGAGATCAAATTCAGTGGAAGCGAACTGAAAAGAGCAAACAATATAGTTTTTTAAACAGTTAACATAAAGTTAAACTTACTTTTCTAAGAAGCTTATATACGGACATGGTCCTAAAGTAAGGAGCGCAAGTGTAGAGAATAACAAACCCCACACCATCATGGCCCAATGGTTGTCTATCTTGTCCGCCAACCACCCCCAGAATGGACTAGATATTCCATACAAAGCCGAAAATAGTAGAAATATTAATCCAACTTGTTCCGGAGATAAGTTAAACTAAAAATTAAATTGTATATTTATGAAACTAGATTTACAGAAAGCAATATTTACTTGGCGCAAGTGAGGCTCCAACGTTGGATCTAAAAATGACCAAATGCTGGATATAACGATAATTACTAAACTAGTAACGATCACTGCAGGTACCTTCATTAATTTAAATATAGATTCCCCTTCTCCTCCAACGACGAGTTCTGTAAAAAATGTACGCATGAAATAAAAGTAGCAAAGTCAAGCGAAAGAATTTTTTATTGTATACTTACAAATATAAATTAAAAGAGATTTAATTACAAAGTTGTTACAGTAAACAAATAACAAGAAATATTTTTAGAAAGCAAGTCAACAACAGAAGTTAACTTTGACCTGTTTTATTAAAGCAGTCGCTTTAGCCGTGGTCATCTTCCTTTTTTGATTAACCATTTTTGCTGATTCCGACTTTAAATTATCGCAGAAAAACATATTATTTTAATAAATAATGAAGGCGATTTGACAGAAACCTTGTTAAAATAATACATTATTAAACTAAATCTGAAGAGAATAAACAATTGCCGCGAGCATGGAGGTGAAGATGGCGAACTAATAATGGAAATAAAAACTTCATGGGACTCGAAGAAACAAAGAGGATAGGTAGAAGCTTTCAACAAATTACGAAATTATATCAATTCTACTGGTATGGAGTAGAATATACGAAAAAAGCTAGAGTCAGAGTAAGAGTAATAATATCACCAAGCAAAATATTTACGAGGGCAAGTGAAATAGAAGTGAGAATGCTTTTTTTTTATTCACGAAATACGTTAGGTACTGTCTAGGTTTATACGGTCTTTTCCAAAGTACTCACATGCGATTTGAATGCATTTTTCCTTCCCTCGTCTAAAATACGAAAGAAGTATTGTAATCACAAAAAAATCAACTTCCGATATTTCTTCAGATCTGCATGTTTCAGTATGCCTAGATGAGGAAAAACAGGTTTTCTCAAATCCGCCTGCGTTTGTCAGTCTGTTGGCGGTATCACTCAAACTATTTGCTGGAAGAAAGCTACATTTTGCATGCATATTGTATGTTTACCTGGCATGAAACCGAGAAAATTTCGGAAAAATATATACAGAGTCAGCACCTTTGCTTACTTTTGCTTTACCTTAGAAATATATACAAGTAATAATTTTGCACACAGCTCAGGTTTTACCATTGATAAAAATGAGACCTAACAGATACAGGGTAAACATCAGAAACTGGACAGAATAGTATGTTGCTTTATAACGGCAGCAGAAGCTCGTCCACTTCGAGTACGCCCATGGCTCAGTTTTTCTAGGGGCAAAGCGCGGAGTGCGAATCCCACAGCACTACATATTTACTTTCCTCGTCTAAAAGACGAAGGAATTTTTTATTTGCATAGGATAAACGTAATAATTTGCACATAGCTCAAGCTTTATCATTGATGAAAATGAGACCCAACAGATACAGGTTAACATCACAAATGGGCCAGAATAGTATGGTGCTTTCATAACGCACCAGAAGCTCCTCCCATTCGAACATGCCCGTGGCTCAGTTATTCTAGAGTCGCACAAGACACTAACTTCCAGTATTTCCTCCTCGGAGTGGGGGGTTCGAATCTCAGCGGATTAAATTTTTTTGCAAATTAATCAAATCAACGTTGGCAACGAAGTGAGGCCATGTGATTGCAGATTACTAGACATTTGTCACCGCAGTGTTAACAAATGCATACGCCCACGCTATCGCAATTTTTGTTGCCTGTTCTATGGGACATGCTCTTTTTATCAAAAATGTATCATTGCCCTACGTCCACTGCGTGATACAACAAAAAAAGGATTCTCACTTTTATTTGACTTGCTCTCGTATATAGTTTTAAACAAAATATTTACAAATGAGGAAATGACTTATATAACTATGGAAACTCAAGCACAAACGAAGAAACATAGAGAATAGTAATATAATATGGGCCACAGAAGATAAAAAGTAATCATGATTTCTTTACAGTTTACAACAGGAAACATATGAGAGGTTAAGAAATAAGAAAATAACAACAAACATATAGAGCGGCATTTAACATGAAAAAAATGTGTAAAGGGCTTTACTCAGAACTTTTAAATTTTAAAATTTAAAATTTTTTAAAATTTTAAAAATCAATGAGAACTACTAGTAAAAATTTCTTAACGTTCCTAATAATATTTAAACAATAAAAGTAAACACTTAGAAATGCGAATTATATCAATTTTCAAATAAAAAAAGCATTACAGGTGGTGGGATTCGAACACCAGTGCCTGCAAATGCGATTTCGGTTCCACCCCCGTCCGTTCTTCTGGATCATGCAGAACCTCTCGCGTCTGTGTTATGCGCAACATTATTAAACAGAACGAACTTATTGTTGCCCCTTTTTGATTCTTTTTACATTTACCCTGTATCTGTTGGGCCCCATTTTCGCCAAGTGCAAATTATTACTTTTATTTCGAAGTTAAAGCAGACATTTAAAAAAGCTTTTTTTAATGTGTTCGCCCTTATATGTTGGGTCCAAAATATGCTCTTTTCTCATGGGTAAAAACCTGAGCTATGTGCAAATTATTAATTTCAGACAGATAGAAGGAATTGGGAAAACCTGCTTTTCGTCATCTAGGGACCCTGAAACGTGAAGATCTGAAGAAATCTCGGAAGACAATTTTTTCGCGATGACAATAGTTTCTTCGTCTTTTAGATGAGGGAATTAAAAAGGGTAAAACACATATGCATCACGTGTAATAGGAAACGGTACAAGAATAAAGAAGAAGCATAATTAAAGAAGAAAACGACAGCAGTCATAAGTTAAATGAAATGAGTGTAAGGGAAAATACCCGAAAACCCCAAACAAATTACTGGAATGAAAAGAAAAAGTAGAAGGGCTGGCAAAAAAGAGGAACAATTTTAAAAGATAAATAAAACGAGCTGCTAAATGAGTGTGTGGCAAGACAAAAATGGGAAACACTACCAAAAAATCTGAGAATCATGGTTCCAAGCAATAAAATATAAAATTAAATAAAACAAACCTGGGAAAGACATTTGCTAACAAAAAAAACAGAAAAAGATTAGGTAAGATACAAAATCAAAAGGGACGTAAAAAATGACGCAAAAAAGGTAAACAAAAAACTAAAGAAAATTTCAAAGAAAATTAGAAATTGCTCGTAAAACTTTCAAACAATTTTATTTTATTTTTGTAATAATTAATGGGCTTTATAGGAAATGTCCTCGGCCCATAAATTTTTTCTAGTAATAATAATTATTATTATATTACGACACAAAACGCAAACACTCTAAAGCATAATTCAAAAGAAAATGTGTTAACAAAAGCAGAAGAGGTAACCCCAATATAAACGAAGCGCTAATAATGCAACTAGATATAGAACTAGGAAATGCGATAAAAAATAGGAAAGGCGTTAGGTAGTAGATAATGATTTTATCTTAGAAGCAATGAAATATAATTATGGGAGAACGAGGCACCATAGCATTTATGAAAGTATCAAGCCAATTGTTATGAGACAAACCGTTTCCAAACAATTCGCAAATAGGAATCACACCAATACGTAAAAATCTGTAAACGGCTTTACTCATAACTTCCCTCGCAAGTGGTAGTTGTGACACTAAATATTTTGAAAAACCAAAGGCAACTAGAGGTAAAAATATCTTAAGGTTCCTAATAATACTGAAATAAAAAATCTGGTGTGATACACTCACACAACTTCCATTTACAGTGATGTTATAATTAGCCAAAAAATTGATTTTTCATTTTTAAGTATTTTTGCAAAATTTTCAAAAATTACAAATTCTCCAAAAACAGTACAAAATAAAGCGTTAGTTAAAGAGACAAATTTTCTCTAAAATTTTAAGCTAAATTAAAAAATATAATAATATACCGGGTGTTCTAATTAAAAGAGGAGTTAATAAAAAATAGAGCCGTTTTTGAAAAAATCGAAAAAAACTGAAAAATCACAGCAGTAAACACCTACTTCCGGTTATGCAATTCTCTTCAAAAGCTTGATGTCTCATTTACATAGTACAAAAAACTCATATATGAAGTTTCACCGTCATACCTCTTTTCGTTTTTGAGATATTCTGTTCACAGGCAGACAGACAGACAGACAGACACACAGATACACAGACAGACAGACCAATGGAAAAAAAATATGTTTTTTGGGATCAGGGGACTCTAAAACGTGAAGATCTGTTGAAAATTCCATTTCGAATTTTTGGGGTGAATCCAATACTTCCTTTATCGTAAAAGGAAGTAAAAAGGAAAAACTTGGTAATTGAAATTAAATAATTTTGCATATAAAAAAATATCCCATACGGGATTCGATTTCAACGCCTACGGAAGGCATTTAAAAAGGAAATAAGCACGCCGTGTCTAAAATC
Source organism: Agriotes lineatus (assembly GCA_940337035.1). NCBI lineage: Eukaryota > Metazoa > Arthropoda > Insecta > Coleoptera > Elateridae > Agriotes > Agriotes lineatus. The sequence goes on along the minus strand of OW679198.1, from coordinate 34,965,142 downwards.
TGCCCCCTCGACTGCATTACATTGAACATGAAAATGTCGCTAGCAAGTGGAAGTTGTGGCACTAGATATTTTGAAAAGTTAAAGACAACTAGGGGTAAAAATAACTTAACGTTCCTAATAATACTGAAACAATAAAAGGAAACTCTTGGTAATTCAAATTAAATCAATTTGCAAATAAAAACGTATTCAGGACGGGATTCGATTTCAGCGCCTACATAATGCATTTCAATGGCAAATGAGCACAGCGACTGCATTATATTAAACAGCTTATTCTTTCCCATCTTTGTTTTTTCTACAACAATTAACCTGTACCTGTTGGGTCCCATTTTTGTCAAGTGTAAAGACTAAGCTATGTGTAAATTAATACTTTTATCTATTCCTCAGTTAAAGCAAAAGTAGTCAAAGTTTTATTTTTTAAAGGTGCACACTGAGCGGGAGGGCGGGTGGAAGGGCGGACGGACGGACGGAAGCAATTGAGAAAACCTATTTTTCGTCATTCAGGGGCCTTGGAACGTGAAGATTTGAAGGAATCTCGGAAGGTGATTTGTTCACGATTACAATACTTCTTTGGTCTTTCAGACGAGGAAAGTAAAAAGGGAGACGTGAGAGATTATAAAAATTACAGATGGATCACGTTCTTTCTTATTATACCTAGAAAAATATTGACTAAGAGATATGCTAAAAAACACACTAGATTAATTACCATTTGGCGTAACAAAAAGTGCTGACCTAATATTTATATTACGACAAATAAGCGATTAGTACCGTAAAAGGGTAGAGGATTTCACCGTATTTATGCTTCGCAGACCTCGAAAAAGCAAAATTAAAAGAAAAACGGAAAGATATATGGACATTCTTGGAAGCAAGAAATGTTCTTTAAGAATTAATGTTGGTAAAAAACAATATGTAGCAAAAACAACAACATCCTGAGAATTAAAAATAAATAATCTTGTTAAGTGGAATCAGAAAATAAACTTAGACGATGCGTTCTCGGTCCACTATTATCCTCAGAAGTCGTCAATGAAGCAATAAAAATATGTATTTTGTGGATATTTTGCTGTATATTTTAGAAATGCATTCCTTCCCTCATTTTCAATCAGATTTCTATTCTATTAAATGGTGTTATAGTTTGTGTCAATTTGACTGATTAATCGAGGATTAAATGGTACCTTTAAGAGCAATTGACGCCTTTGGCAGTATGACACCTCCAGGTATAAAACCCTTTTAATAACCTATATTCTTGGCTTGACGTTTCCCTTCATTTATTCTTAATTTTCAAACCAATAATGTTAACAACCATTTTAAAAGATACCAGAACTACATGAGTAATCCAGTATACACACAAAAATAAAAATTAAGAAAAACTATTTACAGGCAAGGAAGGAGTGTAACAGTCCTGAAATAAATCGAAAAAACATTAAGCGATGGCGATAAATAGGGCAATGGTTTCATACCTGGAGACATGCGGCCAAAGGGTAGTGTGTTTAAAAAATACCATTTAATACTAAACTGATCAGCCAGGTTGTCACAAACTATGCAATCATTTCACAAACTAGCAACTTGATTTAGTACGGTTCTAAAATAAATCGAGGAAAGCGTCAAATAATGAATAAAGCAGTGTCATACCTAGAAATATCATGCGACAAATAGGGTCAACTATTTACAGAAATGCCAATTAATTCTATATTAATCAGTCACGTCGTTACAAACAATTTCACAAAATAGCAACCTGATTTAAAATGTATTTTGCTGTACATTTGCAAATACATTCGTCTCCTTTAATCGTCTTAAATTAGATTGCAAGTTTGGGAAATGGTGGCATAGTTTGTGATACGCTGGCTGATTAATCTGAAATACAAGGGTTTTTGTAAATACACGACCTTTTTAACCGCATCTCTATGTATGAAACCGTTTTATTGGCCTATTATCACTTAACGTTTCCTTCGATTTATTTCTAATTTTTGAAAAAAGTTAAAAGATCAATCAGAAAAAATACTAGAACTACATACGCCACCCCACATTCTCAGAAATATTCAAAAATTGTGTAGCAATAAATGGAAATAGAGAAAATATTAGCAAGGAAGGGGGGAGGAGTGTAACGGCCCTGAAATAAGGCAAGGAGGACGTTAAGCAATGAATAAAGCTGTGTCGTATCTGAGATATTATGCTGCCATAGAGCAACTGCTTACAAAAATATTATTTGATCCTGGATTAACCAGCCAAGTTGTCACGAACTGTGCAATAATTTCACAAAATAGCAGCCTAATTTAAGATTTATTTTGAAGTTATTCTGCTGTACATTTTGGAAATAGATGCAACCCCTTTAATCACCTTAACTATTACTATTTTGTAAAATGGTTGCCCAGTCCTGGCTAGCCAATGCAGGATTAAATGATAATTTTCCAAGCAACTGGCCTTTCTGGCCACATGCCATCTCCAGGTATGTAAGCCTGACGTTTTTGTCGATTTATTTCTAATTTTTACAAATAAGATAAATGATGCCAACAGTCACTGAGAAAAGATACGAGACTAGAACTACATAGGCCACTCGGCATACACAAAAATGCTCCATAAATATTTCCAAGGGACGGTCCTGCAATTCATCGATGTAAACGTCAAACAATGAATAGATCAATAAAATGGTGTCATACCTAGAGATGTTATGTGACCAAAAAGACCAGTTACTTAAATAAATGCCAATTAATCTTACATTAATTACCCAGGTTGTATCAAACAATTTCACAAAATAGCAACCTGATTTAATATACACTTTGTAACAACATAATCTTAAAATATTTAGAAATGTTAGATGTAGACTACATTTAGGAAGTATTTGTATGCTGTAACAAATAGGAAATTAGAGGTAAACTACTTACCGTTAACTGGGGGTAGAAAACAAACATTTAAAGGCACAACGACTATCATTGCAATTCCTAAAACAAAAAATGGCATTTCGAATCCACCGAACTGTCTAAAACAAAAAGAAATATAGTTATTACATAATAAACATGTAATTTTAAAACGTACAGAATACAGCAATCCCCCAATAGCTGGTCCAACGCTCATACCAAGTCCTACAAATGTTTCTAGGATTCCCTGAAATTATTGCAAAGAATGTATCCTCACATACAATATTTATTGTTTGCTTTTATTAGCGCTTCTATCAATCTATCTTACATAATAAAGGAATAAAAAAAAATGTATGTGCATGCAATGTAAATAGTTTAGCTATAACCTACAACCCTATTTACCACTTTATCTGTCTAGTGAACACAACAACTTATTAGGCTTTCAATATTTTACATTTCAAGGGTTTTTCCGTGATCTTATTTTCGAATAACGTTTATTAGTAAGCAGGTTAACGTTGTGTACTAGATGGTGAATTTACACTATAGTTTTTTCTGTGCACTTCAAATTTATAATTTATTGCAAATGTGTATCATACTTTGAATATAGGGAAATGCTTACTAGAACTGAACCAATGTTTTCTGGAAAACTGTGGACCACGAAAACGTAGCTAGCAGTTGAAAATGCGCTTGCTCCCAATGCTTCTAATCCTCGAATTAGGAAGCAAAACGTGGTGAAAATAGTGTAATCGTAAACATACTCGAGTAATCTAAAATTGCAACATGTATGTCTATTAGTTTTATGCACCAATATCAGACTGCTTACCCAAATAAAATATTGCAGGCGCCAGTAAGACAGATTCCAGACAAAAATAAAAACTTTGCTCCTATTTTGGGTAACTAAAATTAAAAGTAAATATAAAAACACATTACTCAAAGGATGCACTATTTTACTATTTTTCCAAAAATTGGCGAAGTGAGAAACATGACCAGAGCGTAGAAGCTAAACACAAATCCTGATAGAGTATTGGAGAGTCCTTTTTCAGCTGCTTCTCGTGGAAAAAAGGGGGCCATTATTGACATTGAACAGAAGCACATGAAGTCCACCAACGCTAGTAAAAGTAACGTAGATATTTGGTTTTTGTTGAAATTTCGTAGCACTGATCTTTCAATTTGCGAATTTGTCCTGCAATTCAAATTATAAAAAATATACGATTTTTGAATAACACTTCCTAATAAACACTGCTTTTGTTAAACGTACTAACCTTAGCAAGCGTTCTCGTAACCTTCTGATTTCCCCAGGAGCATAAGAATCTACGGGAAAATGTGCTAAAGATTTACTCCTGCTAAGTCTGTTAAGCATAAATGGATCATACTCGGAAGACCAAGATTCAGTGAAGTCCTTACTAGCTATATTTAAAGAACTAGCAAAATCCATTCCTTTCTCCGAATTACTCGTGGAACATTCTTGCTTATCCATATTGCGTGGTTCACTGACACCTGTAGATAGAATATTTCAATAAATAAAATAAAAAAACCAACGTATTAATTACCTTAATACATGTAAATGATTTCCGATTAATTTTGAGTCCTCATCTAATTTATTGCACACACTTTGCCTAAGATATTTTCTATTAATGGCTAGAGTAAAGGAATCCCTCATAATTCTGGTCTTTGACTCGTTTGTGAATTGACTACTAATCGGTAATTTATCACTAATACTATAACGCAGTTCGAATTATCAGCTGCTTATCGCATGTTTGCTTAACCGACAACAGATACATTTAAATAAAAATATTTTTCTACATCACGTGCGGGGTACTTGCTGTGAGTGTTATTACGGTATTGGGTATCGCATTATGTTATTATATACATTTATTCGAAGACATATTATCAGACCGAAACGCATCCATCTGGTTCCGGTAGAATTATGAAGAATAAAAAGCATCCTGTATACATACCATTATAAAAGTCAATTACAAATAAACGGGCAGAGCGAATTTTAGCACGTGTTTCTATTTCTCGAGCTAATAGCAGACCTTGATGTTAAAGTGTTTCCATAAATATACATTCTGGGGTTCCAGATAAGTAAAAACAAAAAACTACATGTTATGGTTTATGGTACGTGTGTTTGTATTTTAGACGGTGTCGGACTGGCAAGTATAAGGGCCCCCGGCTAGCTTCACAGTTGTAGTCCCGTTTCAATTTTTTATTATGTGATACGACTTTTGTTTATAATCCTGATAGTGCATAATCTTTTGATATAAATATAATGTTTGAGGCTTTCGCGGTTACTCGAATTGTTAATATTAGAATTAAATTTCGGCTTAGACCGCGTTGTCTTTGTAGATAAACACTCGGCATTTGTTGGCTTAATGTGCCTTGTGAACTCATGAAAGGGTTTATGTAATGGTTATGATGCTCTGAAGCACCTTTGACTCTGATGATACAAGCTGCAATGTTTTGCGAAATGTTAGTCTATATGGTTGCACAAACAGTAAAAAGGCCAAATATGCCTAAGTATTCTTATTCACAAGGTAGGTACTCTAATAACATGGACCATATCATGAGTGGTTTGTAAGAATTCACGAGCCACCAAAGAACATAATCGTTACACAGACCCTTGCTTGAGTTCACAAAGTGTTAGGCACATCAAGCCAACAAATTCTGGGTGTTTATCTACAAAGATGACGCGATCTAACCCGAAATTTAATTCTAATATTGACAACTTTTTTTATAATTTATTGATTCAAAAAATAAAAACCCACAAAGTTAAATACAACTCCAGGATTATAGAAAACACGTAATATAACAGAATAATAACAAAATAGAGAAACAATTTCTAATATAGATAAAATGCATTTTTACCTATCGCAAAAAATACACAATATCGCTTAAAAATTATATAAAAAAACAAAAAAAAATATTTGAATGAACGACTACATTCTCGAGAATCGATAAATACTGAAAACCGGTTAACACAAAAAAAATTATTTCAAACACAATAAAAATACGATATGCCCTATTATCTGAAAAAATATTCAATAAGTTAAAGACAAGAATGCAAAATCAACAAAAAATGAATTGTAATAGAAGAGTTCTCAAAAAAAAAATGCAACCATTATTGTTGTCCAATGCAAAACAAAGTTTGTGGAATAAAGCAATTTATGGGATTCTTTTCTATAAAATTAATCGATTAATTATTCTCATAAGAACCGTCTTAATTCGTTGCTTATAACAACCATTTTGTCAGTTATTTTGTCCTTAGCGAAAGTATTGAATCTTTAAATAGAATGTACAGGGTGTTCCATAAATATACCGACAAACTTTTAGGGGTGGTAGGGGACGTCAAAACAAACATTTCTTGCTTTATAAACATATGTCTAAAGACGCTTCATTTTCGAGATACAGGGTGTTAAAATTTGTAAAGAAAATGGTTCAAATTTTTTTCCTCGAAAACGAAGCAAGATACGCAAAACCCTCAAGTGAAAAAAGTTGTGTTTTTAGTTGCTTCATTTTAAACAAGTTTTAAAATTTTAAAAAAAAACACTAGGAGTTATTTTTTTATGCAAAACCACTAACAGATTGCCCCGTAAGCACGCCCCTACAATTACAGTATCAACTGTAATAGATCCAAAAGATGCCTCATAACGTTACCAGCAAACTGTGAAAATTTCATTAAAATCGGCTGAAGAGTCTGGTTCTACAAACTTTAACACCCTGTATCTCGAAAACGAAGCGTTTTCGGACAAATATTTATAAAACAAAAAATTTTTGTTTTGATGTCCCCTACCGCCCCTAAAAGGTTGTCGGTATATTTATGGAACACTCTGTATATTTGATGACATTTAGCTGGAATCTTCGAAAATACTCTTTAAGAAATAACTTATGTTAATGGCAGTGTCAAAATATATTTTATTCTACAGGACGTTACTAAACCGACGGAACAACTTACACGTAGTAATATTTTTCTCGTTAAATTCTTAATCGTCAAAAATCTTAATACCAAAATGTTGAATTGGTTTTTCTTCGTAAGCACTCATGAGCATTTCGGGCAAAGCATCTCTTCTGTTTTAAATACGTCAAAACATCATCAAAAAAGTTGTAAAACTATGGTTCCAAGTACAATTTCATCATTTCATCTAATACACATGGTTTCATGAAAATATGCCGATATTTCTGCCGAACAAATTTTCTTAACAAAATGTTAACGTATTTAAAATAGAAAAGGTACTTTACCTGAATTTTATTCATATTTATCGCTCTTAAGGGAGCATGAAGACCACCCCTACATTTTGGTGTCATGATTTTCTACTCAGAATTATATGAAAAATATCACCACGTGTAGTTTTTTAACCATTTTTGTAAAACTCTGTATACACGGTGTCCGGAAAATACGTGTAGAACAAAAGATCATAAGTTCCTTGGACCAAAATATGATGATTTAACCCAACTTACCTATATACAAAGTTGCTTAGTTGAGCCGCTAGAGGGCTTTAAAAATGATGAACTTTTTAACCCTCTACCAATTTTTTTTCTGAATAGTTACTTTAATTCAGAAGCTATTTCCTCTCTTACAAAATTTTATTTGAGTGGACGGTTTAGCCACAAAAAATATTTTCTAAATCGCTATAAGCCTAGTGTTAAGTTACAATTTCTAATTCAGACTTGTAGCGATTTAGAATAGTAATTTACGATACAAGTGCGTAAAGCTACTCTTTAATCACGAGCGGGGTAGAGTTAAAACGCGAGTGAGCGAGCGTGTTAAGCCCCGCGAGTGACTAAAGATGCTTTACGCATGTGTATCGTACAATAATTTATCTACGATAGAATCTAAAAAGACGGTAACTATAAAAAAAAAGTTAAATGTAAATTAGGATTACCAGCAACCGGTCAACAACATATTATTAAACAGTCGTTTTACAAACTTAAAACTGCCAACTAAAAGGCAATTTTACACACTGTCGTAGATAATAGTATATTAAAGTATGAGTGGATAACAAGGTGTTTAAAACACGCGCGAGTTTTCGAGCACGACGGCGCTATTTTTTATTATACCTCCAATACTGGATATAAATTACGCACTAAAAACTTAGAAGTAAATTTTGTCGTGATAAATCGAGAGGGCATAATAATATTGCTAGTATAGTTACGAGAATTATTTACGTTTTTGTCGCGTCCATGTCCGTTGTTGCATTCAGTCGTTTCCTTGACAACCTTTAAAGCTCGGCGAGCTTTAATCGCCTATTTGGATAATTTATTGTGACAAAGTATTTAAACCGTGTAATTTTAGAAATTAGGGCTTATTCCACAAAAATCTGTAGTTTACTGGTACAAACGCGTGGCCAAAAAATTAATAAAATCAATCAACGATTTTTCGACTTACTTGAAAAAATTGTAAAAAGCTAATCATTTTTGAAGACCTTTAGCGGCTAAACTAATCAACTTTGTTTATAGGTAAGTTGAGTTAAATCATCATATTTTGGGACAAGGAACTTGTGCTCTTCCGTTGTACACGTATTTTCCGGACACCCTGTACTATAAAAAGCATTGAAACGCCTCGATTGTTAATGAAATTTTATACAATGTAACTGCTGAATGCTCTAATAAGCCGGATAGGGAGCTGTGAATATCCAAAATAGTCACCTAACCAACAGGCCAGCTGAAGAGGAAGTGGGTTAATACTAAAATGATCAAAACCAAATAAGGGAACCCCCAAGTTGATTGTTGAACAACTCACCAATTTAAATCGGAAAATTCCACCATGATATGGTAATCGCAACTCAAAATTACATGTATCAGACGCAAGCTCTTTGATAAACAATGACCTATCTTAGAAAGAAACAAGGCATGGAACTATAAATAGCGTTTAACGAGCTATTGCTCTAATGTATGCAAAAAAAGTTTTAGCACAAAGTTCCAAAGCAAGTAGAAGTATATTGTTGAATTTTATGTATACGAGTATCTGTTCAAATTATTGATAGGGATTAATGGTAAATTTTTTAAATATAATAAAAACAGTTAAATGAAATGTCTCTCTAAACCTCCGTTGTACAGTGTGATAATACTACTACTAAGCTTATCGAAATTTTCCTAGATTTTTGAAAAAATTGTTTGGTTTGTCACCTGTCACCTGGATTAATTTTCGTGAGTCGTGTTACTTATGAGTGTCACGATGTCACATAAACACTTGCAATTATAAACAAAACATCTAAGTCAAGATGCTCTGCTAATTTTATTATCCCGTTGTCAAGGGAAAACAGCAAACAAATATAATCACCGACTGACACGGTCAATTAAGACATATTTTATTAAAAATATTTCCCCAGGATAAAGATATTGATTGTGTTTACCAATCTCCATTCAATTTACTACAAACAAGGTAGGTACTCTTAATTAAACTCGCTAAAAGGTCTCTTTTTCGAATGCTATCAAGGTTTTGTGCAGTTCTCGTATAGTGTGGGTAGCATCATTTTAAGAATAATTTAGCGAAGTATTGAAGTTCTCAATAAAACATTCCGTCATTTTTCCCACAGCTCTTCTGAGATCCAGTAGGCTTATAATTTCTACTCATACTACCCGCCTCGTTAAAAGAGCAAGCCACCATATTAGACAAAGATAATCCAATTTTTAAAACATTTTTCACTCATGTCGTTGTCTGTTTTTTCTACTTTTGCAGCACAGTTGAATCCTCTGCCACTTTAATTTAATGTGTGTGTATGTATTTGAATGAGAATTGCATAATTTCTGATCGTACATTAGCCAATCGTCGACTCTTGGAAGATGTCACTTGGATAAAATCTAATTTAAAACTGAATTCCGATACAGACTAAAAGTTCATATAAAGGTAGTTCAAGAAAGTTGCAGAAAGAAAATGATAAAAAAATTAAAAATTAAAAAAAATACCATCGAAAAACGGTTATACATATTTACCTAGAACTAATTTCTTTTAGTTTTAGCGTTAATTAGTAATACTTATTTAAAATAATTTTGCAGTAAAAAGAAGTTTAGTTGCAACGCATTTAAAAATTTACTTCCTAAAACAAAAATATTTATGCATATCAAAGATGCAGTTGTCTGCTGGTATCCATCATAATATGATCAAATAATATTGGACGTTGATACTATTCGTATAATATAGTACCTATAGTTATAAATTGAACCTATGGCATCAGTTAGTTCATCAAAATTACTGAGAAAAAACTTCCCGGCGAAATCATTTTAGAATGGTTGTTCGGTACTCCTAATTATTTTTGCTAAAACATTTTGTTTTCTCCCAAAAATAAAAATTTTATAAAAATTGTAGGATGCACAGGGTGTCCAAGTTCAATATTTTCGTAGCGAATCTTGATAACTGTAAGAGATATGAAAAAATGGACACCCCATCCCATCCCATCCCATCCGCGATCTATTTTTCCGAGAAAAGCTTAATGGTGCAAACTAAAATAGGCTAACGTCTTTTGTTTTCGAGATAAACAAAAGTTCGATGTTTCGCCTTTTCGTTTTGTGGCTATATCTCGCTTATTTATGAAAATAGAAAAAAGTAATTTTTACACAGTTTCTTGATAAGAATGCAGTAGCGTAGTTAGTTTTCCAAAAAAGGTTTTAAATTTCGAGTTATGCTATAAAGCTTATTTTTTTACATGAAACTAACAGTTGGCTATGCTATCATGAAAAATAGGATTTTTTCCATTCCAGTGGTTTATATTATGTGCGGACGATTTATAGCAAACATTCACAATTTTCAAAGTAGTTTTTAATATTTCTTCATTTTCGGGTGGAAGACTTGTGTTATTTAGACCATAACTGATTAAACAAAATATCTGTCACTACGTTGTTACAATACTGGCCGTGCGATTGACAGAATTAATTACGTTGGATTGTTGCTTATCCTTATAATATTACACAGTGTCAGTCACAATTTTTAACACATTTGAAATATTGTTTTATTATCGATTTATCAGAAAATTTTATTTTTTATAAAAGTCCCGGCATCTTCTCAAACTAAAAAAGCGCTTGGCAAAATTTAAATATCGTCTTTCGTATACGGGAGAGGTTCGAAAAAAATATGAAAATGGCTCTGTTATTTGGAAATATTTGTTATACCATTTCAATTAAAAATTATAATGATTTTGAATTCTTGTTGATGTTCCGATCGTTTGTTATAAAATTGTTTATGAAGACGGTGGTTTTTTTCTTTGGCCACAAAATTAATAAGCTTTTTTTAGCGCTAACTTCGATTATTGTAATTTTCTAGTTGCTAAGTGATAGAAACTCAAGTTTGACATTCGTATCCAATAATAGCTTTGAAGTATCCTATTTTCCGTAATACACAGGGTACCAGTGATTTTTTTTTTAGAATAGGTGGCTGTGACTTCACATTTGACCCCTCTCAATTATAAGCATTTTTTCTAGATAATATTTTTGCGTATTTTGTAAACTTAAGGTACTTTATTCTTGTGCCCTTTTCATATTTTCGAACCACCCCAGTATACGAAAGGAGATATTTAAATTTTGGAAAATGCATTTTTACTTTGAGAATATGCAAGACCTTTTATCAAAATAATATTTTTTGATATATGGCTTCTACTTTCACAGCTCGGTGTTTAAGCCGTCTATATTTTGTCTGCGGTGAAGGTTTTCGTATTTACGCGCACTCACGGCCCTTCTTGACTCTTATCAGCGCAGACAAGCGACTCAAATGTTGGATTTTGTTTTAATGCGTCTCTTTTTCCTTGTCGAGCGCCGTGATGGTACCTTGGTTGTAGCGTCTATGAAATTGCCCTGCGACTTTACGGGCTTCCAGAATATGGTTGTTTTGGTTTGTGACCCCCTTAGAAGTTGCGGCTTGTTGTAGCCCGGGCAGTTCTGTAGAGAATTGGTTTCTCGCGCCTAGTTGGCAGATTTTATATGCGCTTCACCTGTCATCAGCTACACGTGGCCCTAATTCATCTGGGGTAAGTTCTTTCAAAACTGTTTGAGCCGATTCTCATCGAAAGCATCTATGAACCGATTTTGGGTTTCTTTTCTTCAGCAACCAGTCTGGGACCCCTGAAACTCATAGGCTCAGCATAGGCCGCCATCCCCGCGAACGAGCGCTTCGACCTTGACCTGGTTCGAACTGTTATCACCTGAATTCTGACTTTCGAATGTGTGGGCCTTCGCTTATTTAGATCATTACATAGCGTGCAGGCTCAAAGGAAGCAAAGATCAAGTTTTGTCTTCCAGTCTTTTAAGTGAAAATATACAGGATGCAATCAGCGAACCAGTGTTAGAGGCTCACCAGAGTGCTACCAATTCGGACGTCGGCTGCTATTGTACACTTTGCTTCAAGAACTGCGTACCTGAACAATTCATTTCCCAAGCATGACGTCTAGGTTAATTGCGACCGCATTTAAATTTAAACTGCTGTGGATCATGTTTGTACCTTTTTTAGGACTGTTGTGTAAGCCTTTGTCCTCGCAAATCGAATATTATTGAGGTGCCAATGAGTATTTGAAATGTGTACTACTAATTAGCGTTAAATTGGCTAATGGTTATTTGAAGCTCATATCAATCAGTATTTCAAGTTTTACTAACAACTACTTGCGATTTGTACTGATAATTATTTGAACTTTGTGCAAATGATTAACCTTAGACCGGCCGATAATTACTTGAAATTCGTACTAATGATTACTCGCAATTTGTATTATTGATTATCTGATATGTGTACTGAATTCTTCCTAATTAGGAGCAATTATACTGTGATACTGGCATTGTGGTGTCAATATTGTTACTGATGCCTGGAGCTTTTGTTTCAGAAATTTTGTGCTGCTTGAGTTTACGAATTCTCATTGAGTGCCTGTATACTTTTGTCGTAATTGTCAAAATTTGTTGGCGTTCACCTGGCTTTGTTTGAATTACCGTTGTAAGAACTTAGAGAACCGCACGCCGTCTTTCTGGGCTAGCGCGGCTGGCAATTGTATCCAAGTAGTCATAAAGTTTGGTTTGTTTTAAGAGAATTAGCCGACGAATCATATGAATGCTAACAATATAGATAATAAAAAAATCAGTATGTGCTCAAATTTATGACGAACACTGTATGGTATGTTATATATCATGATGTATATCACTGTAATGAGAACAAATCTTTTTCCCATGATGCCATGACCAACTATGAGTTCCATATAAAAAATAAAACTTTATAGCTTAACACGCAATTTAAAGACCTATTTTAAAAAACTGACTACGCCATTGCATTTTTACCAAAAAAGTGCCTAAAGAACATAAAAATTAATTTTTTGCACTCCTTGATCGATTATAAACTTCGTCTCGAGCAATAAACTTCACTCGTGGGATCAAATGATGAGCTTTTGTCTCTTGGTATTTATATAATATACTATTCTCTGTTTTTATAAATAAGCGAGATATCGCCACAAAACGAAAAATCGTACTTTCCTCCATAACCCGAAAGCAAAAGACTATAGCCAATTTTGGTTACCACCATTAAGCATTTCTCGAAAAAAGAGATCGAGGAGAGCACCATTTATCCATATTACCTATGAAAACATCGAAATTTGCCCACCCTCTACATGAAAATCTGCACAGTCATGTTTTTGCATTCTGAACGACTTATTTAACAAAAAAGACATATTTCCTCAACCTAAAACTTTTTTGGTCGTGACGGCTATTTTAGATTTCAAAAGTTGTAAAATATTTATTTCAAAAATTAGTTTCTATCTAGGACAAAGCCTGCTCTAGAGAACGAATTTACTGGCCCATTTCGAATACAAATATACAGTGTGTCTCCGGATAGGTGAAACGACTTTTGTACAAGGTAAAAAAATTTCGATTTAAATTTACATTTTTTTTTGGCTTCAGCCCTGCTTGGTTCAAGGCCAATTTCTAACAGATTTTCAGTTTTGAAAAATCAAGTATGCTTTTTCTGTAGAGTAAAGTGCCTTTTATGTGGCAATACGACAAAAAGTTATTAAGAAAAGTTGTTTAGAATCAACATTTAAGCCCCTACACCAAATTTCAAAATCCTCAGCAAACTTTGATCTCTCACATTTTCTTTAATGTTTATTTTCCAAAGAATTTTATTTTCAACAAAGTTTTTTTATTATAAATTAAAAAGATCTCAAAAATATTTGTTTTTCCATGGCATTCTTTGTGAAAAGTAAAATTCTTTGATTTGGGACATAAACATAAAAGAAAATGTGATAGTATGATCAAAAATTATTTTCATCTAGTATAGCTCTGGAATTGTTCCTAATTTATAAATGTAACTATAACTTAAAAATCAAATGTCAAGTATGGCATAGTTGAATTCATAAATTAGGAACTATTCCATAGCCAGACTAGATGAAATTAATTTTTTAGCGTATTTGTATATAACAACTTGCATAATTGCATAGATCGTTTTATAACATCACTTAAATATGAAATAGGCAACACACATTGCTTCAGTAGTTAAACTTGACCATTGTATTTTTCAAGTATTTATCCCAGGCGTAGTCCCTAAATCAACGGTCGGCAACTGGCGGACCGCGGTCCAAGTCCGGACCGCGGAAGGTCGAAAATAGGACCGCCAAAAGTTTTTTTTTGAAACCTGGTATAACAATTAACTTATTCAATTTGAATAATTGATCTAAAAATATTTTTCTACAGATAATAATATGTTTGTTCCTTATCAATGTTTCTAATATGTTATTATGTTACAAGTAATAGCGCGACTCGTTTGATTTTTACTTCCTTTTACGATAAAGGAAGTATTGGATTCACCCCAAAAATTCGAAATTGAGTTTTCAACAGATCTTCACGTTTTAGAGTCCCTTGAACCCAAAAAACATGTTTTTGTTCATTGGTCATTGGGCTGTCTGTCTGGGTGTCTGTCTGTCAACAGAATATCTCAAAAACGAAAAGAGGTATGGCGTTGAAAATTCATATATAAGTTTTGTGTACTATCTAGATGCGACAGCAAGATTTTGAAGAAAATCGCATAACCGGAATTATGGCGTTTACTCTTGTGATTTTTCAGTTTTTTTCGATTTTTTCAAAAACGGCTATAACGATTTTTTTCAAACTTTACATTTTTAATGTGTATTGATGTAAACTAGGTGATTTTCCAGTTGAATACCTCTAAAATGGGTTTCTTTTGTTTTTTTTTCAATTTTTTTTATTACCTCCTATTTTAAATAGAACACCCGGTATATTATTAAATTTTTGAATTCAGCTTAAAATTTTAGACAAAATTTGTCTGTCGAACTAACGCTTTATTTTGTACGGTTTCTGTAGAATTAGTAATTTTTGAAAATTTTTTACAAATGCTTGAACATAAAAATCAATTTTTTGGCTAATTATAAGGTCACTGTAAAAGGAAGTTGTGTGCGTGTATCAGACCAGATTTTTTATAGTATGTTCCCAGTGAAAATAAAAAATAATATGTAATATGAGCTTTTCTCTGGACCTCGAAAATGTTATTCAAAAATAATCGGACCCTTCTTAAAACTACTTGCCGACCCCTGCCCTAAATGTTAGTACATATACAGAGTGTATCTAAAGTGGCAGAAAAAATACGTAGCGATATTTTTCGTAAAAATCTGAGTAGAGAATCTTATTCCAAAATGTTGGAATGGTCTTCAGGCAAAGTACCATATAGTGAATATGCAGCATAAGCAATGTACTATATACTAACTACAAATTGTCACAGTAGACAATGAAAAAACAGTAGTTCTCAGTTATGCAATAGACATAAAACTAGCAGACTAGCACTTCTACCCTCGGAGAACTTTCTTTCTTGTAATCGAAGTTTCAGTGTCTGAGGCAATTTATGAAGTTATGAGTAAAACTATAGTTCATTTAAAATTTCCAACCAAATCCTTTATTAAATAGAGCTGATGTAATATCTCTTTCATACAGTATTCTTAATCACCTATAGTCAAAACAGAAGCTCTACCGCCGTATTTTTTATGAACAACCATTATTGAGATAGCACCAAGGGAATTATTGCTTTCATGAGCAACATATATATACATCGCCAATCATTTAATGCTTAATTAGGAAGTCGTTATATAAGTTACTAACTTTTGTGTAGCTATATTTTCTTTGTAATTTGAACGTAAACTTTAAATTTTTGCATATCTTCTTCCTCCAGAGGGATTTTTACTGTGTCTCCAAAGTAGACATGTCTATTGGTTTTAGTACAGAATTTAAGTTTCTCAAAAAGTTAATAAATCACTGATTCTGTTTTGGTATTAAAAGCAACTTTTTTAAACTAATACCTTATATATAATGACCTATGCTTTTTGTAAAACAGGAAATCCAAGCTTTATTCAAAAAATATTGAACGCCAACAAAACTTTAAAAATGTTTTCAGTAATAATAAAATGAGAGGTCAAAATATTGCCGACAATAATTTTTGCGATTCAGATTCGAATGCTTGAACGAGTCGTTTTGTCGGCAATATTTACACCTAGAGTCATATTCATCTTGACAATTAGTAGGAGAGCTGGTGACATTTTTTAATAATCATTTAGTTAAGGCCTATTTTTTGAGAAAATGTTGCTGGAGGCATGTATAAGCGTCATCTGTAAGTATTCTCCTTGATAGCGGTATCGGAGGGAGGCAGAACACCCCCAATTTTCACATATAATCTCATAAGAGCATTAATTCTTTCCGGAAATTTTTTTGAGTGCGTTCCAACAAAGCCGTATTAATTTGCCAGAGCGGGACGCGAGGGCAAATTAGGACGTTGTTGGATTGCACGAAAAATTATTTCCGGATATGAATTAATGCTCGAATGCAGATTCGGTAAGAAAATCGTAACGATACAAACCCTAAAAAGAAGTAATGTCTATCTACAAAAAATTTCCAAGAAATTTTGTTGTTGTCTTAGTTACTGCTCGTGAACTAATTTTTCTATAGGTCATTAATGAGTGTCGTACGATTTTCACGTAAGTATATGTCAAATTCGAGGTTAGCTGGTTAGATTTTGCGTCAGTCTGTGTCAAAAATGACGGAAAAACTAACCTGCTAACCGCGAATTTGACATAACTTACACTAAAAGGGCGGCTGTGGAAATTGAAACGTATGAATAATATTTTGGTAGCACTATAAGTCTATGTCAAATTCAAGGTTAGCAGGTTAGGTTTTCCGTCAGTTTTGACACAGACTGACGCAAAAGCTAACCTGCTAACCTCAAATTTGACATATACTTACAGTGAAAATTGGGGGTGCTCTGCCTCCTTCCGATACCGCTATCAAGGAGAATCCTTACATATGACACTTATACGTGCCTCCAGCAACATTCTCTCAAAAAATAAACCTTAACTAAATGACTACTAAAATATGTCACCAGCTCTTAGACTAAATGTATAACTTTTAAATTTTGCAAATGGTCAATACAAATACTCCTAACACTAATTTTAAAGTTCCAAATTCACAAAACTAGTGGTCTTTGAATTGTATCCATAGTAACCGATCCTAGCAACATTTTTACAAGCAAAACAGTTGTTAATATTTTTTTTAATTTTCTAATGTCAAATAGTTACAGAAAAAATGTCGCTGAAATAAAGCTCCTCGAAATATTGTTACTAAAACAATCGTTCTATTGGTAGTTTATTTTTTAAATTAAAGAATGCCATTGGTTGACAATCACACCAGTTAAATTGTCAATAATATTGTCAAGCTTCTGTGAATTTGAGGTTATATTGATAATAGTGAGAACACGCGTTCAAATTCCAAGGCATGCTTCAAGGAGAATATTTTTCGATCACTCGTTATTAGCAATAGCAATTTGTTATGGTTTAAAACCGATTACCACTGCGCAAAAAGCGGTTCCACAGTTCAGTTGCTGAATGCAGGATACATTTTATTTGCTTGCCGCGCATCAAAATAACGTACCTACACATCTATATTACAAGACAATCCGGGAAAATGTTGAGCGCCACCTGATTATTTAAGCTTGAAAATGACGTGGAAAGCCTTCCGGCAGGATGAGAACTTTCCTGGCTTCGGGAGAACTCGCCAGCTGTAGATCAAAACTCACCTGGATTCTTATAATGATTTATGTTTTGCCCGGAATCAAGGCACAACGTGTCAATATACGAAATGGCTATATTATCAGAAGTAATACTATAAGTACTTCGATATTATCAGGTTATATGTCGATAACTTGTTGCACAATAATAAAAGAGTGTCAGTTTGACAGTTTAAATAGTCCGACCGCGTCAGCGGGAGGATTATTCTGTCAAACTGACACGATTTGTTATTGTGCAGAAAGTTTGAGACGTATAACCTGTTCGAAGTACGCATTGTATTCGATTTGATTATTGTTTGAGTAAATTTTAATATTAGGATCAAATAATTATTTTATTGGCAGCTCGATTTGTTTGTATTGATCTAGCTCAGTGGTCGCCAACCTGTCGATCGCGAGCTACCGGTAGCTCGCGGGGGCAATTCTGGTAGCTCTCACAACGATTTTAATTTAAAAAATACAAAATCAGAAAAGCTTCCTAAAATTCCACAAAAACATCTAATTGTCTTAATATTAAACATAAACAGCGGCAACGTTGCGGCGAGCGATCTGCCGCTGACGCCATCAAGCTAGAATCGGCTAGAACCGACCAGCCGGACCAGTGCGTTAGTGTTCGAGAACGATCTGGATTGCTTTGAACGGGATAAATACGCACGGCGCGGCGACATTGCGCTTAGTTTAAAACTGAACGCCTAACCAACGTCCAGCGGTTGGGTTAGTAGTGAACAACAAAAAATAATATTATGGCAAGCAGTTGTAAGAAGGTAAAGACATACCACTTTCATTCGGAATGGGAAGAACAATACTTTTTTACAGAAGTTAAAGATAAAAATGTGTGTTTGTTATGTAATACTTCGGTCTCCGTTGCTAAAAAAGGAAATATTGAGAGACATCATAAAACTGTACATTCTAATTTTGAAAAATCATTCCCACTACATTCTGCCGCCAGAAAGGAGAAACTGAAACAGTTAAAAAAGCAGTTAATTGGACAACAATCAATATTTTTAAGAACAATCGACAAAAATAAGGCTGCAACTGAAGCATCGTACCGTGTGTCCCAGATAATTGCACAAAAAAAGAAACCTTATGAAGACGGGGAAATGATAAAACAAGCGTTTTTAGAAGCTGCTGACTCGTTATTTGCCAACTTTAGAAACAAAGACGAGATAGTTTCAGCTATAAAATCTATGCAACTTTCTGCTAATACAGTGATGAGACGTGTAGAAGTAATGAGCGATGATATTTTTTTACAGTTAAGAACTGACTTAGATAACTGTGTTTATTTTTCACTTCAACTGGATGAATCAACAGATGTCGTTGACACTGTCCAGATGGCCGTGTTCGTCAGGATGGTTTTTAGTGATTTTACGATTAAAGAAGATCTTTTGAAGTTTATTCCACTGAAAGGACACACTACTGGACAGGAGTTGTTTTCTCATTTAAAAAATATTATTTCTTCCGAGAAAATTCCAATATCGAAAATGCTAGGCTTGACAACCGATGGCGCTCCAGCTATGGTGGGTTTTGATAAGGGTCTGGTGGCGTTATGTCGTAAAGATGAAACTTTTCCGCAATTTCTCTCTTACCACTGCATTATCCATCAGGAAGCATTATGTGGAAATTTCCTGAAACTAAACAACGTTATGAAACTGGTGGTAAAAATTGTGAACAAGATTAGAGCTCAAGCGTTACAAAGAAGATTATTCAAAACCTTGGCCGATGAAGTTGACTGTCAATACGGGGATCTACTCCTTCACTCTGAAGTCCGATGGTTAAGTAGAGGACGGGTGCTGAAACGTTTTAATGATGTCCTATCTGGCATAGTTCAATTTTTCAAAAAACGCGATGAACCGACTCCGGAACTAGAAAATTCAATCTGGCTTAGAGATTTTGGTTTTCTCGTGGACATTACCGAGAAATTAAACGAACTTAATTTGCAGCTTCAGGGGAGAGACAAAGAACTAGCAGAAATGATTTCTGATATAAAAGCATTTATCAAAAAGCTGGAGTTTTGGGAACAAAACCTAATTAACAGCGATGCCAAGCATTTTCCTATTCTTTCAGAAAAAATATCTCAAAATCCATTAGAACCCTATGACAGCAAATATCATGTAGAAATAGTTTCTACCCTGAAGAATAACTTCAAAAATCGTTTTAAGGATTTCAACGAAATGGCTTTAGTAGCGCAGTTTGTTGTTTCACCCTTTATGGAAATTGATATCCAACAGTTTGCAACTTGTGTTATGCAGAACTTTGGCGAAGACATCGCTGCAACAGAAATGGAAGTAATTGATTTTCAAAATGATTTAGCCTTAAAATCGTTAGTCTCAAGTACCAAATGTATCTGGCCTATTGTAAGTAAAGACAAATATTCAGTTCTATGCCGTGTTGCCTTGAAAGTGAAAGCATTATTCAGTTCAACCTATTTGTGTGAATCTTCTTTTTCCAATATGAAGTTTATTAAGAACAAATATCGCAATCGACTTACAGATGAACATTTGGATAATTGTATTCGAATGGCTGTATCAAATTATACTGCAAACATAAAAAAAATTATCGATGAGTCTGAGTGTCAGCCTTCTCATTGAACGTGCTTTTTTATTTTTCAATGTTTATGTTCATGATAGTGCGTTACTTTTTTGTTGTTATTATTAACTATTTTTAAATCTTACGTGACATGCCGTTGTGGCTGGATAAAAGTTTGTGTTTATTTTTCAAACAACTTCGTTTGGTAGGTAGGAATGTAGTTATTATTAGTACCTATGCATTATGTATTACCAGTTAAATAAATAGTAAAATAAATACATATAATGATAAATTAACTGTGGATTATTTCATTTACGTTGCGTTACGTGGCTTCCGTGTGGGTAGCTCGCTGTTTATTCCAAAATTAACAAGTAGCTCAACACATTGAAGAGGTTGGCGACCACTGATCTAGCTGAAAGCCATCTCCATGAAAACAACATCAAGTTGACAAAAGTTATGTATTGCGTTGCCTAGTGAAGTTACTCTAGTATAATCGATTTTGTTTAATCGAAATTATACATGATAACTTAACTAAATCCAGCCTTCTGATTGGTTAGGATAGCTACGAAAAAAATAATCACTTATAATACCAGGAGTAGTCAAAGTTATGTCGACTATTTTTGTGGTGGTGTCACGGATGTCCATTGCGGTACGATTAGAACGAGTGCGCTAGCAGCTCGGGTAGATCAAAGACTGTATAAACCTGTATTAATTTTTAGAATAGGTATAACAAATTTCTGTTTAGATGAATTTATGTAAAGAAATATATGCTCTTTAATGGATAGCGGGTAGGCACTCTCTGCGACCCCAGCATAAATAGGTCTACTTCAGGGAAGCGACCCTGCCCACGTGAGCCTTGGTTTGCTCTCACCTCCTAATATTGAGAGAAATCATGTCCATATCCTTAATCCTATCTACCCCATATCGAATCCTTCCTATCCTTATCCGTAATGGAGGGCAGCAGTAACCTCTACTACTTGCTAAGGGCGCCAAGAGGGTATCTTGTTACGGCTTTAGTAATGATTTCTACAGGCGTAACAGACATATTCTGGAACCGGCTGTAGGACTGCGTTGAAGTAGGGCAGGGGAATCCACTGCATAATAATTCCCAGGAGAGTCAATGCGTGATGTCGACAATTATTAAGCCTCGGAAGTCACGCAGTCCGGTTGATGGCCGGCGCTATCTTGATACCGGGACAAAAGTGCGAAATTTGCTACCGGCCACACGAATGTAGGAAACCAGGCATCGTGCGGAAATTTGGAGACTGGAATGAATAATAATTATAATAATAATAATACACCAAACCACTTGCAACTACCAAAATAATTAGGCTTGGGCACATGGAATGTCCAAGGTTTAAAAACGAACACAGGTAAACTGCCGGTGGTGGTGAGAGAATTGTCCAAATATGACATCGAACTAGCTGGAGACGCTGAGACCCATTGGATTGGCTAAGGATACTTCAAAACGAGCCATAACAACTACATATATTTCTCTGGAAGTGATCGACAGGAGTTCACGGGAGTCACAATTATTCTATCAGCCAGATTACAGAGATACGTACAGGATTTTCAAGCGATTAATGACCGAATAATAATGATCAAGTTGAATGCTAGTCCACACAATTTCAACTATGTACAAGTGTATGCACCAACAAGCACTTCAACAGACGATGAGATAGAACAGTTCTACCGTCATCTTGAGGACACTATGCAAAGGATCCCTAGCCAAGAATTTGTCATAGTTTGCGGCGACTTCAATGCGAAAGTGGGCAACACCACCGTAAATGATCACATCAAAAGTGTTGTAGGCACATACGGAATTGGAGATCGAAACAAAAGGGGTAAACGTCTTTTAGACTTTGCCATTGATAAAAACCTTACCATCATGAATACTGTCTTCTGTCACCACATAAGGAGACTGTATGTACACTTGGAAAAAACCAGGAGATACCAAGAGAAACCAAAAGACTATATTCTAACTAACTCTAGGTGGAGATCATCCTTCAAAACGGTCAGAATCTATCCTGGAGCAATTTGTGGATCCGATCACAATCTATTAGCAGCCAAAATACATCTCAAGTTAAAAACTGTGCCATATCCAAGGCGATCTCGATTCATAAAAATTACAAGTATCTCCGATTTTAACCGACATCTCTTGGAAAACCCCCCTGCAGCCAACAACTCAATGTCACCATAAGAAATTTGGAGCAAACTAAAGGAGTATTTGAATGAAGCCCTAGAACGACAACCGCAAGAACACAAAGAAAAACGCAAGCACTGGCTTTCTGATAAGACATTAACGAAAATAGAACGAAGAAGGGACTTGGTACGAACAGGATTAAGAACTGACGAAGATAAAAACCGATTACGTAGCTTAAACAATGGAATTAAGAAGTCGTGCGTACAGGATAAGAAACTACTATGGAAAAATATGTCAAGAGATAGAAGAACACGCGTTCACCAATCAACCGAAAGACTTATTCTACAAAATCAAATATATAACACGCGAGTTTAAACCAAGAACATGGGCTATAGAAGATGCAGATGGTAACCTAAGGACTGACCTGACAGACGTCGCTGAAACGTGGAGACAGTACTGTCAGGAGCTATATATGGAAAACGATCAGTCGCAAAATCAACTAACCTTAAACATCGATATAGTAGAACCAGATATTCTGAAAAGCGAGGTGGAGAAGGCAATGCAGAAGCTGAAATCAAATAAAGCGGCTGGACGAGACCAGCTAACTGCCGAAATTCTACAAGCCGCAGGTTCAATGGGAATTGAAATTATGCACTACCTCTGCAATAGAATTTGGCATACATTGCAATGGCCAGAAGACTGGACAAGCTGTTCCATAATGCTCATCCACAAAAAGGGCTCCTTTCTCAAATGCGATAACTACCGTACCATAACATTGATTTCACATGCAAGCAAAGGTTTTCTGAACATTCTTAATGAAAGGCTAAAAGCATACATCCAACCGCAAATTCCATCTGAGCAGGCGGGATTCATTAAGGGAAGAGGTACGAGAGAACAAATACTGAACATCCGCCAACTCATAGAGAAAGCCAGAGAATTCAACATCCCACTGTACATATGCTTTATAGATTATAATAAAGCTTTCGATAAAGTTATATGGAATAAACTCTGGATGGTGCTACATGAAATGGGTGTCCCGCTACACTTGATATCCCTCATTATCAACTTATACTCCAACACAACAGGGTGCGTTCAAGTTGACCAAATATATTCCGCAGACTTTCAACCTCAATGTGGTGTCCCTCAAGGATGCATACTTTCACCACAGCTATTTAATATCTACGGAGAATACGTAATGAGAAAAGCACTAGAAAACTGGCAAAGAGGTGTCTCGGTTAATGGCCGAACATTTAATAACCTGCGACTCGCCGACCATACGGCACTTCTCGCAAACTCCGAGGAGGATCTGAGAGATCTCATAACACTAGTGGAAACCGAAAGCAGAATATTTGGTCTTGAATTAAATATCTCCAAAACGAAGATAATAATTGTTGATAGGCTGGCCAATAACAGGCCTGAAATAACGAGAATGGGCCGTTTTAGGGTTGTAAATGAATATGTGTATCTGGGTTCCTTGATAAGCAACACTGGCTCTACGGAAGGTGAGGTCCGTCGTAGATGCGATCTTGCCAAGGTTGCAATGAAGAAATTAACAAAAATCTGGCGAGATAAACACATATCCATTGCAAACAAAAAGCGTTTGGTTCATTGCCTCGTTTTTCCCGTTCTAACCTACGCATCAGAATCATGGACTATGAGAATGAGTGAGAGGAGGAAAGTCGATGCGACAGAAATGTACTGCTGGCGTAGAATACTTCGGATTCCATGAACTGCTCATCGTACTAACGTATCCATATTACGAGACCTTAGTGTACAGCAAAGACTCTCTGAGACTATTCAAAGTCGGTCACTCAGGTTCTTTGGACATGTTATGAGAAGAGAAGAATGTATTAAAAAGCTCATAATACAAGGAAACGTTGAAGGCAGAAGACCCCGAGGTCGCTCACCAACTCGTTGGACCGATCACATGGTTAAAATCACCAAGAAACCATTCCATAGATTAGCAAATGAGGCGCGCAACAGGAAAGTATGGAAAAGCATAATAGACGATGCTCACGCAACACTGACCACCACATTCCCAGTGGGGAATAAAGACTGAGGAGAGAATATAAAATTATTGATTATTGGGTTTATTAAATTTTCTAGCTCCAGCAGAACAATCACTCTCAAATCAGGTTAGGTTCATGCATTATCAATTACACTCGATAGTTGTTCAGTACAATAAAACTTACTTAAAAAAAAATGACAATTCTACAACTATCAACGTCAAAAATTATGAAAGTGGAAAGTCAGCTGAAATCATATTTGTTACAATCCTTATCATTTAAGAAAACATGGAAAATGTAAGTAGTTCCTTTAAATATCTTATCCCCTTGATTATAACTTTTTTATTCTTAGATGCTTTAACAAATACCTGTAGTTGTTATTTCACCAAACACTCCAATCAGCCTCTTCGTTGAACCAAGCGTACTCACTCTGCTCACAGATGTTCTAAGACACCCATTCAAGTTCTGCCCCTTAACTAATTGCAACACCCGTTGTTTTTTAATGGCTCCTAATGTAGCTTCAATGCGGACTTCAACACTGCAAGCTCCCGATCAGTGACTGCAATGCCCTATATCCAAATATCACATGTCCACAACCTCCAAACACGAAGGTCGATGAGGTCCACTACGAGTGACGGCAATGCCTTTTATCCAATTCACAAAATGTCTACAACTTCCAATAAGAAGCTGGATGAGGTCCACCACCAATAAATGCAATGCATGTTAACCAATTCAGATGTAACCAACCAACAATAAACTTAGTACAGCATCCAAATCCATAAAAGACTATTTTGTAGATTGCAGCAGTTCAACTTGTTATTGTACTCCTACCATACAACTCCTTCTCCATTAATCCATTATACCGTTTATTTCAAATTCACTTTTTCTGCATCTCGTTAATTTATTCTTAAGCACCCCCCCCCCCCCTTTAAACACCAATTAGATAAATAAAATAATTTTATAAAATGATTTCTATTTTCTAATTTTTACTTTTATCAAAAATACATTTACATTTTTAGAGTCAAAATTTCGTTCTTATTTTTATCATACAATTTACAATAGTAAATATTTCATCCATTTTTTTTTTAAACTAACACATATTAGTACAATTTATTCATTTATAACTTTTTCAGATAATTATTCGACGTTTGATTTCCACCTTAATCCAAGGAATATTTAATTCTTATGTTAGAACCTTTCTGTTTCTTAATCGGAATTGTATTACTGGATTTGAATTTTAGTCTGTAAATGTATTAAATAAATTTTTGAATAATTATGCTGTTCTTTTTATACTTAAATTCATCTTTGTATGTTTTTAATAATTAGGTATTTTTATCATTCTATAAATAATCCCATACCTAGGGATTAACTTTCATAAATAAACTACCTAGCAGTTTTAAGATGCTACCATAACAATACACTATAATTCTTCCACTCTGCGAGTTTAACTTCGATACATGCAAGAATTTTGTGGTTTGAGTTCGTCAAAATGTTTCCTTGATTTCTGAAGGGCCCCTTATTCAATTTACGAACTTGTTTCTGCAAATTACATATGTCATATAATTTTTCTATGCGTTCAATGTTTTTACACTTCTCTTTCAACTAAAGAGCATTATACTGCATGGATTTATTTTTTATCTTTAGACTTCCTCTCTGTTGCATCGTCTTCAATATGCTATTTGGCACCAACATTTTTTTCCCTTATTTTTTATGATTTTAGCATGTTTTTACATTTGACTGAAAAACGGTCAACTTGTTCTATATATTGGTGTTGTATTAATATTTTTCGTTTGGACTTCCACAACTTGCGTTGTTTCGCGAAAATGTTCCGCATTTTTGTTTAATTTATCAATGTTTACTTTATTTCCACATGCTTTTTGGATTTTTCTTAGTGTGATGCATATGATTGCCAATGCAACGTTGTGATCAGATCTAACATCTGCACCAGAATGTGTTTTAACGGTTTTTAATGCATTGCGGAAACGTTAATTTACTATGATGTAATTTATTTGATTACGTATTATCTGATTAGGTGTAGCTGTCGGTTATCGCCGTGTGTATAACCGCCTTTTATAAAAGCTTTGATTTATTATATCAATGGTCGTTGACCGTTGATCGTCTATCACTGATCGTTTATCCTTTATCATTTACAGGTCTGTAACCGATTTTATTTTAGAGATTTAACAATACCTCTAGTAGAAGCGATTCTACAACTTCAAATCGCCGCGAACACGATAGCGAGATGGTTCAAGCATTGGAATTTAACTATAAGTCATGGCAAGTGTGGGGCAAAGATATTTACCCTTAGACGGATAAATGCTCCACCGTTAATAACAATTAATAATAATACCATAACATGGAATAGTTCTGCAGAAGCAGTGAAGTACCTAGGTATATACTTGGATACTCGCCTCACCTGGAGTTATCATATTAGCCAAAAGCTAAACGACGGTCACATTAGATTAGTGCAACTGTATCCACTGATCAACAAAAAAACGTCACTACAGGCAAAATGTGTCACCCTACGCTATAAATCGTTGATACGTCCATTAATCTTATACGGGTGTGCAATTTGCGCCAACGCATCGAAAGTCAACTTAAATAGAATTCAAGCCCTACAAAATAAAATACTCAGGATAGCAGTGAACGCCCCTGGTACGTTACAAACGATCAACTTCATTACGAACTTGGCATGTATACTATTCAAGAACACATTAAGAAATTAAGAAAAAATTTTATTTGAACTTTAACAATAAATTGTGAAGGTGTAACATTCTACGAGTTAGGGCGAAGACAAATACATACGCGATTAATGCCCGGTATTATAAAACTTTTTATTTCCTAAATAAAATTTACTTTGAGAATATATTTATAAACGTCACCAGTTTTTTTAGGCACGAGCGGAGCGTAGCGCAGCGAGTGTTCAATAACGAAGTGTCTAGACGAGTTTATATAATGTGTTACATACTATACTTTTTCTACTACCACAAATTTAGACAATATAACATCATATTATTTCATTAAGATTTTGGATATTATGTTAGGTTAAATTACGCTTGACAAACGTCAAAGTTGACTGTTGAAAACTAACTTGATGTTAGTTTTGGCTATGGCTAATACAGCAAATACTGTTTGAACCTAACTTCACACCGTGCCTAAGACGCCGTTGCCAACTTCAGCCCGTGACTAAGAGGCTCTTTAATCACAGGTTATGAAGGCATTATTAAAAGGTCACTTAGCGACGTGTATGTTAGTATGTTAAATGCCATTTTAGTTACAGCAGTAGAAAAACTTATTTATTTATTCAGTAGATTTGCGTATTATAAATGCAAAATGACTTTTTTCGGCGAATAAATCCGTACAGGTTAATTTTCATTGGTTGTTCAAGTAAACAAAAGCTCATCAAAACGTTAATGCTTATGACATTTTATTCATTAGTATTACCACAGGACCTTTATCTAAGTGCAAGTGAAAGTGATAATGACTAATAGTGATCGAACACGTGACAATACCTAAATAATAATTGACAATTTAAAATAGGTGTTACTTACCTCTCTGATACTCTGTAATTGTAGTTATTGCCATGCATAACAATTATTTTGTTGAACTGGTATAAATCCTAAATAAAAAAAAACACGATTATACCACTTAAAGAGAATATCAGTACCCGGATAGTAAAATCTATGCAGAAGAAAATGCATTAGCTTTTGACCTGGCTTTATTGGAAATACCTGAAATTATTAACAACGGATGTAGATCTATTTTATTTCTTGATGTCATTGTACAGATGAAATGCCCCGGGTTCTATTTTTACCTCAATTCTGGATATTTTTCCACGTCATCGACCTCCTAAGTGTTTTAATTTTCAGTATTTAATAACTCTGCTATGATTTTTTACACCTTCTTCATTGTTTTCTTTACCTATTACACCAGAAGATTAGTTTTTTCAAACTTCCAAATAAGAAACCCTAAAATTTCACCTTTTAAAAATAAAATAAATAATTTGGATCGCTGTTGCTGTAGAATTTAAGTCATCTATGACATTAAATTTAGTTTTGATAATTGCAAGAGTTATTATACAAGTTAATTTTGAAATAAGTGTTATGCAGTAAAAATGAATTACACTAGAGGAAATTTTAGAGCCATGATTTACTATGACGTTAAAAGTCCCCTATTTTCAAAAGGGATCTTTGGACGACTTCGTGGTGCATGTTGTGACCAAGCGCCTTCGCAGAGAACTGTTTATAGCTGATCTAATAAATTTAAATTTGAACGAGTTTCACTCAGTAACGACTTTCACAAAGGAAGACCAATTTCAGCAGTTACCGAAACAAACATAGACGCCAAAGAATGATTCAGGAGGACAGTCGAGTCACATATAGAATTATTAGGAGCATTGACATGACTGCAATAAACAAGATTTTACATAATCATTTGTGTGTAGGAAAAGTCTGTTGTCGGTAGATACTACACAGTTTAACAGAAGCACAAAAATAACAGAGTGTGGAATGGTGTAGAAAAATTCTTAAGAAATATGATGAAAAAAAGAATTTTTGTTTTGAAAAATGGTTTTATCAAATGCGTAAAGGTATACAGTTTAAGGACAAATATTTTGAAAAAATATAATAAATATACTTTTTGGCTAGAAAACTTTGATTTATTAGATTGCAGAAATTTAAGGTGATACCCTCATATCATCAAGTCTTATTACCCGAATGGAAATCGTAGTTATGAAAGTGTACCGCTATCTTTTTGTAAACGTCCACCTTTACTTCTGGCATTTCTTTTTTCCCCACGATTGTTGTTCTTATAGCTTAAAGTCCGATTCAAATTTATAGTGCAAGGCACATACTAAGCATGGGCACAGCATGGGCTCGGTCGTTCTTTTGGAATATGTTGTCTATCTGAACATTAATAAAAATTGTTTTAATATTAGACGAAGAAGATTAAGAGCAAGCAAAGCGATGTCACAAAAGAAAAGAAAAGGGTTTTATGTTGATTGTTCGAATATTTTTTATACAAAAAATCATACAATTCTTCATTTTCACGCAGATATTCTATTGACATCTGTCAAGCAGATGACCGCCTAGTGTCAATGCCCCCCCCCCCCCCGACAAAATGCATAAGCTTTCATGAGAAATAAATTTTGCCGAGCCCTTACCTTGTCCGTCTTGCCTGTGTATTGCACTATACTAATGTGAATCGGACTTTAAATAGTCCGCCCGCGGCGCTCGCCCTCTGGTTTATATCTTCATCACTCTCCAATCGGCAGTAACAAGAAGCTAGATTATAATTATTTGGTGTATATAAATGTTTTTTCTATCCTTAAGCCAATGTTCACTAATCACTACGTCAAAATTTTGCTCAGTTAAGATGGATTCAAGATAATTATATTTGTTCTTAATACACTGAATATTTGCATGCAAAATAGTAATATTACTGGTGTTTTTATTACAAAAGAGAGGCACATAATGTTCGTCAATAATAGAAGATACTTGCTCTTCTGGGCACGTCGGTCGTATTAAAAATTTCGTTTTGGTGAGTAGTATTTGCCATGGCTTCCCCTGGATTGTTGTAGGCGTATTAGATGTTGGGAGGAGACAAATGATTTGTAGGTCGCAAGGTCCTCCGACGCAGTAGAAGATTCTATACCATATGCTTCAAAGTACTACATGTATAATTTTTTTAGTAACTCCACTTCTACAGAAAGGCCCTCAGAAGTCAAAAACACCCTTAGAGAAGCATTTGTGAAGCCCTCATGACAAACTGATTGCGGTTGTTGATGTAGATAGGATATGTACAACCTGATGGTATTCACTATTGTTGGTTCCTACAGACGAGCCAAAAGGTACCTACCGGCCTTCATCGGCAGCAGATTGCACTGTTAGTTTCACCCTAGGCGGAGTCATTGCATCTATTGTAAGATTTGCTTTCAGGATACCAACAACTGTTAAAATACCAACAAATAAACAAGTTATTACAGAACAACCAAATTCAACCAAGTCTCATGAGGTTTGAATAAAGTAATATAATTAAAATGATAGGTTTGTGCCAGACCAAACAAAATTGATTGATACAAAAGGTTTGTTATGTGCATACTAAATGAGCGTAGTTATTAATAAAACAGGTCAGTGAATAGCAAGCAGCCTGAAAGGTAAATGAAATCAGAATAAAGATAAAACAGAAAATTGCAAAGAGCAATCAAGAATTAGGCAACGGAAGAGAAGAAAAGCAAGTGACGTGTAAAAATTGTGAACTCGAATACCAGTGCATTAATAAAAACAAAGTGCAAAAAGCAGAGCAGTGATTTTAAAAACGTTTATGTGTGTGTAACGAGAAGGAACAATACTAGTTATAAGCAAATGGGTAGTTTTCAATGTAAGGATAATCTAATTGGTTGATTTTGTCCACATGACTAGAAAAGAATTAATTTCATTGGATCACTAATTTCACAAAAAATTGTCTATCTAATGTCAGATAAAACCAAGCTCTGTAGACTAGTGGTTACCACGTCAGCTTAGCATTCGGAAGGTTTTTAGGTGGTTTTCTTGAGTCAACAGAACACTTTCTCTGAGACGAATGCCGGGGCAGTACTTCTCCACCCCTGGCCTTTCATCCATTATACACCCCTCCTTTCTCTCACCCGTCCTATAATTCCCGTTTTTGGCTGAAGTGGGACCCAAGATCCCTATAGTAGCCTGCCCCCAGTTGGGGAATTGAAATGACCCTGAACCTTTATCGTCACTTGTCAGAAAACTAACTGAAAGTCTGTAGAGCAATATATAAAAAGATGTATACTCTATTCACTATCGTCCCGGATTGTCAAAAATGATGTTTTATGGTTGCACTGTTGGTTTTTTTGTTACTACTAGGTTGTAGGTTGGACAACGTAAAAGCGTAATTTTTAAAATTTGCGTTTTTGTTACCGGGCAACTTTTATTTATTTTTGCTTGTCACTTTGAAATAAAAAATATTTTGATTTAACCATAACCTATAATTTATAGTTTTGACATTAGTAACTTAATTAATTGGTTCTAGTTACCCATAGCTTGACTTAAAAGTATTAACCATGACATAAATGATTGTTTTTAATTGGATTTTGACATTGACAATCCGGGACTATAGTGAATAAAGTATTGCAATGGCTTATGAGATATTGTCGTGATATGATTGATAAATAAATTCAATCAAAAGTTCACCACACAAATTATCTTTAATTTTGAAAAAAATCAAACTTCGACTGATTAATTTCTGGGTTCGCCGATTTATAATATTCGCTATAATAGTTTGCCCTATATTGAAAATGCATCCATCTGTTAATAATAAATTGCTAGCTCAGATAAAGTACACATGAAACTCAAAATCTCAGGTCTTGGGTTCCTAATTTCAATCGAATTTTAAAAACTGGGTCGGACACCACTGCAAAAGTGATTTGAAATTCAATTCGAACCGTACTGCGCCGGTGCAGATAAACTGACCCACATAATTCAACTTACGCTGTCCGCCTGCGTTTTGAAATGTTAAAAGGTTTTAATGAGCAATTTTATCAGGTAAGTTTTTAATTTCGCGCCTTCAATCGGCGTCACTAAGCTCTTTTGTTTTCCAGGCTAAAACCGCGATTAACTTGTACCAAAAGGACGCTTCCACGCAATTGTTATTCTTAACCTCAAAATTTAGACTTAAAATGGAAATCCTGAAGACGTAGCTGCTCATGGACAGGAACAATAGCTGGATTTCGGTTCCGCAGCTCGTGTTTTAGGTAAGGTATCACTTTCCCTGCTTTTTGCGCCGGTTAATTTTGGCAAATGCACTAACCTTACTTTCTTTCGGATGCTGCCTCGGAGACCTCTTCTATGGTGCCTGCGCTGTTTGTTGAGCCCCATGGATGCTGAGACGGATGTGCGGAGTCTTGTAGACCTCGGCCGGACCTGCTGGTACCCTATATCAGCCTCTGGAAAGCCGCAGAACACTTGCTCGGGATGCTGGGACGACTGCTGTTGGAATCGGAGAAGGTGGCCGACGAAAATTGATTTTATATCGTAGAAATGGCCACCTTTACTCTCACTGATGCAGCACAAATTTCTCTACACACTGGTGATATTTTAAACTCAATATTTTTATGTTTACTATGAGAAAACTTAATAAATTAGTAGAGCAAAAAGTGGCATGTCAAGAATAATTTTTATTTCAATTGTTTGTGACCAAGCTTCTTATAAACAATAAAGCATCTAAATTCGAATTGACAGGATATAAACTGGGTACAAATTAACAACTTCCAACAATAAATTCAAATTTTACAATACATTTTGTGAAATTTCTTAGAACTAAAATAACTGTTTTTCAAATTCATCTTTAAAAACGTCTCTTAGCGCCACTCACTTCGTTTTATTATAATTGTCTTGTCGCGCACGTCACTCTATTGATTAACTATTTACACTAACTTTGTTCATTTCCTGTTAATGTGTGATTTTCTTCATTAATTAAATAATGTGTCCTTTTCCCCAACTTTTATATTAATCTTGGTTGCATGTTCTATTTTAGAATTTTCTTCTGGATTGTGCTCTATTGCACCATGTTCCATTCATTTATCCTCTTCTCTTACCTTATTTAAAAAGCTCATAACACACGTCTTTATGTAATTATTATTTTAATAGCTAACGCTTCATTTTAAGCTGTGCATATTTTGAACTATTGTGCCAGTTTTAACAAATTTTTAGGTTCTGTTTCTACATTGCCCAAACCTTTTACATTATGTTTTAAAATTATTTTACCGACTCCAATACATGAAAATTAAGCTTCAATATTTTTCTATTAATTCAATTACTTTCAATGTTAATGGCCAAGTTTCGCCATTGTGGTTATGATTTGATAAATTATACGGAATTTCTCAGTTGTATGCATTACCTCAACTCTGTGCTTTAGTGACATTATTTTTAATTTCTTTGCATTGCTACCAGAGCTGAGTAGAGGGCTAAATACCACTGCAGTATATACTCCATTCACTATGGTCCCGGATTGTCAAAAATGACGTTTTATGGTAGCACTGTTCAATTTCGATTAGTTTTTTTGTTACTACTAGGTTGGACAACGCAAAAGCGTAATTTTGAAAATTTCCGTTTTTGTTACCTGGCAAATTTTATTTATTTTTGCTTAAGTCAGTGCAAAATATAACCTATAGTTTATAGTTTTAACATTAGTAGCTCAATTAATAGTTTTTAGTTACCCATAGCTTGACTTAAAAGTATTAACCATGATATAAAGGATTGTTTTTAATTGGATTTTGACATTGACAATCCGGGACTATAGTGAATAGAGTAGATATCAAAGTTTGCTTCTTGTTTGCAGAGCATAAAAATTTTCGTGTCATGTTGACTTTTGACAAGTCCAATAAATTAAAACTTCTGCAGTTCGTGCTAAGAAATTTAAGTGGTGCAACAGTTTCTCAGAGGCAAGAGTATGGGGCTTCACGGACATATTCGTGGAGGGCAGAGCAGAAGGACAAAAAGCCACCGTCCCACTTCCAGCGGCTAAAAAAAATGATGCGCCACTACTGGTACGTCCTAATACCGGTGCATGCAATCAACTCAGGGATTTGGTTTGGATGTTGCTATTATGTAAGTGAGCAGTAGGTATTTTAACAGTAGACGCGTTTAACCTTACCTCGAAACACCTGCATTCCAGAGGGTTTGACGTGCGCACCCACCTGGAGAAATGGAAGGTGAAGCAGGAAATTATCGATTACCTGACACACTCGAACATGGGAACCCTGACCTTAACCATCGCCTTGTTCAAGTTGCTGACTCCGTTTAGGTTTGCCATGACCCTGGTGGGCACTACTACGGCCATACAGTATTTTTCTAAAATTGGCTGGATAAAGCCAGCCAAAAATCCATTTAAGAAGAAAAAAAAGTGTTAGTAGTGTGTGAAAATGATTTAAAATGGAGTAAAAATACAATTATTTAGTCATTTATTTTCTATTATTTAAAAGCACATTAAAATGGAATGGATTTATATCTTACATTTTGTATTTAAAACATTTAAAACACATCGACATGTGAAATTAAAACCAAACATGTATCACAGTACACAATTACTATTATTAACAGTAAATGGAAACTGATAAATAATTGTTACGAAGCTAAAAGCTTTGAGTGTCCATAATAAAGAACCAAACTTAATAGATATAAAAATTCAAGTAAATAATTTAATAATGTACAATGTTACACTGTGACATTGCAGCATATTGCGAGATTGCTATTATTACAAGTCCTAGTCCTCGGGGTGTCGTTTTAAAGCGGAACAATTCTCCTAAATCCGTTTCTAAGCATGTACAAAACAATGGCTGTTTTCTTACAAAAGTAAAAATGTGGCTGGCAGGCACGTTGCATTTGCGGTAATTTTAGGGGTTATGCTGCTGTCCTAGCCCAATAACACACTCTGGAAGGAGCGACAACCTCTAGTTTCTACACGAACCTTTCCTAGGGTATCTTCTATTACTTTTTGCACAGTTTTTGGCTACGAATTGCTATTACCACTAAACTGTTGCAGCTGTGGGTTCATGGTTAGGCTTTTATTGTTCCTTGATATGTAGCAAAATAATTTTGAATTTGGCATTCTTTGAGGTGCAATATGGAAAAATTTACAACATAATTTTGGTGAGGAATGTTCAGAACGTAAGAGTACAAAATCTGCTTCGTGCAGGCTGTAGATTTACTTCGCGGCAGATACGTGGCATCACTGGTAATAAAAAATGAATTGGATAACTACAAGCACTTGTTTAGATCCATCGAATTACAGTTCATAAAATAAAAAAGCATTTTACAGTGTTAGGACTATCGATTAAAAAAATAAATTAGAGTTGGGCGATCCAAGTTTCCAAAATGTGAAGGAAACAAGGAAATAACACGTGATAAGACGGAATAGAAAGATGATTTTTGAGGTTAGGTCGCACAACATCATTCTGGGCTCGTAAACTAGCACAGTATATAAAAAGTGCGAGTTTTGCAATATTTTCAATGCTATTATTCTATTTATAGGCATAAAAATATTCGAGTTACTATAATTAGGCATAAAAACATAATTCGATTGTCTAAAACACTTCCAAATGGATGAATCAATTGGCCAGATTCACAAACTGTATATTTTAAATAACAATTCGTTCATAAAAAATTAGTCATATATGAATATACAATTTTTTTTAAATGTTTTTAATTAATGAATCAATTCATTGTGGTATAATCGAACTACTTTAAGTATTGTTATTTAACCTTTAACCTAATGTACCCAACAACGTGGCCTTCCCATTCGCCGGATTTCGACTCGCCAGATTCCATTTCGGCAGATTGTAGGGTGCGTGTCATATAACGAAATTCGGCAATGTACTGTGTCTCATTCTAGCCGGTTTAGGTTAGTTGCAGTCTTTGATAATTTTTTTTCACTACCACGGCTGGTGTTGTCCCCACAATCAGCATAGTGTCCTTGATCTTAATATCCGGCAAAATGCATTTCGGTCAAGACTTTCAGCGAATCGAATTCTGCCGTGATGGATTCCGGAGAATGGAAAAGAAGCCCTTGAAACAAGTTGGGTTAGGTAGAGCGGTATGGCGGCATACATAGCAACTTATCAGTGTGCCCTAGATAAAACAGATTGATTCTACTAAATAAGGGTCGACAGTTATCCCTGCATATAAGCCGTTCACGACCTTTTTGGGACAGAGTTGGCTATGATTTTTTCTTTTCATGTTGGACTAACTGATTCGATGATGTAGCGGATGCAACTGTTTTTTTATGTCAGTGTCTGTTCGACATTTTCTTGCCACCACATTGCCAGATTTATTATTTTAATATTCGTAAGAAAATAAATGATTTATCAAATGTGTAAAAAATAATTTTAATTGCCGAAAATAATTTTGTTACAACAAAAAATTTCCATTAAACGATGCTACTTCCAATTTAAAAAGGACAGGCGAAATTTAAAAGAACGCGAGTTGATGTGGAGACTAGAGAATATCCGGCAACAATGTACCTATTCAGAAAATATAACCTTAAACTGAAAACAACCTAACCTAACACAAAAAGCGTCAATTTCTATGAGGGAGTTTAGTTGCAACAGAGGTTCTGCCAACAAAATTACTAGATGGTCATAGCCTCACCTGACCCAAAAAGATCGTGAACGGCTTATACAATCAACCTTCCCAAATTTAGTTTGGTTTAGAATAGATAGGTGAAAAACATAAATTTTATATTTTGTTTTATTGTTGGAAGTAGAAGTTAGCTGGAATCAAGTATTTTGACAGTTTTTAAAGAGATGGTTAAATTTTATTTAAAAGTTGCATTGCTATTCTGATTTTAAATAGAACAAAACAGGAGTGGGAGCCCCTGCATTGAGCATTCTTACCTGAGACGCGCTTTTGAAAAGCTAAAATAAAAAGCCACAGCTGCAACATTGGCCTCCTCTTAGTTATCTTACACTAAAGCCATTATTGAGCAAACACGACACTGTCTCTTCATCAAGAAATCCTAATGGCGAAACTAAACTCTATTAATTTAATACTGCACCTCTACAAGCATGCCTATCACATCCGCTGAAAGTGTTAGCATTGACAATGGCAAATTCTAATGACACATTCAGCACCGAAAATGGTGGCCATCTCCACAGAACCTTTCCTTACTTCACTAATGCTCAACGCGCACGTAAGCGAGTCGACATTCTAAATTCTACCAAATGCAACCTTACACTACAGGATACTAAGATTCGTCGAGACCGATTTCCATTTAACCTGTGTATTGGTAGGTGGCAGCTACGGGGTGCATCTGCCGGGGAGTGTGCTGCAGGCGCTGTATGTGGCAGCTCCGGCACATCAGGCGGCCGTTTAGAGGGTAACACCTTTTGTCCGGCTCGTCGGTGAGCTGCATGCCACACTCCTCGCACATGTAGCAATCTACATGGAAGTCTTTGTCCATCGACACCACGCGTACCGTTTCTTCTGTTCCCTCCACTGGAGTGATTCCTATGAAAGGGTAATAATAGTGACGTGTTATGATGGCTGCGCTATAGACGTACCTTTACCACATAGGGCACACTTGGGGGCGAACATTCGATGGTAGTCGTTGACGCAGTATATTTTATTGTCAACGTCCACGGTGAATGGGACACCATCTAAGCACTCGTTGCACATGCAGCACCTGAAGCAGCCTGGGTGGTAGGATTTTCCCATGGCTTGGAGAATCTAAAGATACAAGTATAATATTATTTAAAAAATGCATAACGATAAATCCCAAGGAAATAACACAATTCTAACCTCTACAATGCATGGCGATAAATCAGTTGGTAATGTTACAAGGAAGCCGGAAGTAGTGCTGTTTTATAACAGTACAAAATCTGGAGTAGACACATTTGACCAAATGTGTCATTCTTCAACAGTCACAAGAAAGACTGATTCGAGTGCAAACACTGGTGCCGAACGGATGTGTAGTTCGCTCCGTTATCACTGTCTTACAGCTGACCTTATACCTATCTTTATAGTCAAACTGTGAGTACATTCAAATATTTTTCATTTAAATTTGCTAATACGCAACACCCTAATGCGTGTAAAATGTCGCTTCAAGCGCAATCAAAGCGCAAATCAGACGAGCTAACTCCACCTTTAAATGAGGTGCAAAAACGCTACATGTGGGCAAGAGAAGACCTGTTACTTAAAAACAAATTCTACTTGCCATCAAATAATGTAGTCGAACCCACGGCTGAGGAAAACGTCAATACCAAAGAAGATCAAACCAATAGCAAGCCAAAAGTGCCACCAATTTATATGTATAATGCGATTAATCATAAAGCCTTGATAGAGGACATTAAAACAGTAACAACAGGCCCATTTACAACAATGTGCAGTACTAATTCCCTATGCATTAACCTAACAGTTGAAGACGACTATAGTAAACTTACCAAATATTACACCGATAACAAAATCCAATACCACACATTTCAAAACCCTAACAATAAGCCTTTATCTGTTGTTATTAAAAATGTACCGCTGTTATTAACCACCAAGGAAATCGAAGAAGCATTAGATAAATTGCCTATTATTAATATTACCCCATTACTAACCCGGGATAAAAATATTGCTGACCAATAACGACGCAGCCAAACAAATTTACCAACTAAAACAACTGTACCACTCAATAGTAACTGTTGAAACGAGGAAAAAACCAACCAACTTACCCCAGTGTCATCGATGCCAGAGTTAGGGGCACACTAAAAATTATTGCACTCTTCCCCCGAGATGTGTGAAATGCGCTGGCAATCACAACCATACAGACTGCAAAAAATTGAACAAAGAGAAGCAAAATGTGTAAACTGTGGAGGCGACCATGCAGCGAGCTACCAGGGATGCACCCATCACATGGAGCTTCAACAAAAACGTATAAGAAATAGGCCCCTTCTAAACAACCCACTTGTTAATTCTGCACAAACCTACGCCAACAGAACCAAAAACGTCCTAAACACTAATGCTACTCCAACCCTTCCCTCAGAGCATTCTCAAACAGCAAATATTATCAAATCCCTCCTAGAATTAATAACCCCCTATCTTCCTCTAATCAAAGATTCCATTATCAATTCAATGTTACCATTACTGCTTAATGGACCGTAACACATCTAAACTTATTGATAAATTAACAATCCTTAATTGGAATTCCAATGGTATCGCTAGCCAACGTTCACTTTTCATAGCATTCCTAGCCAGATACAACATCGACGTGGCATGTATTACCGAAACTCATCTAACCGAAAATGACACATTCAAAATACCCAGATATTGTACTTACCGAAAAGACAGAAACGCAAGGATTGCATCGGGGGGTGTTGCAGTCATTGTCAAAAGAAAACTCAAACATTCAAAACTTCTTGATCTACATACTATCAGCCTAGAAGTCACTGGAGTTAAAATAAAACTCAGTAACCAAAGCCAACTCATAATCTTAAGTTCCTACAGACAACCTAACAAAAAACTTTTTGAAGACGATCTAAAACAGTTGTTCGATACAACCGAACAAACGCTAATCGTAGGTGACCTTAATTCAAAGCATACACTATGGGGTTGCCGTGCAACCAACCCCGAAGGCATCAAACTAGAGCAGCATTCTACTAAATACACTTTTCAAATCATGATTCCAGACGAGTACACATATTATCCGTATCGTGTTGATCATCAACCAGATGTTCTGGACATCGTGTTGCAAAAACAACTTCTCCAAACAGATAAACCAAAGGGTAATACCCGAACTAAATTCCGACCACTTACCAGTCTTAGTGTCCTTTCTAACCATACCCCAAGTAAGGGAACTTCCCATTAAACTAATCAACGGACCAATTAACTGGGACACATTCCAAATGCGACTAGATGCAAATCTTAAAAGGCTTAGGGCCGGTTGCAGAAAGCAATGTTAAGTCTCGTGTTAGCTAACGCGACGTCAAAGTGAACAAAATCGCATCAAATCTCAAATGCTTATGGTAACTAATACATTAGTAAACAAAATTTGATGCGATTTTGTTCACTTTGACGCGATGTTAGCTAACACCAGACTTAACATTGCTTTCTGCAACCGGCCCTTAATAACCTAAACATCGCAGAGGATCTAGAAGCAACGGTAACAGACATTACTCACTCAATAACTGAAGCAGTCATCTCTTCAGTTACAACCACAACTAAACGCCCATGCTATAACTACAATCATCCCCCAAACAATATAATCAATCTAATTAAAGAGAAGAGCCAAGCACGAAGGCAGTGGCAACGAACACGAAACCCTGTAATCAAACAACTACTAAACAACCTTACACACTGAATCAAAAGGGAGCTGGACGTGTACAAAATTGAGTCATAACAAAAAATACATCTCCGATATCGGCTCGGGTGACCCAGGCATGTGGAAAACCACCAAACGAATTCTAAATCAACATGACGAACTACCTACTCTTATCGCTGGAGCAGACACATTTACCACAGATGCTGAAAAATCCGAAGTGTTTGCCTCTCATCTTGAAAAGGTATTCACACCATCCAACCTCTGCAACCCAGCACAGGCACTTAATGTGATTAACCACGTCGAGAGAAATCCTCCCACTCCTGAAAACATCGAACCAACATCACCCAGAGAAATAGCCCAAGTCATAGCAGCTTTACCTACACGGAAAACACCCGGATGTGATCTTATACCCAATATAGTACTTAATAAATTAACCAAGAAAGGCCTTGCATACCTAGCAACTCTGTTTAATGGATGCCTTCGAAAAGGCTACTTCCCCACGAAATGGAAGCAAGCGCACATACTCATGTTCGCCAAGCCGGGCAAACACAAAAACGACATCAACAGTTACAGACCTATAAGTCTTTTAACCACCCTGTCCAAAGTTCTCGAACTAATCATCTACACCAGACTACTGAAAAACATCGAAACACTTCATACCCTGCCACCCTCCCAATTTGGCTTTAGAAGAGGACACTCTACATGCTACCAACTTCAACGGGTCAGTGAAATCATCGCAACTGGCTTTGAAAACAAAAATTACACCACAATGATCCTGCTCGATGTAGCACAGGCCTTCGACAGGGTCTGGATAGAGGCCTGAAGAAAAAGAATCTGAACCTGAACATACCCAGTTACCTGCAAACAATCATCTTCCCTGCAAAATGACAAACTAAGATATTCGCACTGAAGCGTATTGACAACCCACCTAACATTGAAATAAGCAGAGTTATCTTACCATGGAACCCAAAGGACAGTGCCATCAAATACCTTGGAGTTCATTTAGACAGTCGTCTAAACTGGAGTTACCACATAAACCAAAAGCTCTCGCAAGGTAACAATAGACTAAGACAACTTTACCCTCTGATCAATCGGAAGTCCTCACTCAAACCTGAATGTGCTATGCTGTTATACAAGACCCTACTACGACCATTAATA
Source organism: Agriotes lineatus (assembly GCA_940337035.1). Lineage (NCBI taxonomy): Eukaryota > Metazoa > Arthropoda > Insecta > Coleoptera > Elateridae > Agriotes > Agriotes lineatus. The sequence continues at coordinate 34,923,643 of OW679198.1, read as the reverse complement.
CTGTATGCTAGCCCGGTCTGGCTCAACACTTCTAAAACCAATATGCTGAAATTGCAGCGATTTCAAAACGCCCCTTGGTACATCCGTAATGATCAACTCCACTTTGAATTGGGTGTATCGACAATCCAAGACTTCATGTTAAAAAGTGCTAAAAATTTCTTCATAAATGCAAGTGCGTGCAATGGTATAGTGTTTTTCAACCTCTGTCATAAAAACATACATACCCGATTAAAACGAAAAATGCCGCAAGATCTCATAGCTCTTGAAGACGATAGTGACTAAGCTAATCCTTAACAATAATTTTAAAAAATATTATAAATTCAATTGATTCGTCTAAGACGTTAGTATAGTCTTGTAATTATGTATTCTTGTCATTTACTAGCTAGATCTTCAATGTCATGTATAACACCTGTATGTTGATCTAACAATACACGATATTGAAAAAAAAAAAAGAAAGACTAGACGATAGCCGTTGAGAGTGTTTTATAGTATGTTCGATGGTGGTGCTATTAATGCTCATATCATTTTCAAAAAAGTACGCAAGAATAGTATAACCAAAGAAATTTAAAAAAAAATCTGTGTTATCAGCTTCGTATTTGAAAACACGACTATTAAAAATACATGCCCATTATCCTCACAACTACTATACGAGATATCCTTGGTCAAAACTGCACTGAACCTGTCACGGCCCAATATGTAAATAGTGGTGGACGCTGCAGCATTTGTCCATGCAGCAAGAACAAGAAGGGAAGAAATATGTATGTGTGAAGTGTAAGTAATTTGTAAAAACTGTTTAACGTAGATATTAGTACCTGATAAGTTCCTTAAATTTAAAAATTAATTTAGAATGTAAGTTTTTATTCATACTCATAAATAAATATTTTAACAGATTTAACTTCCGTTTATGCTTTAATATGCATTTATGCAGTCAAAATTATCTTCCAGATATTGATAAAGGCGTACAGTAAATTTAAGGTGCCTCCTGGACTCTGCCTCGGCGGGTCGAGCAAGAAGCCATTCTCAAGACCATCCAGCACAAAGCCACTCCAGCCTGAAGGAAGCCACCCAGGATCCAGCGCTCAACTGCCTATCCTGGACTACGCCGTTTGTGGACCACTGCCTATCCTGGACTCTGCCTCGGCAGGTCGAACAAGAAGCCATTCTCAAGACCATCCAGCAAGAAGCCACTACAGCCTGAAGGAAGCCACCCAGGATCCAGCGCTCAACTGCCTATCCTGGACTCTGCCGTTTGTGGACCACTGCCTCTCCTGGACTCTGCCTCGGCGGGTCGAACAAGAAGCCATTCTCAAGACCATCCAGCAAGAAGCCACTACAGCCTGAAGGAAGCCACCCAGGATCCAGCGCTCAACTGCCTATCCTGGACTCTGCCTCGGCGGGTCGAACAAGAAGTCATTCTCAAGACCATCCAGCACGAAGCCACTCCAGCCTGAAGGAAGCCACCCAGGATCCAGCACTCAACTGCCTATCCTGGACTACGCCGTTTGTGGACCACTGCCTATCCTGGACTCTGCCTCGGCGGGTCGAACAAGAAGCCATTCTCAAGACCATCCAGCAAAAAGCCACTCCAGCCTGAAGGAAGCCACCCAGGATCCAGCGCTCAACTGCCTATCCTGGACTCTGCCGTTTGTGGACCACTGCCTATCCTGGACTCTGCCTCGGCGGGTCGAACAAGAAGTCATTCTCAAGACCATCCAGCACGAAGCCACTCCAGCCTGAAGGAAGCCACCCAGGATCCAGCGCTCAACTGCCTATCCTGGACTCTGCCTCAGCGAGTCGAACAAGAAGCCATTCTCAAGACCATCCAGCACAAAGCCACTCCAGCCTGAAGGAAGCCACCCAGGATCCAGCGCTCAACTGCCTATCCTGGACTCTGCCTCGGCGAGTCGAACAAGAAGCCATTCTCAAGACCGTCCAGCACAAAGACGCTCCAGCCTGAAGGAAGCCACCCAGGATCCAGCGCTCAACTGCCTATCCTGGACTCTGCCTCGGCGGGTCGAATAAGAAGCCATTCTCAATACCATCCAGCACAAAGCCACTCCAGCTTGAAGGATGCCACCCAGGATCCAGCGCTCAACTGCCTATCCTGGACTCTGCCTCAGCGAGTCGAACAAGAAGCCATTCTCAAGACCATCCAGCACAAAGCCACTCCAGCCTGAAGGAAGCCACCCAGGATCCAGCGCTCAACTGCCTATCCTGGACTCTGCCTCGGCGAGTCGAACAAGAAGCCATTCTCAAGACCGTCCAGCACAAAGACGCTCCAGCCTGAAGGAAGCCACCCAGGATCCAGCGCTCAACTGCCTATCCTGGACTCTGCCTCGGCGGGTCGAATAAGAAGCCATTCTCAATACCATCCAGCACAAAGCCACTCCAGCTTGAAGGATGCCACCCAGGATCCAGCGCTCAACTGCCTATCCTGGACTCTGCCTCAGCGAGTCGAACAAGAAGCCATTCTCAAGACCGTCCAGCACAAAGACGCTCCAGCCTGAAGGAAGCCACCCAGGATCCAGCGCTCAACTGCCTATCCTGGACTCTGCCTCGGCGGGTCGAATAAGAAGCCATTCTCAATACCATCCAGCACAAAGCCACTCCAGCCTGAAGGAAGCCATCCAGGATCCAGCGCTCAACTGCCTATCCTGGACTCTGCCTCAGCGAGTCGAACAAGAAGCCATTCTCAAGACCATCCAGCACAAAGCCACTCCAGCCTGAAGGAAGCCACCCAGGATCCAGCGCTCAACTGCCTATCCTGGACTCTGCCTCGGCGGGTCGAATAAGAAGCCATTCTCAATACCATCCAGCACAAAGCCACTCCAGCTTGAAGGATGCCACCTAGGATCCAGCGCTCAACTGCCTATCCTGGACTATGCCATTTGTGGACAACTGCCTCTTCTGGACATAGTCGTCTACAGGATCTTCTAGCTGCCACTTTTGGACATAGCCGTCTACAGGACCTTGCAACCACTTCAGGACATAGCCGCTGACGCCTGCTATGTCTGCAGGGCTTAGCTGTTTGTTCCCTCTCTTACCACCTCTTCAGGACCGTCTAGGACCAGCTCCAAGCCCAGACCACACCGCCGCCTCCTTGACAGCAGGAAGCCCGCATCGCCTACTATTCTGGCTCCAGCTACGCCCCAGGCCCTACTCCATTCAGTTTTAGTTTGCCTCTTTTTTCTCTTGTAAAATATAGCTTCGTTAGATTAAGAACATTCATTGTACATATCAGGAAAGTCAACCGTGTCACTTCTGGACATGCTAGGGGACGCTATATGGAGTTGAAAAGTCCTAATCCATTTTTGGCTTAGAAACATAATTTCTTCAGAATTCACTGTTGAAATTGGTACTGCAAATTTTGTGAACCGCTATATGGTAGCTACTGCATTTTTGTCAATGTAATAAATAATTGCGTGTTTGACTTTTGTATTAAAAATATACACCATGCAGGAGTATGCTGATGTTTTTTGTGTATGGTGTTCTGGTGATGTTGGGTCTGTGAGTACGTCAATATTTTGTTTTCATTGTTGGATTTAAAATTATCAAACTCCATTTTAAAAGTGTTCTAAAAGCTAATAGATTATGTATATAGACGGCATATGTCACAATTGTTTTCCCAGCTTATCTCAAGACACTGCGTCCAGCCTCCAATTTAAGGCAAAGTACAGCAGTTCTCAACTTTTTCTTTTTAATTTTCAACATTCGTTTTTACGAAAACTATGCTTGTAAGCCAAAAATGGATTAGGACTTTTCGACTTCATATAGCGTCCTCTAGCATGAAGTGACACGGTTGACTTTCCTGAAACCCTGTATAATAAACTTTGTTCCAACCAAATCGCCTGTGTAATCCAGAGTAACGGCTCCAGCCCTCTTTGACTGCCGCCATTTTGCGTCGCCACTGCTGAGCAAACCAAAGTCGTGTTACAGTTTTCTTTCCTATTTGTTGTGCAGACTTTCTTATTACGTTTTGTAATTGCTCCCATTCGTCTTTATAGTGTTTTACTTGTTTTTGTAGATCTGCCATGTTGTTTGAGCATCTTTGGTATTTCAGTTTTATTTCTTCATTGTTTAGAGCTTCTATGTTCTGTCTCTCTTTCTAATTTTGTTTTGTTGGTGCTTGTTATTGTCTGTGTTACTTTTGCTAGAATCAGGAGGTGGTCAGCTCCTTTGTAGGTTCTTATTTTTGTTACCTTGGATGCGTCGATTCTTTGAATTACTAGATGATCTATCTGGTTTTTTGTGCTTTTGTCAAGACTTGTCTGTTATCATTTGCTTCTTCATGTAGGCTTTCTTTGCCTGCAATTTCTATAATCCTATCCTCTCTGCCACATTTTGCATTAGTATCTCCAAAAATTGATTTAACATCATACTTAGGAATCTTGTCTATTGTTTCTTCTGTTTCGTAGAATTCTTTTTTCTCGTTTTCTGCTTGTTCTGTTGGAGCATGTACGTTGATTATAGTTATCGTTCTATATTTCGTTTTTACTCTTATTGTGCTTAATATTTCGTTCACGACTTTGTAATATACTACAGTTTTTTTCAGGTGCAGTTTAATAGAAAGCCTGTTCCTAGTTTTTCTTCCCTTCCTTCATTATATCTTTGATGTTTGTTTCTTGAGTGGCTAGGACATCAATATTATATGTCTTGGTTTCGTTCCTATATTTAGATTGGTGTTATATTGCTTTTATTTATTTTTTGTTCCTTTTTCCATATCAATTTTCCTCGCTCATTTCTTATCAAAGTTATGTATTTGAAAAACTGAAAAGGCCCTCCCCTTTTTTAACTAGAGACCAACTGATATCAGAGAACCAATTTGGATTCAGCAACCATCACTCAACTATTGAACAGGTGAATCGAGCAGGGGAACGTTATAAAAACTAAATCTTTGAGGAAAGAAACTATTGTTCTGCCGTTTTCCTTGACGTCAGTCCGGCCTTCAATAAGGTCCGACTTGAAGGATTACTCTTCAATATAAGTAGTATCTACCACACTATACTTGGAAGAAAGATATTATCAGGCTGGCGTTCCACAAGCAAGCAATATTGGCCCGATCCTCTAATCTACTGTTCACAGCCAATCTCCCAACTAATAGCAATGTAACTACCGCAACATTTGCAGTCAATACTGCAATCTAGTAGTGGCAACTCAAGAACTACAGCGTAACTTAAACGTAAAATGTACAAGTGGTACAGAAAATAGAGAATCCAAATAAGCCAAAAACAGTTAGTACACATAGGGTTCACGAAAAACAAAGAAATCATCCCAAGTGTGTCTATAAATGGACAACCAATATAACATGGAGAACCCACTTATGAAATAAAAAAAAACTTGGTATAAAGTTGAGGAAATACTACTGGATTTTAGTTCCCAGATCTCAACTCTACCTTTGCAACAAATTACTTGTGTACATAGTTACAGTGACTATATAATCACAGTGTGGCCATACGATGGTCATGTTTTCTATTGGTTGAAGGCAAAAGGATTCCAAGTTATTGTCATTTTTAACAGTGTATAAAATGTTTAGTTTCAAAAAGTTACTAATGTCAAAATAAGACATTGGCATTTTATAACTTGTCAAAAGTTTGAGTCGACGCATCACGTGATGCAATCCGCCATTAGTTTTCCCGTGGCCGTGAGTTTTCCAAACTATAGTTTGCCAATTAGTTCGTTATGATATTTAGTATTAACATCAAACAAACTAGAACATTTAACAGAGAAATAAATATTTTCCTGTAAGTTTTATATTGCTTAAATATCGTAAGTAACAGCTCGATAGATTATTGCGGTGTACAATTGCATATTATCTTGAATAACATATGATTCTACAAATCAATTTGAAATTACTGAAAAAATAAGTTACTTATATCTTGTTAGTCCAAACTTAATGACAGATATAATATATAAATTATGTAGTTCATAATTTCACTTTACAGCATTTTAGTGTACCTACGACAAACCCACCTAAAAAAAGACGTAAAATGGTATGTTGTTCTGCATTTGGTTGCTCCAATCGTTCAGAGCAAGGGCACACGATGAAAAGATTTCCAAGGAATCCTAATTGTCTTATTTTAAATTATATCTCTTTTTGTTGTTCATCGTGCTTCAAAATATTCAGTACTTACACCTATAAAACATGTATCGAGAAAACTCCAGTATAGCCCACTGGTACATTTTGACATTTACGAAATATGAACATAAAGGAACTGTTATGCCAGTGGTGAAACTGGATTTTAAGCTATAAATACGAGATATACTCATTGGGAAGTTCAAATTCACAATTATATACGACGATTGGACTAACTGCTTTTTTTACGGTGATGCACAGGTATTTTTGTACTAAGTACACACAAACAGTGTTGAATTCAGACTGTTTACTCCGGGGGGAGAAATGAAACTTCTGGGGGGTATTTTTACCTATTTCTACGCAATTCACCCATTCTTTTATAGATTAAAAAAATATGAATATGATATGGTAATGTTTCCGGGAGGGAATTCTGTACTGTCCGGATGGGAATTTCCCTCTCGGTCACCACCTGGATTCAACACTGCACACAAATCTTAAACCGCAGCTAACTTAATGTCGCACCTTGACGGTAGTCAAGATTGGATCCGGCATGAGACTCCCGTGTTTTGCCTCCATTGTCTGAACATTTGTAGAACCTCCGACAAACTGAGAATCACATTATCACGCGCATGCGCCTAAGCACCAGTGGGCTATATTGGGGTTTAGCCCATGTACCTATCTAATATAATTTAGATGTTAATCAAGCATATTAAATTACCGAGAAGATTTCTACAAATGATGCTATATCATTTGTGTTTTGGATTTGAACTTTCCAATTTCCATGAATTGTAAGAAATTGAAGACACCGTATGACTCATATTTCTTCAACATTTAAACGCCTTTGTGGTATTTTATTGTATTTGAGAGATCAGTCATTTTGAATAACAATCTTTCACTTCAGCAAATGAATTGTCAAATTTTATTTTGACTTTAGTAATTTTTTGTTACCAAATGTCGCTTACACCGTTAAAAAAATTCTATTTTTTTATTACATCACCATGGTTTTTCGCAAAATCTGATTTTGACATTGGATTCAAAAGTACCAGCCAACAATTGTATGGCCACACTGTGATTATATAGTCACTGTATACATAGTAGCACTGAAACCCCATCTGGTGCTACTGAGTTCAACTATTGAGCTCTGCAGCAACTTCAAATATTGAAATACTTAGAAGACTTCAGTCTAAAACCCTTTGCGCAATAGCCAGGCTGTCTTATTATGTCTCGAATAATAGTGAAATACATGAAAATCTAAAAATTCCATCCATAAAAGAAGAAGTATATGGTACAGCGTGATAACTGTAGTCTGTTAGTTTTAAGGGTAAAGGCCAAGATAAATTCAGAGCTTGAACAGTAGTCTGTAGTATTACAACACAGGAAGTGTATGAAAGGTGAAAAACCAAGTTGGCAATTAGAAAACGGCGTTAATGTGGCGATTATAAAATCGGCAAAGGTCAGAACGCTAAACAGATCAGCTGTGAGTGCAGCGTGACTACGTTAAGTGCTTCAAAGAACATTAAGATTGAGTGGAATACGGTGGAATAAATGGCCATTAGTGACATACATAAAGCTAAAACATCAACTAGGAGCGATATAATGATATAATAGATAAACATAAAAGTTCCAGAAGAACTATTTAAAAGAAGCAAATTGTTTAGTACGATTCCACTAGTGAAACAGCTACAGGAAGAATGGATGAATTAATGTGCAAAATTAAAAATGTTGACCGCAGCAGAAAAGATTTGTTCTTTGGTGGTTGTTGATATGGCAGTCAAAGAGGCCGTTTATTATTCAAAAGCAGATCGGATATTTGGCTTAGAGCCGATATCTACTACGTCGGATGATAAAATTGGTATCAAGACCGTAATTGCAAATCAATTGCTTTGCTTCGTTATCCACAAAATTTCTACCAAGTATATAATCCCAGCAAGTTATTATTTTCATAGAAAGTTAAATAGCAAAGAATTGTATAAGTTAACAATTGACGTTTTAAGATTACTCTCCGAATGTGAATTTATAGCCATAAGAATTGTAGGAGATAATTATAAAAACCATGTTGCATTTTTCAAACATTTTGGAAGTGGCATGCTGCAGAATGTTGTTCCTTATCCTTATAATCCTGCATTTAAACTTTTTCTAAGTTTCGATTATTGTCATGCGTTCAAAAATGCCAGAAATTAATTTTTTGATCATCATGGCTCCATCAGATGGAGTAATTTCTGTAAATTATTATAAGAACTTATCGATCTACAAGAAGATTTAATAGTTTGGCTAGTTAACAATTTAACTAAAAAACCCATCTGCATGTCGAATTTAGAAAAAATTAAGGTATTTTTGGCGGTTCAGATATTTTCACCACCAGTTAACAGCAGCCCTAGGTTATAATGCCGATCATGATGGTGAAGAATATTCTCATTTCAGGGATTGCACTGCAACAGTCAAATACATGGAAAATATGTATGTTTTCAAATTCCTGACGTAGTAACAAAACATATTCTCCAGAAAGATCCTAATACTGCTCCTTATACTGATATGACAGAATAAACACCTAACGGACTCAGAAGCGACACTCGCTGCGGTGCCGAGTAGCCGATTTCAGCTATGGCAGCCATATTGAGAGTAGATCAAGAATAATATGTTGGTGACACTGTAAGTCTATGTCAGATTTGAGGTTAACAGGTTAGGTCAGTCTGTGTCAAAACTGTTTATAGACTTTTCTAAGGCATTCGATACTGTGTGCCACATGTTATTAGTTGTCAAACTGTATACACTATGTGTTAGAGGCTGTCTTCTCCAATGGACAACCAGTTATTTGATTGGAAGCATGCAGATAGTGAAGTTTAGAGGTTACACGTCAGACCCTATTGTTGTGCTTTCGGGAGTGCCACAAGGATCTCACCTTGGTCCCTTACTGTTTATTTTATTTATAAATGATACATATAAATATTTTCTTTTATAATTCCATTCATAGAACTAATTATAATTATGCTCAGTGTTGGTATTAATAGATTACTGAAATTTTCGAACTCCTATGCTAACAATGTGATTTTTTTTGTTGTTAATTATAATTACTTTTTGGCTGAGATTAGAATTGTTCTCTCTGTACCTGGATAACTAACTTTTTTTTTATGTATTTAGTATTCACATAGCATTATTATTCATATTTTTTATATAAATGGGGATTTCCCGTATGTATCAATAAATAAATAAATTGAAATGTGCTCTTTATGCTTTCAAACATTTTGACTCACGTTTAAGGCAACCTTTCATTGGTCAATACATTATGGAGGTTTTACACATTATATTGAAGAGTATTATCTAAAATTCAAGTTTTAAAAGGCTCAAGTTTTGAATCTGCATCTGTGCAAAAATTTCTGGTAGAAATATTTTGTTACTTCTACCAGTGATACAGCGTAGAAAAGAATCTCCTCTTCCTTCATACATGCAATTTAAAAAAATTATATATCCACATTCGTAAGATGTTTGTGCAGGGTGTTTTAAACTCCAAAAACTAAGAAAAGTTCTTAGCAAAAATAGATTTCTCCCATGCCAACTAAAAATAAATTAACTAAAAACATTGATTATTGCAAACAAAAACAAAAATTAAAGAAAATAATTAATAATTGTATTCCTACCATTTCCATAATAAGATGTCCACAAATTGCACACTTTTCGGCAGTCTGCTGAAAGCCCGAGTACTGAAAAGAAACCATTGGCGTTAGACAGGCTTCTTCTTGAGTATAAGAGAACTGATAAATAAAACGTTAAAAACTGAGCTCTTGAATTGCATTTGCACTTACTAAGTAGTCCTCTTCACAGTAAACTCTACCATGGACATTATAAAAAGCTTTGCCTCGGAGAGCACGACCACAAGAACAGCATATAAAGCAGTTGGTGTGGTAAAGGTTGCCCATGGCTTGGCAAGCCTGACCTGCGCCAGTTACCTTTTCACCACAGGTATGACAAATTCCTATAAAAACGGAACGTTGCTTAGGACAGTATGCAGGGTTATTCACTTTCGAAGTCCACCATTGGCATTTATTAGTACCAATTATCTCCAGAACTGAATTTCTCTTTAAAAATCTGGTGTGATACACTCACACAACTTCCTTTTACAGTGATCTTATAATTAGTTAAATATTTAATTTTTAATTTTTAAGCATTTGTCAAAAATTTTCAAAAATTACGAATTCTACAAAAACGGTACAAAATAGAGCGTTAGTTGAAGAGACAAATTTTCTCTAAAATCTTAAGCAGAATTCAAAAATGTAATAATATACCGGGTGTTCTATTTAAAATAGGAGTTAATAAAAAAAATAGAAAAAAAAACAAAAGAAACCCACTTTAGAAGTATTCAACTGGAAAATCACCTATCTCACGTTAATGCACATTAAAAATGTAATAAAAATGTAAAGTTTGAAAAAAATCGTTAGAGCCGTTTTTGAAAAAATCGAAAAAAACTAAAAAATCACAAGAGTAAACACCTACTTCCGGTTATGCGATTTTTTTAAAAAGCTTGCTGTCTCATCTACATGGTACACAAAACTTATATATGAAGTTTCAACGCCATACCTCTTTTCGTTTTTGAGATATTCTGTTCACAGACAGACACACAGACAGACAGACAGACACACAGACAGACAGACAGACACACAGACAGACAGACACACAGACCAATGAAAAAAAATATGTTTTTTGGGATCAGGGGACTCTAAAACGTGAAGATCTGTTGAAAACTCAATTTCGAATTTTTGGGGTGAATCCAATACTTCCTTTATTGTAAAAGGAAGTAAAAAGAGCGTTTTGTTCTAAGTAACATAATCACAGAACTCAGACTTGGCATTAATTTAACAAAACCCAATAGTGAGCCTGGAAATTGAATAACTCTGTATGCCTCACAGTATCTGCAGTTTCAGATTTTTCTATCAGCTAATTTAAAAAGTATAATACCAATTGGTCAGTTTTTGTTAAGAAATAATGCCTACAAATCTTACCAAAATACTCTCCTTCTTCTTCGTGCTTTTCCATTTCTTCTTCAATTTGTCTAGTCATTTCCTCAATTTTCTTTTCGGCCTCAGTGGGGCCCCGCGGCCGTGGCGGGGTTACGCTGTATGGCAAAAGATTCTTCCCACTAAACTTGAGCTTTCCAGAGCTGGTCGTGCTGGCTGTGCTGGGGGTAGGGCTTGGAGGAGGTGGTGCCCTCGCCTCCGCCTTCTCAGGAGACATTTTTGCTTCCTTCTGGGGGCTCGTCGGCATGCCAGCTATGCCAGTTGCAGGGGCACGCTCATAGTTTTTCGCCGACGAGGTCTGGAACTGCTGCGAGATGCTGCCGGTCATGCAAACGTAATCAGAGGCATTAATCTCATCGAGCTGCTGCTGTGTTAGAGACCTTGTCGACAAGTTAAGCATCCCAGCGGTCTGCAGGGACGGTTTAGCTGTGGCCGGCAGAATTTTGGGCGAAGTCATTACCGAGTATATGGGCTGGTAGGACGGCAGAGGGTTTTGATACGTTAGGGGATATGGGGGAGGGGCTTGCCCTTGTCCTGTAGCAACTTGGGGACCTGGAACAGCATTTCCAGTTTTGTGCGACAGCTCCTGGACGTTTTCGTAGACAGGAAGCGCCTCGTTTTCTGATGTTAGAGAGAAGTGCTTGTTGCCTGTAGGAACTTGAGGTTGCGCTTTATGATATGCATTGTCCAGGTGATTAAGTGGGCTGCTTCTACCGACTTGCTGGTGGTAATATGCTGTGTCAGCCATTTTAGGGCTGTAGTAATTGATATTTTCATAAACAGGCGAGGCATAAGTCGTTGCTGCAGTACGAGGGCTCGCGGGATATTGCGATGGCCCACCATAATGGTGCGTAGGACTCACTGATGCTTGTGGTTTGGCACATTGGACATACACATCATTTTCTTCGTGTTCCTGGTGAGAAGCTATGGTTTCTACCTGCTTTGGAGTTGCATATTTCGAGCTGGCAATAATGTTGTTCCTCTCGTACAGTTTGTAGTCTGAAGGAATTTGGGCGGCAGGCACGGAGCCTTCTACTGCAAAACTCTCAATTGCTCCCATCGACCGCTGCTTCTGATGGTAGGTAGAAAGGGTCGACTCTGTTTTGCCTATGATTCGGCCGTATCTGTTTTCTGGCTCACCCTGGTCGCCCAGCGTCATATTTTGCATTTTTTGGATGTAATTTTGATCCATTGTTGTGTAACTTAATGAGCTTTCTTTGAAAATGTTTGGTTTCTAACCACAACCAAGCTGATTCACTACAAATTGATAAAATTAATTAGGAATTTCCATCGCAACGGAGCGGTTTTAATACTTTTTATAGTTAAATGCACTTATATTATTGTTTTATAGCAAACAATTCATTTAATGACTAATAATCCCACACATTAACTTATGACATAATTCCGAAATCTGACATTTTCAGATAAAAACAATTGACTGAGCCCAGAGTGACGATTTCCTGCGGTGTTGCCATGTTGTTGGTCCAGATCGGCGCTTCTCAACCGTTGACTGCAGATCGCTTCGGATTTCTGAAATCCTTGCATGGGCCTCAGAAAACTATTTTTCTATTATACCTGCATCAGAATCGCCGTTTAAAGCACGCCTGAGCGTGCGAAAACAGGCGATTAAGGCTAGCCGAGCTTTAAAGGTTGTCAAAGAAACGACTGAATGCAACAACAGACGTGGACGCGACAAAAACGTAAACAATTCTCGTAACTATAGTAGCAATATTATTATGGCCTCTCGAATTATCACGACAAAAATTATTTCTAAGTTTTTAGTGCCTAATTTATTTCCAGTATTGTAGGTATAATAAAAAATAGCGTAACGTATTCGTAGATAACTGGTCTTTAAAACACTTGCTCTATTTCGAGCACTCCGGCTACGCCGTCGTGCTCGAAAACTCGCGCGTGTTTTAAAGACCTTGTTATCCACTCATACTTTAATATACTATTATCTACCAAAAAAGAGACTAACTCATAAAATTGGCCAAAGATATGTTCTTCACCAAATTACCAGTGAGTCAGCACTCCCGCATATTCTAACGCTATTTATATCACCACTAAAAGTAGGCCTTTTAGTGCTACCTTTTTTCACTAAAAGTGACGTTTTATAATTTAGCGTGTTTAAAGAAATCAGCTGTTTACTTTTAGCACATGTGCTAAAAGTGAAGTGAGGTTATAAAACTACAATTTTGAACTGGAAGTGTGGTTGTAAAGTTATTCTACTTACTTCTTGCGTTAGAGGTAAAGTTTTTTTAAAATAATTAAAACGTTATGTAATGAATACAGTCAGATGTGTTGTATTAACAATTACCTTTGATAACTGACTTTGACAGTATTGGTTTCACAAACATTCGACCGCATACCAAGGCCCTCTCTTTATTATGACGTAAATTCTAACTGTCATAGATGCAAACCTTTGTTAAATCGATATTTATGGATTAATAACAGTAAAATTAAGGTCGTAGATAAAAATATTGTATGCAACGAGTGCTAAAAGTCGTTTATGCACGAGACATAAATATTATAAAACTTTTAGCACTTGTTGCATAAATAGCTATAATCTACAACCACTACTAAAAGTAGGCCTTTTAGCGCTAGCTTGTTTCACTAAAAGTGAAGTTTTATAGTTTAGCGTGGTTAAAGAAATCAGCTGTTTACTTTAAGCGCATCTGTGGTATAAAGTGAAGTGAGGTTATAAAACTACAATTTCGAACTGGAAGTGAAGTTGTAAAGTTATTCTAGTTGAGATGTGGAGTATTAATAATTACCTTTCGTAACTGACCTTGACAGTACTGGCTTCGCAAACATTCGCCCGCGCGCCAAGGCCTACTGTTTATTATGACATAAATTAGAAGTGTTGTAGATGCAAACCTTTGTTAAATAAATATTTATGGATTAATAACAGTAAAATTAAGGTCGTAGATAAAATATTGTATGCAACGCGTGCTAAAAGTCGTTTATGCACGAGACATGAAAACTGCCCATTCGCCCCGATTTAGGCGGCACCGTAAATACGTTTTTAATGCCCGTACCGAATTTTATTTTGCACCGAAAATCGCCCCACTTTAGCTGATTTTAAACGAAATGTCTCCCTTCACTTCAGACCTGCTGTATTATTTGTCCACTATATGACTACACCTTGGCTGTGGACTGCGTTGCTTGCATAAAGAAAGCCATGCATAAATTGCACTTTTCGTGTATAGGTATATTGCTGTGGTCTTATAGATTTTACTTTTGTTATTAGACTCTTATATCTCTGGGTTACTGTTGAATGTGATTAAGATATAAACAATGAAAAAAATCTATAATGCATAATATGGGACAACTGTGTTTATTTAAAAAAATAGGATTTTAGTATATGTTTATCACCTTTGTTTATATCAATTTTAAGCTAATTATACTGTATGTTTACCAGAGCTGGGCAGTAATTAATTACTTTTGAATTAAATTACTAATTAAATTCATTTTTATTTATTTGCCTTGGAATTGAATTATTTTTCAAGATGCGGTAATGGTAATTGGGAATTGCCATTTTTGTCAGAAAGTACTTGAAAATTACTTTTTGAAAGTAATTAATTAAGTCAATTACTCAATTACTTTTGTGTAAATAAATTACTCTAAAGTATTTAAATTACTTTACAAGTATTTGAATTACCTGCGGTAATTGAAATTACTCGAGGTAATTGAATTACTTTGTGGTATTTCAATTACTGAATTACTGACCTCAATAGGGTGGCAAATCTCCAGAACGCCAAACATAAGATAAGCTCTTATTAAGTTACATATTAAGCAAATCGCAATAGGGTCTTTCCAGTCCAATATAAGCCTAATTTATGATTTCCTCTGACGAGTCGAATAACAGCAACTTTTGCATTTTGTACGACGCATGCGAGAGCTCTGGTACCTGTATGTAGAAGTGATCTGTAGCTTGTAAAAGTGCCACTAATATTTATTGTGCAAGACGCTATAGTTATTTGTTCCATTAGTACAAAAAATGCATGATTTCGGGACAAGTAAGACAGATCGCCGGACGACGCGCAGCAGAGTCCGGCTAGTCTTACGCGTACCGAAAACGCATTTTTTGTGCGAATGAAACTTACTATTTTTTCTCCAACTACTCGTAAATTCGGTAATATTACTTATTATTTAGAATCAAACATTGTAGGTTATATTGTAAAACTGTCATGGCACAAATAAACAATCACTATACGGGTTAATTAAACAACAATGACAAAGCGTTTGTTTTTTATTTAAAATTTGCCATGTAAAACCCTATCTTACATCTATTTTTGTACTAGTGCAAATATGAATCGAAAAGTGTACAGTTGCCAAGGTAATTGGTGAACATTCCGAAATTACTCACTTTTTAGACAAAATTATTCGAAAACATGGAGTCTTATTCGTGTGGTTGGAGAAAAAAAACTATATTTGCGGTAAGTACATTACAGATTACTATACCTACCTACCTAAATATAATTTAAAATAGCTTCATTAGACGATATTGGTTCATAATAATTATTTATTCGTTTCAATTTGCTTTTATTAAACGATGTCTAGCATAGGGTTATACTGCTGTACAAATGTAACAGGCGTTAAGTCCAGAAAATTACGTTTTTGAGTGAGGAATTGAACTAAACGGTCAAAATCCGATGTCATTTAAACAGTAAAACACATAAATAAAATGTACCTAATGCAATTTAAAAACGCCGCATACGTTTACCGCATTCTTGCATTGAACATTTTGTAAATTAACCATTCTTTGTCGCTTTTTTGCCTTGTAATGCTAATATGATGCTTTGTATACTGGTACCTTGTGCATAATTTTTACGGCACCTAATAAGCTCCTAAAGTCATTTCTTTAATTAAATAAATATAGAAATGGCAGCTAGGGATCTTGCAAGACTATATTGAATACAAATCTGGTGTGATACACGCACACAACTTCCTTTTACAGTGATCTTATAATTAGCCAAAAATTTGATTTTAAATTTTCAAGCATTTGTCAAAAATTTTCAAAAATTACAAATTCTGCAAAAACGGTACAAAATAGAGCGTTAGTTGAAGAGACAAATTTTCTCTAGAATTTTAAGCTGAATTCAAAAATGTAATAATATACCGGGTGTTCTATTTAAAATAAGAGTTAATAAAAAAATAGACAAAAAAACAAAGGAAACCCATTTTAGAAGTATTTAACTGGAAAATCACCTATCTCACATCAATACACATTCAAAATGTAATAAAAATGTAAAGTTTAAAAACAATCGTTAGAGCCGTTTTTGAAAAAATCGAAAAAAACTGAAAAATCACAAGAGTAAACACCTACTTCCGGTTATGCGATTTTTTTCAAAAGCCGTCTCATATACATAGTACACAAAACATATATATGAAGTTTCAACGCCATACCGCTTTTCGTTTTTGAGATATTGTGTTCACAGACAGACAGACACACAGACAGACAGACACACAGACAGACAGACACACAGACAGACACACAGACAGACACACAGACCAATGAAAAAAATTGTATTTTTTATTCAATATAGTCTTGCAAGATTAGGGATCTGCCGTTTCTATATTTATTTAATTAAAGTAATGAGATTAGGAGCTTATTAGGTGCCGTATTAAATTAATCGGTCGCTCAGAAAGCAGCCAGAACGAACGGTGCCGTTTAGCATCATTATTTGTGTTAGCAGAATTGGAAACTCGTCAATATAAAGCTATTCCGTACTTTGCGGTGTCACTTTCGGTTTGTCAGAACCTAACAATTTAAACTTGGCGGCTCTAAAACGCCAATGGAGTTAGATAAATTGTATTTTTTACTTCCTTTTACAATAAAGGAAGTATTGGATTCACCCCAAAAATTCGAAATTGAGTTTTCAACAGATCTTCACGTTTTAGAGTCCCCTGATCCCAAAAAACATATTTTATCTAACTCCATTTGCGTTTTAGAGCCGCCAAGTTTAAATAGTTAGGTTCTGACAAATCGAACGTGACACCGCAAAGTGCGGAATAGCATTATATTGACGAGTTTCCGATTCTGCTATCACAAATAATGCTGCTAAACGGCACCGTCAGCTCTGGCTGCTTTCTGAGCTTCGCATTAATTTAATACTGAACCTAATAAGCTCCGAAAGTCATTACCTACTTTAATTAAATTAATATAGAAATGGGAGCTAGGAAACTTGCAGGATTTATATTCAATAAAAAATACATTTTATCTAACTCCATCGGCGTCTTAGAGCCACCAAGATTGAATTGTTAGGTTCTTACAAACCGATTGTGACACCGCAAAGTACGGAATAGCTTTATACTGACGAGTTTCTAACTCTACTAACACGAACAATTTTGCCAAACGTCATCGTTCGCTCTGGGTAGTTTTTGAAATTTTCATTAATTGAATACGTTACCTAATTAGCTCCTAAAGCCATTATTTTAATTAAATGAATAATGAACTGGGAGCTAGAGAAATTGCGGGATCTATATTGAATAAAAAATACAGTTTATCTAACTCCATCGGCGTTTTAGAGCCTCCAAGATTGAATTGTTAGGTTGTGACAAAACGATTATGACACCGCAAAGTACCGTGAATCTTTATATTGACGAGTTTCCAATTCTACTAACACAAATAATCCTGTCAAACGTCATCGTTAGCTCTGAGCGGTTTTTGAAATTCCCATTAATTTAATACGGCACCTAATAAGCTCCTAAAGCCATTATTTTAATTAAATGAATATTGAACTTGGAGCTAGGGAACTTGCGGGATTTATATTGAATAAAACATTCAATTTATCTTACTCCATCGGCGTCTTAGAGCCACCGCGATTGAATTATTAGGTTCTGACAAACCGATTGTGACACCGCAAAGTAGGGAATCGCTTTATATTGACGAGTTTCCAACTCTACTAACACAAGTAATCCTGCCAAACGTCATCGTTCGCTCTGGGTAGTTTTTGAAATTTCCAATAATTTAATACGGCACCTAATTAGCTCCTAAAGCCATTACTTTAATTAAATGAATATTGAACTGGGAGCTAGGAAACTTGCAGGATTTACATTGAATAAAAAATGCAATTTATCTAACTCCATCGACGTTTTAGAGCCACTTGTTAGGTTCTGACAAACCCAACGTGACACCGTAAAGCATGGAATAGCTTTATATTACCGATTTTTCAATTCTACTAACACAAGTAATGCTGCTAAACGGAACCGTTCGCTGTGGCTGCTTTCTGAGCTTCTCATTAATTTAATACGGCTCCTAATGAGCTCCGAAAGTCATTATTTTAATTAAATTAATATACGTAGAAATGAGAGCTATACTTGGCGCAGCGAACAAATAGAGTGACTTATGCAACCCAAATAACATATTTCAAAGCTGACTGGATCAGCATTTGAATAATAAATACTAAAGAATCAGAGATGGCGGTTCTCATAATTAGACTTCATTTCTTCTGACATTAAATAAGTTTTTGAGGTTATGATACAAATAGAAACTTAAAAAGCATGACATTTGTGCACTTGTAATATGTAGACAATAATGAGATTTAACAAGCTCCAGGCCACATGCCTACATATTACACGTGCACAAATGTTATGCTTTTTAAATTGGTTGAAGTTTCTATTTGCATCATAACCTCAAACAATTATTTAATGTCAGATGAAATTAAGTCTAATTATGAGAACCGCCATCTCTGATTCTTTAGTAATTATTATTCAAATACTGATCCAGCCAGCTTTGAAATATGTTATTTGGGTTGCATAAGTCACTCTATTTGTTCGCTGCGCCAAGTATAGGAAACTTGCAGGAATTATATCGAATAAAAAACACAATTTATCTAACTCCATCGTCGTTTTAGAGCCACCAAGATTGAATTGTTAGGTTCTGACAAACCTATTGTGACATAGCAAAGTACGGAATAGTTTTATATTGACGAATTTCCACTTCTACTAACACATATAGGGCCGGTTGCAGAGAGCAATGTTAAGTCTGGTGTTAGCTAACATCGCGTCAAAGTGAACAAAATCGCATCAAATTTTGTTTACTAATGTATTAGTTACCATGAGCATATGATATTTGATTCGCAATGTTAAGTCTGCAACCGGCCCATAATGTTGCTAAACGGCACCGTTCACTCTGTCTGCTTTCTGAGCTTCCCATTTATTTAATACGGCACCTAATAAGCTCCTAAAGTCGTTACTTTAAAAAAATTAATATAGAAATGAGAGCTAGGGTACTTGCAGGATTTATATTGAATAAAAAATACAATTTATCTAACTCCATCGGCGTTTTAGAGTCACCAAGATTGAATTGTTAGGTTCTTACAAACCGATTGTGACACCGTGAAGTACGGAATAGCTTTATATTGACGATTTTCCAATTCTACTAACACAAATAATGCTGCTAAACGGCACCGTTTGCTCTGGCTGCTTTCTGAGCTTCCCATTAATTTAATACGGCACCTAATCTCCGAAAATCATTATTTTAGTTAAATTAATATAGAAATGAGAGCTAGGGAACTTGCAGGACTTATATTGAGTAAAAAATACTATTTATCTAACTCCATCGGCGTTTTAGAACCACCAAGTTTGAATTGCTAGGTTCTGACAAACCGAACGTAACTCCGTAAAACATGGAATAGCTTTATATTGACGAGTTTCCAATTCTACTAACATAAATAATGGTGTTAAACGGCACCGTCCGCTCTGGCTGCTTTCTGAGCTTCCTATTAATTTAATACCTCATCTAATAAGCTCCCAAAGTCATTATTTTAATTAAATGAATATTGAACTGGGAGCTAGGAAAATTGCGGGATTTATGTTGAATAAAAAATACAATTTATATAACTCCATCGACGTTTTAGAGCCACCAAGTTTGAATTGTTAGGTTCTGACAAACCTAACGTGACACCGTACAGGATGGAATAGCTTTATATTGACGAGTTTAAAATTCTACTAACACAAATAATGCTGTTAAACGGCACCGTTGGCTCTGGTTGCTTTTTGAGGTTCCCATTAATTTAATACAGCAAGTAATATGCTCCTAAAGTCATTATTTTAATTAAATGAATATATAAATGAGAGTTAGAGAACTTGCAGGACTTATATTGAATAAAAAATACAATTTATCTAACTCCATCGACGTTTTAGTGCCACCAACTTTGAATTGTTAGGTTCTGACAAACCGAAGGTGACACCGTAAAGCATGGAATAGCTTTATATTGACAAGTTTCTAATTCTACTAAGACAAATACTGCTGCTAAATGGCACCGTTCTCTATGGATGCTATTTAAGCTTCCCATTAATTTAATACAGCACCTAATAAGCTCCTAAAGTCATTATTTTGATTAAATTAATATATAAATGAGAGCTAGGAAACTTTCAGGACTTATATTGAATAAAAAATACAATTTATCTAACACCATCGGCGTTTTAGAGCCACCAAGTTTGAATTGATAGGTTCTGACAAACAGAACGTGACACCGTCAACAATGGAATAGCTTTATATTGACGATTTTCCAATTCTACTAACACAAATAATGCTGCTAAACGGCACCGTTTCCTCTGGCTGCTATTTGAGCTTCCCATTAATTTAATACGGCACGTAATAAGCTCCTAAAGCCATTATTTTAATTAAATTAATATAGAAATGAGAGCTAGAAAACTTGCAGGACTTATATTGAATAAAAAATACAATTTATCTAACCCTATCGGCGTTTTAGAGCTACCAACTTTGAATTGTTAGGTTCTGATAAACCGAATGTGACACCGTAAAGTATGGAACAGCCTTGTTTTGATTATTTTACAATTGTACTAACACAAATAATTCTGCTAAACGTCGCCGTACGCTCTGGCTGTTTTTGAGCTGCCCATTAATTTAGAAAGGGACTTAATAAGCTCCTAAAGCCATTATTTTAATTAAATGAATATATAAATGAGAGTTAGAGAACTTGCAGGACTTATATTGAATGAAAAATACAATTTATCTAACTCCATCGGCGTTTTAGTGCCACCAACTTTGAATTGTTAGGTTCTGACAAACCGAAGGTGACACCGTAAAGCATGGAATAGCTTTATATTGACAAGTTTTTAATTCTACTAAGACAAATACTGCTGCTAAATGGCACAGTTCTCTATGGATGCTATTTGAGCTTCCCATTAATTTAATACAGCACCTAATAAGCTTCTAAAGTCATTATTTTAATTAAATTAATATATAAATAAGAGCTAGGGAACGTGCAGGACTTATATTGAATAAAGAATACAATTTATCTAACACCATCGGCGTTTTAGAGCCACCAAGTTTGAATTGATAGGTTCTGACAAACAGAACGTGACACCGTCAACAATGGAATAGCTTTATATTGACGAATTTCCACTTCTACTAACACATATAGGGCCGGTTGCAGAGAGCAATGTTAAGTCTGGTGTTAGCTAACATCGCGTCAAAGTGAAAAAAATCGCATCAAATTTTGTTTACTAATGTATTAGTTACCATGAGCATATGATATTTGATTCGCAATGTTAAGTCTGGTGTTAGCTAACGCGACGTTAGCTAACACCAGACTTAACATTGCTTTCTGCAACCGGCCCATAATGTTGCTAAACGGCACCGTTCACTCTGTCTGCTTTCTGAGCTTCCCATTTATTTAATACGGCACCTAATAAACTCCTAAAGTCGTTACTTTAAAAAAATTAATATAGAAATGAGAGCTAGGGTACTTGCAGGATTTATATTGAATAAAAAATACAATTTATCTAACTCCATCGGCGTTTTAGAGTCACCAAGATTGAATTGTTAGGTTCTTACAAACCGATTGTGACACCGTGAAGTACGGAATAGCTTTATATTGACGATTTTCCAATTCTACTAACACAAATAATGCTGCTAAACGGCACCGTTTGCTCTGGCTGCTTTCTGAGCTTCCCATTAATTTAATACGGCACCTAATCTCCGAAAATCATTATTTTAGTTAAATTAATATAGAAATGAGAGCTAGGGAACTTGCAGGACTTATATTGAGTAAAAAATACTATTTATCTAACTCCATCGGCGTTTTAGAACCACCAAGTTTGAATTGCTAGGTTCTGACAAACCGAACGTAACTCCGTAAAACATGGAATAGCTTTATATTGACGAGTTTCCAATTCTACTAACATAAATAATGGTGTTAAACGGCACCGTCCGCTCTGGCTGCTTTCTGAGCTTCCTATTAATTTAATACCTCATCTAATAAGCTCCCAAAGTCATTATTTTAATTAAATGAATATTGAACTGGGAGCTAGGAAAATTGCGGGATTTATGTTGAATAAAAAATACAATTTATATAACTCCATCGACGTTTTAGAGCAACCAAGTTTGAATTGTTAGGTTCTGACAAACCTAACGTGATACCGTACAGGATGGAATAGCTTTATATTGACGAGTTTAAAATTCTACTAACACAAATAATGCTGTTAAACGGCACCGTTGGCTCTGGTTGCTTTTTGAGGTTCCCATTAATTTAATACGGCAAGTAATATGCTCCTAAAGTCATTATTTTAATTAAATGAATATATAAATGAGAGTTAGAGAACTTGCAGGACTTATATTGAATAAAAAATACAATTTATCTAACTCCATCGACGTTTTAGTGCCACCAACTTTGAATTGTTAGGTTCTGACAAACCGAAGGTGACACCGTAAAGCATGGAATAGCTTTATATTGACAAGTTTCTAATTCTACTAAGACAAATACTGCTGCTAAATGGCACCGTTCTCTATGGATGCTATTTAAGCTTCCCATTAATTTAATACAGCACCTAAAAAGCTTCTAAAGTCATTATTTTGATTAAATTAATATATAAATGAGAGCTAGGAAATTTTCAGGGCTTATATTGAATAAAAAATACAATTTATCTAACACCATCGGCGTTTTAGAGCCACCAAGTTTGAATTGATAGGTTCTGACAAACAGAACGTGACACCGTCAACAATGGAATAGCTTTATATTGACGATTTTCCAATTCTACTAACACAAATAATGCTGCTAAACGGCACCGTTTCCTCTGGCTGCT
Source organism: Agriotes lineatus (assembly GCA_940337035.1). Classification (NCBI taxonomy): domain Eukaryota; kingdom Metazoa; phylum Arthropoda; class Insecta; order Coleoptera; family Elateridae; genus Agriotes; species Agriotes lineatus. Next base: position 34,900,504 of record OW679198.1, on the reverse strand, counting down.
ATTTGAGCTTCCCATTAATTTAATACGGCACGTAATAAGCTCCTAAAGCCATTATTTTAATTAAATTAATATAGAAATGAGAGCTAGAAAACTTGCAGGACTTATATTGAATAAAAAATACAATTTATCTAACCCTATCGGCGTTTTAGAGCTACCAACTTTGAATTGTTAGGTTCTGATAAACCGAATGTGACACCGTAAAGTATGGAACAGCCTTGTTTTGATTATTTTACAATTGTACTAACACAAATAATTCTGCTAAACGTCGCCGTACGCTCTGGCTGTTTTTGAGCTGCCCATTAATTTAGAAAGGGACCTAATAAGCTCCTAAAGCCATTATTTTAATTAAATGAATATATAAATGAGAGTTAGAGAACTTGCAGGACTTATATTGAATGAAAAATACAATTTATCTAACTCCATCGGCGTTTTAGAGCCACCAACTTTGAATTGTTAGGTTCTGACAAACCGAAGGTGACACCGTAAAGCATGGAATAGCTTTATATTGACAAGTTTTTAATTCTACTAAGACAAATACTGCTGCTAAATGGCACAGTTCTCTATGGATGCTATTTGAGCTTCCCATTAATTTAATACAGCACCTAATAAGCTCCTAAAGTCATTATTTTGATTAAATTAATATATAAATGAGAGCTAGGAAACTTTCAGGACTTATATTGAATAAAAGATACAATTTATCTAACACCATCGGCGTTTTAGAGCCACCAAGTTTGAATTGATAGGTTCTGACAAACAGAACGTGACACCGTCAACAATGGAATAGCTTTATATTGACGATTTTCCAATTCTACTAACACAAATAATGCTGCTAAACGGCACCGTTTCCTCTGGCTGCTATTTGAGCTTCCCATTAATTTAATACAGCACCTAATAAGCTTCTAAAGTCATTATTTTAATTAAATTAATATATAAATAAGAGCTAGGGAACGTGCAGGACTTATATTGAATAAAGAATACAATTTATCTAAGACCATCGGCGTTTTAGAGCCACCAAGTTTGAATTGATAGGTTCTGACAAACCGAACGTGACACCGTCAACAATGGAATAGCTTTATATTGACGATTTTCCAATTCTACTAACACAAATAATGCTGCTAAACGGCACCGTTTCCTCTGGCTGCTATTTGAGCTTCCCATTAATTTAATGCAGCACCTAATAAGCTTCTAAAGTCATTATTTTAATTAAATTAATATATAAATAAGAGCTAGGGAACGTGCAGGACTTATATTGAATAAAGAATACAATTTATCTAAGACCATCGGCGTTTTAGAGCCACCAAGTTTGAATTGATAGGTTCTGACAAACCGAACGTGACACCGTCAAGCATGGAATAGCTTTATATTGACGATTTGCCAATTCTACTAACACAAATAATGCTGCTAAACGGCACCGTTTACTCTGGCTGCTTTCTGAGCTTCCCATTAATTTAATACCTCACCTAATAAGCTCCCAAAGTCATTATTTTTATTAAATTAATATAGAAGTGAGAGGTACGAATCTTCCAGGATTTGTATTGAATAAAAAATACAATTTATATAACTCCATCGACTTTTTAGAACCACCAAGTTTGTATTGCTAGGTTCTGACAAACCAAACGTGACACCGTAAAGCATGGAATAGCTTTATATTTACGATTTTCCAATTCTACTAAGACAAATAATGCTGTTAAATGGCACCGTTTTCTCTGGATGCTATTTGAGCGTCCCATTAATTTAATGCAGCACATAAAAAGCTCCTAAAGTCATTATTTTAATTAAATTAATATATAAATAAGAGCTAGGGAACTTGCAGGACTTATATTAAATAATAAATACAATTTATCTAACTCCAGCGGCGTTTTAGAGCCACCAAGTTTGAATTGTTAGGTTCTGACAAATCGAACGTGACACCGTAAAGCATGGAATAGCTTTATATTGACGATTTTCCAATTCTACTAATACAAATAATGCTGTTAAACGGCACCGTTCGCTCTGGTTGCTTTTTGAGGTATCCATAAATTTAATACGGCACCTAATAAGCTCCTAACGCAAATATATTTAATTAAATTAATATAGAAATTCGAGCTAGAGAATTTGCAGGATTTATATTGGTAAAAAATACAATTTATCTAACCCATTCGGCGTTTTAGAGCCACCAAGATTGAATTGTTAGGTTCTGACAAACCGATTGTGCCACCGCAAAGCACGGAATAGCTTTATATTGATGATTTTCAAATTCTACTAAAACAAATTATCCTGTCAAACGTCACCGTTCGTTCTGCGTGGTTTTTGAAATTCCCATTAATTTAATACGCCACTTAATAAGCTCCTAAAGCCAATATTTTAATTAAAGTAATATAGAAATTCGAGCTAGAGAACTTGCAGGATTTATATTGCATAAAAAATACAATTTATCTAACTCCATCGGCGTTTTAGAGCCACCAAGATTGAATTGTTATGTTCTGACAAACCGATTGTTACACCGCAAAGCAGGGAAGAGCTTTATATTGATAATTTTCTAATTCTATTAACACAAATAATCCTGCCAAACGTCACCGTTCGCTCTGGCTTCTTTTCGAGCTTTCCATTAATTTAATACGGCACCTAATAAGCTCCTAAAGCCATTATTTTAGTTAAACTGATATAGAAATGAGAGCCAGGGAATTTGCAGGATTTATATTGAATACAAAATGATATTTACCTAACTCCATCGGCGTTTTAGAGCCACCAATATTGAATTGTTAGGTTCTGACAAACCGAACGTGACACCGCAAAATACGGAATAGCTCTGTATTGATGATTTTCCAATTCTACTAACACAAATAACGATGCCAAACGTCACCGTTCACTCTGGCTGCTTTTCGAGCTTCCCATTAATTTAATACGGCACCTAATAAGCTCCTAAAGCCATTATTTTAGTTAAATTGATATAGAAATGGGAGCTAGTGAACTTGCAGGATTTGTATTGAATAAAAAATATAATTTATCTAACTCCATCGGCGTTTTAGAGCCACTAACTTCGTATTGTTGGGTTCTGACAAACCGAACGTGACACCGTAAATTAAGGTATAGCTTTATATTGATAATTTTCCAATTCTACCCATCACAAATAATGCTGCTAAACGCACCGTTCTCTCTGGTTGCTTTTTGAGCTTTCCATTAATTTAATACGCCACGTAATAAGCTCCTAAAGCCATTATTTTAATTAAATTAATATAGAAATGAGAGCTAGAAAACTTGCAGGACTTATATTGAATAAAAAATACAATTTATCTAACCCTATCGGCGTTTTAGAGCTACCAACTTTGAATTGTTAGGTTCTGATAAACCGAATGTGACAACGTAAAGTATGGAATAGCCTTGTTTTGATTATTTTACAATTGTACTAACACAAATAATTCTGCTAAACGTCGCCGTACGCTCTGGCTGTTTTTGAGCTGCCCATTAATTTAGAACGGGACCTAATAAGCTCCTAAAGCCATTATTTTAACTAAATTAATATAAAAATGGGTGCTAGGGAACTTGCAGGATTTATATTAAATAAAAAAATTCAAAATCTAACTCCATCGGTGTTTTCGAGCTACCAAGTTTGAATTGCTGTAGGGGTTTATAATTGGTAGGCGACTGCGACCCCTTCCCAGCTGAAGCCGACACGTCCGTTGTATCTGTATGTGTAAATGTGTGAGCCGTTCTTTTAGGTCGCCCCTTACGCGAGTCAGGACATACCTTGGGACTATTTTACGCGTCTAAGCCCGGTGCCGGACTCCACGCGGCCAGGAGTTGAATAAAGTATGTACCCTCATAATGTAAAACAACTAAAGTTCTGTTTACTTTTTCTACGACCACTACTTAAAGTATGCCTTTTAGCACTAGCTTGTTTCACTAAAAATTACGTTTTATAAATCAGCGTGTTAAAAGTGAAATTAGCTCTTTACTTTTACCACATGTCCTAGAAGTAAACAGCCGGTGTTGAATTTAGAATTTTAAACAGGAAGTGGGGTTTTAAAGTTATTCCAGTTACTTCTTTCGTTAGATGTAAAGGATTTTTGAAATAATTAAAGCATTATGCAATAAATAAAGTAAAATGTGTACTATTATAATTATCTTTGATAACTAACTTTGACAGCTACCGACTGCAGAAACAGTCACCTGCGCCGTCACGGCCCTCTCTTTACTATGACATAATTTATAACTGTCATAACTGCAAACCTTTGTTGATATTTATGGATTAATAACAGTAAATTAAATGTCGTAGAAAAAATATTGTATGCAAACTCGTGGTAAAAGTGTTATTATTGCACTTGACATGCAGGGCCGTAGCTATAGACTTAGGGGCCCCCGGGCAACAAATAATTATGGGGCCCCCACATTATCTTCCCCTTTACCTCTACACCACTTTCATTTAGTAAGCCGTTTTAATGGGGTTACTATTTGGTGTTTTTTCTGTTAAGATAGCAGAATGCACATTTAAAACTGACAAAACACATATTTACTTGTCACATTGGGTTTAACATAAAACTGTATTTAATGTTTAAACAGGCTAAGTCGGTTCAAAAGTTTTTTTAAGAAAATTTCGTAAAGTAACTTTCTCCGTCTTCGGGGGCCCCCTATGTTCGGGGGCCCCGGGGCGCTGCCCCGGTTGCCCCGGTGGTAGCTACGGCCCTGTTGACATGTTATAAAACTCGGCTTACGACGTCGTTTCATAAATTTCATGTCTTGTGAACTAAATATTCACTTTTAGCACTGGTATCATACGTATTGTTAGCTTTTTGGAATTTTTAAAGGATAAGTATTTTACAAAATTTTATAATTTTTTCAGTTTTCAAACCGCTGTCAAAAGTGAAATTTTTAAGATTTTGGAATACACTGCAAACAATATTGGAAGTCACAGCCTGCTCTGAATCATGTTGAAGGAAGATAGACTGTAAAAGAAATACCATTTATTTGTAGTCTCTCGTTGAAAATTTGCATGTTCAAAATCTCAGGTAACAGTGCAGCGGATACGAGCCAAAACGATTTTGATCGATTGAACAGTTTCAGCTACTCCCATCCCATGAAAATTAAATTGCTCAAACTTCGGCCCGAAACAATATCTTTTGAGAACCGCTGATGTGGGGAGTTTAAAGAAGTACACGGGCAGATATTATTTTTATTCAACTACAAAGATGCACAAGTTTTCACAATTTACAATAACAGCTCGTAAATTATTATCCTTACCCCAAATCGCACGTTTCACCTTTGCGCTATTGCCAAATTGCCTTTCAAACGACATCGCAGTGGGCTATTTGAATTTGCACTCGCTGCCATGGCGGCAGCTGTTGACGATTTTACCGCCTGGCTAGGCAAAAAATTAAAAGATCTCAACACAGACGAGGGTGTATTTGGTTCCTATATAACAGGCATTTTGGACGGAGATGAAACACAAGAGGAGAAGACGGAAGCTCTCGAAGGCATACTCTCCGAAATCATTGTAAGTCCGCCGCACGGATTGCCTTTTGTGGGCATTTAGCATGCTTGGTTGTTGTAGAGTAACGATATATCGCAATTGCGCGTAGAAATAATGGAAATGTGGGCGAAACTGAGGCTGCCTCAGCTGCCGTCGGCGCAGGCAGGGCCCCCTGAGGATGTCGATGTGAAGCTCGTGCGGTTACTGGAATCCCAGTCCTTGCAGACCCCAAAGCAGAAGCAGTACACCGAAGAGGAGAAGAAAATTCGGGAGGCTATTCTGTCCCAGTATAGCCAAATGACAGATGACGAGGAGGACGGTAATGACGGCGAGCCAGCCGTCGAGAATGGCCTGGAAAAGAATAGAAATGCACACTCCGTAATGCAGGCTGAGAAGGAAAGAAGGGAACAAGCCAAATTGGAAAGCCTGAAGAAAAAGGAAAAAGATAAAGAGGATAGGTAAATATGTCGTGTTCATAAATAAACCGGGGAAGAATGTTGACAAGCGTTCATTCAGTTCTAATATGCGGTTTATGTAATTTGTGGAACGTGGCACAGGTGTCTGCCAAAATATTTGCCCTTCACGTCTAGATTTAACAATAACATTTTTGGTTGTAGGTACTTTCAAATTTCATAACTTTCATTAGTTAAAAACTTCATTGGAGAATCGTAATATTGTAAATGGAACTTTACATTACGTAGAATTCCTGCAATATGAATTTTAAAATTGTTTACACAAAGCAACCACTAATAGAGGAGTTTCTTAAATGCACCTGTCAAATAATTGTTAGGGACTGGCCCACCCGTCGGAGGGCGCTAGTGTCGCCACTCGGCAAGGTTGTGAACCAAACTATAATTAATGATGGGTCGGTATGTGAAGAAGTGTTGTTTCAAATTGTGCCGATTTAGTGTAGGAGACACAAGTTTCCCAACGGCATAGAACAACCTACTAATAGAAGCGTTTTCTGAATGCATCTGTCAAATCAAATAATTGTTAGAGATTGGCCCATCCGTCAGGAGGCGCTGGTGTCACCTGTCCGCCTTTTGAAAAGTGCGTAAATAGTAAACTCATACGTCAAACTGACACCGACAAATCATTTAAAATGCGTGAAAAGCATTTTGAACCAAAGCAAATTGTTGCAATTGAGCACGACTATTGTAAGATTGACAATACCTATTAAACAATATTGCTATTTGAATTACTTAAATATATTTGTTATTCGCAAATATTTTGTTTGAATTTTCCATAATTATTGTAAACTTCAGAACCTATAAAGATTTTGCATATTCCGATTTATGCGGTTCAAAACTTTAAAATCGAGATTCTGATGAAGGCAAATTATGTATATGCAAAATTTGTATTGGTGTTGACAGTATATCCTTGATTAATCCAAATATCGTAGTAATGGCGTATTTAAATTTTGCCGCCTTGCTGGAATAGTTTCTGGCCCACCCGTTGTAGGGCGCTGAAACTTTTATTCAAGCTTACTGTTTGAGAAATCGCTCTATTAGTGGTTGCTTTGTGATTGTTTATAATCAAAGTCAAATAAAATTGGCTTTAATGTTAGTTTAGTGGTTTCAACAGAAATTTGTAGGTACCACATGTTACGTTGTAATATTTGTAATTTAATGATGCCTGAAGCATATACAAATAAACTGCTCAACTACAGGTCTAAAGAGTAGCTTCAGCACTGCGAAAACATTAAGTATTATAGTGCACCCAAAATGTGTAGTTCAAAACGTGACCACCGAACTTCTGTAGATGGCGCCAAGTGGAATTATAGTGCACCCAGAATGTGTAGTTCCAAACGTGACCACCGAATTTCTGTAGATGGCGCCAAGTGGACATGCCGCCACTGTGCTACAATGCTTGGAAATTTTGCAAAGTGGAAAATCGCCACCTTTCGCCAAAACCAAATAGCGCATGAAGGTGCTCGGGACCTTAACAACAACTTTGCCCCCTTTCAAAATTTTGATATCTGTAGCCGTTCGAAAGTTACAGGCGATCCAGACAGACGGACGGACGGACGGACAAAACGTTCGCATAAGTACGCTGAAGCTACTAATAAATGGCAGGAAGTAAAGAAAACTCAGAAATGCAAAGCTGAAAAAATGCATACAGTTTGGAAAGAAAGTGAAAGATTATTTTACAGGAAACTAGAAGTTGCAAAGCATGTTAAAGTGGTTAAAAGCTGAATGGCTTGTGTTAGGAAACCTGGTGTCAGACTTTTCAGTTTGTGCCAGCACCTCTGACGTAACCTAACAATTGTCATCAAAATGACAACCGGGACCGACAGCTTAACGTGCTCTCTGAGGCACGGTTGTCTGCGATTTTACTACTACTATAGGTCGAACACCCATCCAAGTGCCGATCGCTGCGCTTAACTCTAATCCTAGCAGTGATTAAATATATGAAATAGGATAAGGGAGGTTATTGAAACTAATAAACAATGTAGTAACAACAGAGTGTTACGAAATACAGATATAATCATCTCACTGTACGAAAACGGCGATGCGATGCAAGAAAAAGTAGTAACTATAGGGGCATTACTATATTAAGTTATGTAATATGAGTCAGAATATGGGAAATAAGTGAAAAAGCAATAAACGCAAGCCAACATATATGTTCGTGTTTTATTGACTTTGTAAAAGTCTATGACAGGAACGGGAAAGATGGAAAAAGGTAGGAAAATGGAAAACAAAGAAGCACTACATAAGAGAACAACGAATTCAGTAAAATCAAAATATTAAGATTCAAAGGAATTTGAACTAATGATAAAGAAGAAGACAGTAGGAAGATGCAAAATAGCTTGACCAGCCATACTTGGAAATATACAGGGTGATTCATAACGTAAGGAGGAGAAAAAAGTTTCCCACTAATTGAGTACTGCTGAAATTAAATTGTTTTCCAGATATTTTTTCCAAACGAACAAGATTTCTTTGTTTCTTTGGAAACGTTATATAATTTCAAACAGAGAGGAAAAAAGACAGAGTGCTCACTCCAACGCTAAGTTCTAAAACTAATTTCTATTTCAACGTCATTATTAATATTTTATACTTACTTAATATTGTTTTATAATAAAAAACGAACGAATTTGAATTTTTTATCGTTTACTAAGAAAAAATGCTTTTTTACAACTTATTTGAAAACTTGGTGTACATAATTATAATTTTAAATTATGTATTTAATTATTTTAAATAATGCAAAAATGTCTTTTTATTACATTAAGCGAGTTTTTTAAAATAACATCCAACAAAGACAAAAAAGGAAAGAGAACAATAGAGATTATTTTTTAAACAGTCCTATCAGCCAATAGTAATGAGAAATCATTTCAAATCGACCAATAGCATCAAAATTACACTGACTATTTGCTAGTAGCATCAAAATTACAGTGACTATTTGCTAGTAGCAAATTACAGCGACTATTTTTTCACAAACCACTCAAATCGTTCTTCTGCTGTAACACAACTATTTAAAAGTTGAGTTGGTGAGCAGCAGTTGTCAAAAATAACAGGACACTCATCTGGAAGCTCCATCAAACCCAATCTACAACTAGAAATGTTTAAAAAATAATCACGCCGAATTACATTTGTGGTAATAATTTTTTTATAATTTTAACTAGATTAGCACTCATCTTTGTTACTATTAAGAAATCTCACGAGTGGACGAAGTCCACGAGTGGGATTTCTTAATAGCAACAAAGATTCGTGAATCTATTCAAAATTATCAAAAAATTATCACCACTTATGTAATTACTGTTGGTAATCGCTTACAGGACGAAATGTCAATTTGACACTTTCCTCAATTTCAACGGCAACTTGTCTATTATTTTGTTATTATTCAGCAGCTCTCAGTAGTTCCTACAAAAATTATTCGGCATTAAAAGGAAAAATTAAGAAGCCGTAATTTTTATTTTACATTTATTTTAAATAATTTTTTTAACTACATGTGGTTCAGTTAACTCAAATATCACCAATTTAATTTTAAAACATAAATTACCCACGTAATTTTGGAACAACTACTTCTTATTTAACTAATCTTTAACTGGTAACTTTTTAGTTATTGAAATTTTCTAAAAATTTTATTAATAAAAAATGTATATTTTAGTCCCTTCTATGTACCCTAAAAATCTCCTCCATAGGTTATAAATCACCCTGTATAATAAAGAACTACGAAGAATAAACATTGAAAGAACAAAATCAATGGTAATAAGGAAAGAAATAGAGCAAGTTGACAAATATTAATATGTACGCGCATTGAAAGATGAAATTAATGGGCGAACAACTCAGATACGAACAACACAAAGCCTTACACCCAACAGTACAAAGGCTCCGATTATACAGGGTGTATTAAAAATGGCGCATAATCTTCAGGTAGAGCGATTCTTTAATTAATTCTCAGTCGAAAATCTTAATATGAAAATGTTAGATTGGTCTTAATAAGCCCTCACGAGTGGTATTAAAATAGATATTTATGCATTAAGGGAGATATGAATATGTTTTTTCCCTGAGGTTGACATGTGTTACAGACCGAGGGCCTCTGGCCCGAGGTCTGTAAGTCAACCGAAGGTAAAGAACATGAATATCTCCCATGATGCATACAATATTTTATCTACTAGCATATTCGTAAAAATAGTATGAAATTTCAAAATGTCATAATGACATTTAAAATTAGAATATGTAAGTAACATCAAGGATTGCCTCATTGTATGGTTGCTAAGACGTTAATTGTAGTTGAATTGTTACCATGAGTTTGAGGGAGAAATAATTTGACAAGTCCCTTGGGAGTTACGAGTAGCTTTTCATAATTTGTTTCTATGACGAAAATGTACAATATTATGTTGCTAGTAGATAATAGCTATTTATATATCTAGGGAGCAAAGGTATTCATTTCCTTCCGCGTGTGAATTTAATGCCCGACGCGTTAGCGGAGGGCATTAAACACACAAGGGAGGATATGAACCTTTGCTCCAGTGATATATATATGATTTTTTCTTCGAACGCATGTTCTATTGCGTGAAATTTCAAAAATTTTGCTTTAGTAAATCATTACGGCGACTCTAGATTTCTGTAGTGACATTTTGTCTAATTTCCAAATCAGCATAACGTTGTAAAGCTTTGGTGTGATATCCATGGTGACCTAAACACAAATGCGGGAGCAAATAAATATTGGCTCCCGCCGGGAGCAAATAAAAATTGGCTCCGGCTGGTTGGAAATTGACAGTTTTGTTTCCTAAAACTAGGGCGCAAAAGCCGACTTTCTATACAGTGACTAGAAAAAATACTTTTTACTCTGGTAAAGTACCTACCATCTCCACTAGATAAAACCATTAAAAAATGTACCATCAGGTTACAATGGACATTTATTTGTACGACTCTGAAAGATCTAAATAGCAAAAAGGGGACCAAAGTGCCTTTGCTCCCTTGCCCTCGACTACATCACTTGCGGGATTAAATGATGCACTTTTGTCCCTTGGTATATAATATACTATTATTATTTCAATGATCATAATATTGCTATAATGTGTATTTAATGTCGACTCTTGTTTCTGCCCAATAAAGAGCATAGTGAACTAGTCAGTTGTATAGCAGATAAGTTGCTCCAAAAGATTGTTATCATCTATTATTTGGTGAAACTTTGGACAAGGATTTCAGAAAAATGTAAGTACTATAAATGGATACTGCTCTTTTAGTATGATAAATTATAGAAAAAGTGATTGGATTCAACTGCTGTGCATTTCTGTGCTTTGGTGACAGGTAGACAAAGAACTAAAGGAAATAGTTGCAAAATCAAATTTCCAAAGAAAATAAATTAAACATTGAAGCAAACGAAAGAATAGTGAAAATTAGCAGAAATGAAAGACCACTTGGGAGAAGGCTGTTTGTAAAACTTGCTGTCATTTTCAGGAAAAACAGGAATCCTATAACGCGATAAAGAGCTTGTTATTGTGTTGTAGTTTATATCTTTACATTTACTTTACTTCAGCTGTTGTTCTGTGTACCCTATTGTGCAAATAGTTTGTATTATTATATTTATTTTTCGTGTTAAATATCAGATCTGAATTAGGTTTGGACATTTCAGTTCTTAACAAATCGAAAATGGTTGCAGTGCAAAAATAAATGTTTGTGATTAATCGATTTTTTCGAATTGTGAACCAATTTCAATTGATAATCGATTCTACTTCGGAACTGGTTGAAATTACAAATCGATTGGAATCAAGAATTCATAATTCAATGGAAACGGTTTTTGATATCTAAAAAAATCTGTTTAATTTAATACATCCATGAACCATAATAAATCAGCCATTTTTTACGTAACTGGAAAATGTTACACAATTTTATTGCTAATGTTTAATATTTTACCATTCACAGGTATCGTCATCTGTGGTAAATTTTCGATTTTCTAGTATTTTTGGAAAAAGCAGCCACAGCTTTAGGTCAAAAATTGCTTTCAGTCATGACTTCATTTTTACTTAACCTTTCGAGATTTCTTCAGATCTTCACGTTTTAGGGTTTGTAGATGACGAAAAGGAGATTTTCTCAATTCCGTCTGTCTGTCTCGTGGCATGGCGGTATAACTCAAAAATTATTTGTTGGAAGAAAGCGATATTTTACATGCATATTATACCGGGTGCTGACTTGCGCAACACACCGTCGGGATTTGCATAGTAAATTCTTTATATTCAATTATTTGCTCACCTAATTATTTTAGAATTGTAAACATATTTTTTGTAGAAAAAAAAATACTGCATCCATTCATACTAATGTTAATAAGTTTCCATTTTCCAGAATACGATAAATCGATGAAAACAAAAATTTAATTTTCAAAACTCCGTGGTGCCTTGGAATTACCTAAACAAACAATGAGTTGTTGGTTTTTTGTCATTGATGTTTGACGTTTACAATAATTCATTAATTTTGCTCTGCTTAACGTCCCTAAGGTACCTGGACCTTGTCCATAACAAAAATGGTTTTATGGTGGACGCTTGTTAAGTGAGCAGGCACATTTTTAAATAATTGTAGGTGCAATAACAAGGTTCAGAACCTACACCAAACCCAGGAAAATGACAATCTTTTGACGGCAGTGACTGAAAATCCTAGTATTAGAATAAATTTTGCAATTGTTGGAAGACGAAATAGCACCGGCGGTGATCAACGTTGGTAAGACCAACAGATTTGGCTTCAGATAGATGATCACCCCGCATGCACTCCCGTTGTGCATTGGCTTATTTCGATAATTACATAGCATCATGGATTTTTGTAAAAATGCTAGTTTGATTTTTTGCATTCTTTTGGTTCCGGAAAATGGAAAATTTTTAGCAAAAGTAGGAGTGGATGCAGTATTTTTTTCTCTACAAAAAATGTATTTATTCGCAATCATATATGTAATATGATCATTACTGACGTTTAAAAAGTTGGAAAATGAGCTATTCCCAACTTGTAACTTTCCAACCGGTCGGAAAAGTGATTGCCGTCGCAGAGGTTGGAAATGAATCAATTGCCGACCGCTGTGTGGGTAGGGACACTGGGAATATCGTTCATCCATTCATGCGCGATCCATTCCCAATCGCTGTGTAGGTAGGAACACTGGGAATCTCGTTCATCCATTCATGCGCGTGACAACCTGTCTCATAATATAATAATTTTTCCAATTATTGTTTAGAATAAAGTGGTTGAGAATAAAATAGTATACATACCACGGTGAAAAGTGTCATTCCTGTCTCGAGATAAAGTTGACCTCGACGCTACGCGTCTCGGTTAACTACTTAATCGCTCAACAGGAATGAAACACTTTCCACCTCGGTATGTAATATACTATTACACTTTCGCTCTAAAATAATTAGGGGAGCAAATAATTGAACATAAAGAATTTACTATGCAAATTCCTATGGTGCGTCGCGCAAGTTAGCACCTGGCATAAAACTGAGACATTTTCGGAGAAATATATACAGTATGATCACCTTAAAATAATAAAATTTTGTTTATTTTTGCTTTACCTGAAAAATAGATACAAGTAATGATTTGCACATTTGCGGCAGACGGCATTTAGCTGTATTGTAAACTACTATAACTGAAACAGTTTCTACACCTCATGCAACACCTTAAAGCACCACGAACGAACGCCAATGAAAAATGTCAATGTCCAAACATAACATCAACTAGTTAAAATAACTAACGCCAAAATAATGACCATTCAAATACTTTCGATTATTTCTAAAGGCACTGTATATCTCTAGACTCAAATTTGCCTGAAAATGGCGGCCAACAATCGTATGGCCACACTGTCTTGTATATAGTCACTGTAATTGGTAGTACAGTGACTATATATAGACAGTGGCGACAATGGGGTGTTCTATTTTTGATTTAACCGCCATGTTTAGGCTAAATCACCTGTGATTCGTGTTATACTTTTGGCAGTACTGAAGTGTATTGTCAGTCTTTCTCAAATTCGAGATTAGTAGGTTAGGTTTTTTTTGTTATTTGACACAGACTGACGCAAATCTTAATCTGCAAATCACGGATGTGTCACGCGTCTCCCTTAACTACTTAATCGCTCAACAGGAATGAAACACTTTTCACCTCGGTATGTAATATACTATTACACTTTCGCTCTAAAATAATTAGGGGAGACAATAATTGAACATAAAGAATTTACCTGAGAAATAGATACAAGTAATAATTTGCACATAGCTCAGGCTGTATCATTGTCAAAAACGAGGCCTCACAGATGCAGGGTAAACATCACAAATGCGACAGAATAGTATGGTGCTTTGCTTTATAACGCAGCAGAAACTTGTCCGCTTTGAGTACGCCCGTGGCACAGTTATTTTAGCGGTGGAACGTGGAGTGCGGATCCCAGCTGACTACATTTTTATCCCTCATCTAAAATACAAAGGAATTTTATATTTGCAAAAGATAAAAGTAGTAATTTGCATATAGCTCGGGCTTTATCATTGTTAAAAATGAGATCTAACAGATATAGGGTAAACATCACAAATGGGAGAGAATAGTATGGTGTTTTATAACTCAGCAGAAGCTCGTCCTATTCGAACACGCCCATGACTCAGTTATTCTAGCGTCGGACAAGAAACTGGCTTCCAATATTCGCACCGGAGCACGGACTTCAAATCCCAGTGGATTACATTTTTTTATTTGCAAATTGATCAAATTCGTGCGATGGAAATTCCATGTAAACCCCTTTACAGATTTTTTTTCCAATGAGTAGCGTCTAGATTCACCCCTATGTGTGGGGTGAATTAGGACACCCATTATTTTTAGATTAAAATTGAATTTTAGCATGCATAGAGGTGTACACGAACATAAATATTTCAAAAAAAAAATTTTTGCATTTGGAAATGCTTATGAAAGGTTACATTTTTGGAAATGGGCTTTGAGAAAAATATAATATCTGAAAAATCTTTATTTTATTTGTAAAAGTAATTTATAATACAATAACCAAATTTATTCTAATATAACACACATTTTCTTAAAATTTAAAAAAAAAGCCAAATCTTTGGAATCATTGGAAAATTAAAGAAACACTTTCTCTGAAACTAAAAAGTATGTTTTCTGGGAAAACCCTCTTTCTAGCATATTTACGTGAATTTTGTTATCCTGATTCTGTTATCGCCCTTAACAAGATGTCATATGTCAGACCGTGTGAGTGGAAAGCCCCATTCACCAAATTTCTGGATTCCCTCCAACAAAAATGTTTCATCTTCTGCTCATAGGGCAGTCTGGCCACCTGGTGTTTATCATGTCTTATCGCAAATGTGGAATGTAATTGGTAGTACAGTGGCTATATACAAGACAGTGTGGCCATTGGGATGTCTTCGCCGCTATTGGTCGACGTGAATATCCGCCATTAACAGGCAAAATATTTAGTTACTTCTAAGTTGTTCTCAAAGAGGTTGGTAGAACCTGTTGATTTGGTTATGGAAATAGTAGTTTGTACAACGAGAGTGGATATGATGTCCATATCGCACGAGGATAAAGTTTGAGCACGACGCCGTAGGCGGAGTGCTCAATTATCCGAGGGCGATATGGACATTCCACTCGAGTTGTACAGTGTATTTTTTCTACGACCTATCAATGGAAAAGAATGGAAAATTAAAAGAAAATTTATTCAACGCTAATTAATAAGATATCTTACAACAAAATCACGTTTGCCACAAACAAGGCACAGCAGGGCGTGCCCATTGCAAAACAAACAATTAATGAAAGTTGCCTAGGTAATCACGACTAACGTTGTTTGTGATTGGTGTATTTCATATCCACCCTTGTGTGGATATCTTATATATATTTCTAAAAGTCCTGACTGACTGACTCATCAACGCCCAGCCCAAACCCTTGGACCTAGAAAGCTGAAATTTTGCACAGAGGTTCCCTTTATGATGTATACAAGGAATAAGGAAGGATATTTCGAAATTCAACCCCTAAAGGGGTAAAATGGGGGTTCCAATTTTGTATGGAAAAATAATATTAAATAGACATTTCGACTTGAAACTTCGTAGGAGTACTCCTAAAAACAAATAAGCAAACACGTATTTCGTGATTTTCCGAAAATCAACCCCTTAGGGGGTGAAATGGGGTAAGTAAGCCTAAAAATCGATATGGGTGTCGTTATTGAGGTTTATTGGGACGTTGATTGCAAAAATGGCATTTATTTTTAAGTCCAAGACGGTGAACATGACATAAGGGAAGAAACGGGACGGGACGGGACTAGACTGGACGGAACGGGACGGACTGGACGGGACGGGACTGAGCGGGACGGGACTGGACGGGAAGGGAAGGGACGGAACGGGACGGGACGGGACGGGGCAAAGCGGGACGGGGCGGGGCGGGGCGGGACGGACGGGACGGAAAGGGAAGGAAAAAGATGGGATGGAAGGGGAGGGGATGGGATGGAAGAGGAGGGGCGGGACGGGACGGGAAGGGACGGGACTGGACGGGAGGGAAAGGGGCGGGACGGGACGGGAAGGGTCGAGACGGGGCGGGGCGGGGCGGAACATTATTTAATACACAAATAACGAACCTCGCGCGAACGAAGTCGCGGGTAAAAGCTAGTGAAATCATATACGTTCAGTTAACTACAATTGCCTACATATCCATTCTGTAGATTGTGAAGAAAACAGAATATATACATGCGGGAGTAGAAAAAAAATTAAACCTTTCCAATCTGACAGCTGTAAATTGTCAGTGTCAAATAATTCATTAGCGTCGCAAGCGGGTGAAGTTTTATCATCTATTGCCTAGAAAACTGATATTCTGCACAGTATTTAAATGTGACAATTTAGAATTGTGCTGTTGTTGTAACAGCACAAGATGCGTTCGACTTTGAATATATGATGAAGAGATTACATCGGTGCTACGGTGAATGGGGCCTTAGCATAAGTTTAGAGAAAACGAAGTAATTAGTAGTCAACTTGGAAGCATAATATAAAGTCTTAATAAATGAAGATGTCGCAGTAAGACAAGTAGAAAGGTTTAAATACCTCGGTGCTACAATACAATCGATGAAAAAGGTTTGGGAACAGAAGATATCAGAACTCGAATAGTACAAAGTAAGAAGATACTGGGATGCTTGAAATCAATTTGATGGAACAATACTATCTCTAACAAAAACGAAAAAAGAATAGGTGAAGTAGTGGTAGAGTCGGTGCTATGCCATGGCAGTGAGGTATGGACTGTAACAGCGGAAATGGACAAAAAATTGCAAAGGTATCAAAACGAGATAGAGTGACGAACGAAGAAATAAGACGCAGAATAGAGGCACCAGAATCAGTTGTGGACAGAATTGAACGGAAAGCGTTAAAATGGTTTGGTCATCTGATAAAAATGTTTACTTACTTTTATGTTTGAATTTTTTTATTAATTTAATTACTTAACGTCTCACGTTTGTATATTTTTAACAGCTACAATTTGGAGCTATGGACAATTTTGTTGGCGAAATCATGTAATAAAGAAGTTTACCATCTGAATACTCATACATGTTTAAAACAGGTAATTAATTAAATAGAGGATAATTGTTCATTCACAAATCCAAAACACTAATGTGTACCAATATTTACAGATCGAAATTTTAATTGTCCTTATGTCCTACATTATTTTAACAAAATTATTTTATCTCTGATGAAGCTAACCAAGTCTTAGCGAAACGTTAGATATTATGAATAAATAAAGAATTTTTTAATTATATGTAATTGACTTAAATGACAAAATTTTATTTTACGTTTGAAAGAAAAACAAATCTTATTAGCTGATTTTAATCTCTAGATGTTGTAGGATCGATAGTGTCTGTGAGAAAGGCAGAACACCCACTGGTGTTCCGTATTGCGAACAGTCATATATCTGTCTTATCATTCTTACATGATCTGTAATGGTGAAAAATTACCTTTGATATTTCTCCAGATCTTCAAGTTTGAGGGTCAGTGGACGAAACACATTTTAAATTGCAGTTAAAAACGATCATCTGCCCAACTTACAACCTAGAGAAAGGATTGTGGCATCGCATTCGAAGGATATATTAATAATAAGAAATAGTAATTTATTATACAAGACGATAAAGTTAAATTTTATCCACGAGTGAATCGTTTAACGTCGAGACGTAGTCGAGACGTTAATGATTCAAGAGTGGATAGAAATAACTTTATCGTCGTGTATAATACAATATTTTTTTCTATAGCAAGAACTTTAACAATTTCAAAAGAAAATAGGGACAGTCAATCACATTTCAAAATGTCAGTAGCTAGATTGGGTTGCTACGATAATACGAAGCTGTCATATTTTATTTAAACAAAAGTTAGAAAATTAAATTACTTTATCTATCCTTGACGTTAAAGTGCTACTTTATCTACCCTTGCTGTTAAAGTAAAACTTGACCTTTTGTTTTGAGTTGATAAAAGCACACTTTAACATGTGCTATAGAAAAAAAATATTTATGCCCTTACTAGTAGCGCCTATGGTAAATTTGACATTGACAAACTCGTTTTTTGAACCTGTCAAATGGTGTTTCCCTACCTGTGTTAGCGTAGCTAACGTGATTTAGTGACCTTAATTGGTAGTAGAGACCCTGTATAAAAAGTAAGATAAGAGATGGGACAAGTAGAACCAGTTTCCAAGGATAAATTGATTAATTGTGTTATGTTTTTGATAGAATGTTTCAAGACGTTGCCATTGCCAAATTGACATTAACCTAAAAGGACACATTTCTAAATGTCAAATAAATTGCTTCTGATATTAATAAAGTAGGATAGATCTTGCGGATTGTTTCTAGTTATTAATTGCCCATCTACATTTAATTACAGTTTCTTTCTAAGTCGAAAGACTAAAATTTAAAATGAATACTAAAACCGGTGTGAAAGAATGGCACTACACTGGATGAAGTGCAAGCTCGCTAGTTCTCATAGGTAAGCTTCTCGTAAAATTTCACATTGACTTTGAAAGAACCTGTAAAAAGTGAAAAGCTTTTTACCCTACAATAATACCGAATAGTTCAGAAGTTTAACACAAAATGAACCATGAGTATTTAGCTTCAGTAATAGTTATATGCCTTTTAGTATCATTCCACTCAGATGGTAGGTAATAACTTTTTTGTTGTCTTTTAAATTTTGCATTCATTTCCACTATACCTTATTGTTGAAGAATTTGAAAGTACAGAGCCACACACAAATTTCTTCTATATTGATGAACATTTTTATATTGATCTTCTGAGTATGTTTCACTCTCACAGCTGTACAAGTGGAATAATGATTGCGCTGCGTTATATTTTAGTTTCCTAATTGGGATTTTGTCAGTGTATAGTTAAAAACTAGTCTCGTGTAAATTTTTCTTTGCATAATCTGTACGATTTTTACACTTCAAGTTCTTAATAACATACCTTTCTATCAATATTCACATAACAGCGTCGTTTTATAGAAACCTAAGCACAGTTTCTTACATCCAACTGCTAAACAGCCAATCATTCATGTTAAATGTATACTCTGTTCACTATGGTCCCGGATTGTCAAAAATGACGTTTTATGGTAGCACTGTTGAATTTCTATTGGTTTTTTTGTTACTATTAGGTTGGACAACGCAAAAGCGTAATTTTGAAAATTTGGGTTTTTGTTACCTGGCAACTTTTATTTATTTTTGCTTAAGTCGGTTCGAAATATAACCTATAATTTATAGTTTTGATGTTTGTAGCTTTATTAATTGTTTCTAGTTACCCACAGCTTGACTTAAAAATATTAACCATGATATAAAAGATTGTTTTTAATTGGATTTTGACATTGACAATCCGGGACTATAGTGAATAGAGTATATGAACAATGACGCAAAAGAACCTGATTTATCTATCACACAAAGGAAATGTCACTTGTCATTACAGCAGAAATTATAAATGTCAAACGGCATTAATCATTTCAGCCATGGAAAATGGTTCCAACCAATCCGCATCGATCATCTGTATTTCCCGTCTCTAATATTAATAATACAGGGTCTCTAATTGGTAGAACTCTGTTGTGCCATCTGGTAGTGAAGCTTGAGTGTCTCTACTTGTTTGATTTATGTATGGTGCTGTTAATTTTCTGTGTAATTCTAGTAGTTTTTGGATTTTGCATATTTTTCAAGTGTAAGCACCAGCCTGTACACCGGTAGGTAAAACGAGGTTACAGATAACACATACATACATGTTTGTTTAGCAAATGTCAACATTATTTTGTATTATTTTTTTATTCACAGTTGATTTGGCAGGCAGCTAAAAGCTGTTAACACCAAATATTTGTGTACTTTCTAACATTTTTAAATACTAAACTACTATGGTATATAATAGATTAGCTTTGTACATATCACTCAAAATGAAAATTTTATATTTATATTTAAGTTTTATATTACATTAACATTCAAGTAAACATCCAATCTGTTTTTACTTCCTTTTACAATAAAGGAAGTATTGGATTCACCCCAAAAATTCGAAATTGAGTTTTCAACAGATCTTCACGTTTTAGAGTCCCCTGATCCCAAAAAACTTTTTTTTTTTCATTGGTCTGTCTGTGTGTCTGTCTGTGAAGAGAATATCTCAAAAACGGAAAGAGGTATGGCACTGAAACTTCATATATAAGTTTTGTGTACTATGTAGATGCGACAGCAAGGTTTTGAAGAAAATCGGATAACCGGAAGTAGATGTTTACTCTTGTAATTTTTCAGTTTTTTAAATTTTTTCAAAAACGGCTCTAACGATTTTTTTTAAACTTTACATTTTTAATGTGTATTGATGTGAGATAGGTGATTTCCTTCTAAAATGCAACATTGACTTCAACTAACGGAGCGACCGTGGTGGTGGTCACTTTTATGTCAATGACTTCTTGCCTTCTGTCGTTGACCGGTGACAAAGGTAGGTGTAGCCCACGATGTAGTACCTCGAACTTCGTAGTGTAGAGATTGATTGATTGATTGAATTGTGAGTTGATGACAGGGTTAGGAGCCTAGAACACTGCAGCCTTAGGCTTATTGTGTTACTCATCATATCACATTATTCAGTGAAAAGTTTTGCCGTCTTTATTAGGTTTAGTAACGTTTTCACTAGGTTTTCTCTAATTAGAGTTTCTCTTGTATTGGCTCCACCCAGGAGCGAATGTCTCCATCGGGCGAGGGCTTCACAGTCAAAAATAATATGAGAGGCTGTTTCGTCCTCTTCATTACATAGTCTGCATATGGGTTCCTCATTTAGGATGCCCATTGTATGCATGTGCTTGCGTAGGTTGCAGTGTCCAGTTATCAGTCCTGTCACTTGCCTAATTTGGTGTCTGCTTAGTCGCAGTACATCATCTGTTAGTTTTTTAGATGGTGTTTTTAGCATGGTCTTGCTGTGTCTTAATCCATCCACATGGTTCCAGTGGTTATGGTGCGATCTTTTTATCCACCCAGCCAACCAGCCACGAGCAGAGGTTTTAGAAATTCCAAATACTGGTTCAGGACCATTAAATGCTATTTCTGTTCCCTCTTTTGCGAGGGCATCAGCTTTTTCATTGCCTTTTATCCCCTTATGGCCCGGAACCCACATGAGGGTTACTTTGTTGTGGTTTGCCAGGGTTATTAGATTTTGAAGGCAGTCCCAGACTAGTTTCGAGTTAATCCGGTAGCTAGCTAGGGCCTTTATGGCAGCCTGGCTATCAGTTAGGACAAGGATATCTTTGCCTTGATAATTCCTCTTTATGTTTTCCTGTAGACAAGTGTCTATGGCATGAGTTTCGGCTTGGAATACTGTTGCGTGCTTCCCCAAAGATGCACAGGCTTCAAAATGGGGAGATTCCCCATATATCCCAGCTCCAGTACCGCTATCAGTTTTGGATCCGTCTGTATACCAGACTGGTTTTCCTTCCTGACCACGTCTTTGTGCCAGCCCTTCGTTCCATTCTAGCTGAATGTAAAAGGGTTTGTTAAGGTTATGCCTGATAGGCATTGTGTCACTGCTCATTTCTAGTAATGGATTAGTGATATTGCTGGTTATTCTGGTATGACCAGAGACGAAACTGGTTTGCCAGTTGCCATTATAGTTCAGTCTATACGCCGCCATCCTTGCCTCTGCCTTGATTATGATATCTAGGGGAGGAAGGCTTAGCAGGGTTTCCATAGCTGCAGTTGGAGTGCTTCTCATCACCCCTGTTATACATAGGCAAGCCAGCCTTTGGAGTTTGGAAAGCTCCAGTTTGGCTTGCTTTTGTTCTACTTTTGGCCACCAGGTCAGCGATCCGTAGGATACCATAGGTCTCACCACAGCAGTGTACAGCCAGTGTACCATGCTTGGCTTAAGTCCCCAGGTTTTGCCCACTGCACGCTTTGTTGCCATAATAGTTCTTTTGCCTTTATGTGCAATTTTTTGAATGTGTGAGCTCCAGGTTAACTTAGCATCCAGGATTATGCCCAGATATTTAGCTTCTTGGCTCACTTGCAATTGTTCATTGAAGAGGTTTGGCAGTTTTAGCCTGTCCAATTTCCTTCTTCTAGTAAATGGAACCAGTACCGTTTTCTGCGGATTTACACTTAGGCTCTCTTTGGTGCACCACCTCTCCACATAGTGTAGAGATACTCAAGTAGCGATTAAGATAGAGCAAAAAAGTATTAAGAAAAGTTGTTACAAATCACTCAAAAACCCCAAATACCAAATTTCGTTAAAACAATTTTTTTAATTTTTCAACATTTTTATGCCGTCAGTAAATAATGATTTGTTATTGCAATAATAAGAGTGCCATGAAACAAGAAAACAATTTGTAAATTTTATTCAACATTAAAGACGATTGGAAAAATTTATCCTATTTAAAATATTGTTTGTTAAATTTTGTGGGTCTTTAATGTTGAATTAAATTTACTGATTGTTTTCTTGTTTCATGGCACTCTTATTATTGCAATAACAAATTATTATCTACTGACTGCATTAATATGTTGAAAAATTTAAAAAGGAATTTTTTTAGCGAAATTTGGTATTTGCGGTTTTTGAGTGATTTGTAACAACTTTTCTTAATACTTTTTTGCTCTATCTTAATCGCTACTATGACTTTACTTGAAACACTACTTTTTATTTTAATCATAGTTGGTTAGATTTTGACTTTATAAAAACTCTATTCATACAAAAAGATGCATTGTTGTAGCCTACACAACTGATAAAAATTTTATATTGATTGCTCAAAATAAAAGTTATTTAGATGTCCTCATGAAAAGTGAAACACTCTGTATTTTCAGAAGGGCACCTCATCTGGGAACCTATCCATGTATTGGCCGAGGATAAGTTAAATTTCCTCCTCATGCCAACAGTGATATGCGACTCCGGGAAATTTTCCCGAGCAATCGCAATCCTGAGGCCTCTTGACTGTATAAGAGGCCTGGTCGGACCCTTTTTGCGGCTTTCTGCGTGCTAAGAGGGGTTTTCTTCTCTGAGCAGTGTGACCTCCGGGGCACTAAGTTGGTCTATGACAGTAGTGCCTCTAGTAAGAAGCTCCTGCTGTGTACCAGAACCTGTAGATGGGAATGTTTGGTCGCCGTCTTTTTTCTGCGCCGCAACGGTTTCTCTTAGGTGGCCCTTTTTGTGATATAGCAGGTTGCTGAGGAAGGTCCCAAAATGTTTCCTCCTTGTTGAGTGATTCTGGAGAGGCTCCAGTGGAGGAGCACCCTCCTGGGGTGATCAGAGTGGGACTCTAAAGGAGTACTAGGGTTATTAATAATGTCTCCCATGATTAATCCCATGAGTAGACAGGAAATGAGGTCCGTTCCTGCAGAGCCTGTTACAGGAGTAAGGCCAAGGAACCATGGAAGGGCGCCAGTTATTCCATGGGCATCGTTCAAGGTACTGTAGCCCTGTGCCATTCAGCTCTCGGCACGATAGCTTCCACTTTAACTTGGAGTTAGTTTATCGACTTTAGTTTAAGCAGGGCCACCACGGAAAGAATGCAATCACAGATCACATAGTCTAAGACTACCCAATGGTCTTGGAAGTCCGGAAACGAAAAGTGCAGCTTCCCTGTGAGCTGCCTTCTGCCAGGGGACAGAATTGAATGTTAGCTCTGATGTCCGGCAGCCCAGTCGACCCCTCCTTTCCCAGTCACTAATGTTCATTTGCCCGATGTCTTCTCCCACTTCTACCTTCCATCTCTTTCTTGGTCTTCCTTGACGCTTCTTACTCATGAGATTAAAAGTTTCTTTGGCCACCTTTGTCCTGTTATTCTTATTACATGACCCATCTGTGTTTGGGCTTTTACAATTTCTATAATGCTTGGTTCCTTATACAGTTTTTTGAGC
The DNA here is from genome assembly GCA_940337035.1 of Agriotes lineatus. Lineage (NCBI taxonomy): Eukaryota > Metazoa > Arthropoda > Insecta > Coleoptera > Elateridae > Agriotes > Agriotes lineatus. The sequence continues at coordinate 34,876,285 of OW679198.1, read as the reverse complement.
TCCTGATTTGTTCTTCTTTTCCACATGTTATCGATTTTCTTTTCACTATAAATCCTCGGAAGTACTTTCTGCTCCCATACTCCTAATATCTGCATTTCTTGTTTTCTTAGCATTAATACTTTACTGGCAAACACAGCTATCAGTCTAATTACAGTTTTGTTTATCCGCACTTGTAACTTCCTTGATATGACTTTACTTTTAAGAAGATGGTTAGGCCTATTTAAACATCGGCTGGTATTACCAATTTGTGTTGATTCTTCTCATGTGTATATTATTTAAAAACAATTAAGCAACATTAATGAAACTACACGATGTTATTACATACGTTGCTATAAAGAGAATACAATGCACTAACTAATCACATTATACAAAAGTGCAGATGGCATTTTAAAACAATTTAGATGACAAGCAGAATTACAACATCATAAAAAAGATATCAAAGCCAAACTGAAGTGTAGTGCTATGGTCCTTATGACTTTATTTTATTTTAATTGAAATTAATTATTATTCTTCGAGATTTATCACGTTTTATTCTACTTCTTACCTTTTTCTGTCCACAGCTCAAGCAATTGTAACAAATTTAATTGTTCGACTCTCTTTTTGGGTTACTCCAGAATTTAATTAGAACATACACAAAATAAAAACCTATAACACTGGAATATGAAGCAATTTTTATTTATTTACTATAGATCTGCTTATTTGTCTTTCATTTTCTACTACTTGATTAGTTACAATCATTTCTACACTTTTTATAGGGTGTTCAAACCAGAAGTAGCAAGAAATAGGATAAGGAAAGTGGCGGAAATTCTTTTTGTCTAATGCATCTTAATATACAGGCCATTAGAAATAAAACTTTAGATCATGAAGTTGCATTACACAATGTTGAATCTGACTTTAATTCGGTGCTGGATATTGTTTGTGTTTCCGAACATCATCTAATAGAAGATGAAATTAATTTAATTAATATCATTAATTACTACATGTATGTATGTATTGGCGCAGCAACCCTTGTGGATTATGGCCTGCTCTTCTAATGGAGCTTTCGTAATCCTTTCCGTTGTTTCGTACAAGGTGGATTGGTCCTTATACGCGTCGGTTTCCTGGTAGGGTACTACAGATTTGGGTGGGTTCTTGTTTTCTTCACTACGTCTTTCCATGCTTTCTTATTCTTGATCTTATTTCGCCAGTCTGTTATGCCCATTTGCCGTATGTCTTTTTCTACTGCATCTCTCCATCGTAGGCATGGTCTTCCTTTCTTTCTGGTAACTCCTGGGTTCCATTCAGTTATTGCCCTTACAGCTCTTGTTCTGTCCTTACGGTAAATATGTCCCATCCAGCTCATTCTTTGTGCTTTCATGTATTTGATAATAGTCTCGTTACCCACAAGTTCATATAGCTCATGGTTCATTCTGGGTCTCCATATACCTTCTGCTTCTTGTATCGGTCCGAATATTATTCTTAATATTTTTCTTTCGCAAATCCTTACTTGCTCTTCTTGGGTTTCTGTGAGAACCCAGGTTTCACATCCATACGTGATGACCGGTCTTATTACGCTTTTGTAAATTCTTATCTTAGAGGCTCTACTTAGTATTTTGTTTTGCAGAAGATATTTGCATGCATGGTAACTTCTATATCCTGATTTAACTCTTGCATTGAGTTCTTCCTTCATGCTGTCCTTGATATCTAGTTGCGCCCCTAGATAGCAGAATGTATTCACTTGTTGGAAGGTGTATTCATTTATGAGTAGCGGTTGGTTCGTAGCATTATGTTTCCATGTTGTCATATATTTTGTTTTGTTTTGGTTAATTATTAATCCTAGTGCTCGTGATTCTTTCTCTAATTTACAAAATGCCTCGATAAGACCTTGTTTTGTTCTACTCGTTATCACTAGATCATCTGCGTAGGCACATATTTGGGTATTTTTTGTACTGACAAGCCCGTTGATGTTTATTCTTCTCATTACAGCTTCAAGTACCAAGTTAAATAATGTAGGTGAAAGCACATCTCCTTGTCTGACCCCTACCCTGATATTGAAACTCTCCGTGTCACCCTCTGTTGTTCTAACTGTTGCCGTTGTGTCTGCGATAGTCATTCTGATAAGGTGTAACAGCTTGGTTGGAATTCCTAGGCTACTTATTTCTGTCAACATTTTATTTCTGTTAATTTTGTCAAAGGCCTGACTGTAATCTATGAAGAGATTATGGATATCAATGTTAAATTCTTTGCTTTTTTCAAATATTTGCCTCATCATGTGTATGCTGTCTATCGTGGATCGGTCCTTTCTAAACCCATTCTGCTGTTCTCCTAAAATTTTCTCTGCATAGTTTGATAGTCTGTTGTGGATTATACTGCTCAATATTTTGTAGACTACGCTTAGTAGTGTTATGCCTCTATAGTTTTTAAGTTCATTTTTATTACCTTTTTTAAATATTGGAATTATTATTCCGTTTTTCCAATCTTTGGGCATTTTTTCTTCATGCCAAATCTTTGTAATTAGATGATGTATCTGTCTTTTGAGCTGGTCTCCACCATATTTTAGCATTTCGCCAGTCACCTCGTCAGGGCCTGCTGCTTTTCCATTTTTTAAATTGTTAATTGT